>CM033453.1:23628790-24063790 GCA_019425755.1 Amaranthus cruentus
AAATGTCAATAAACATTAGTAAATTAATAACAAATCTAGAGTTTTGATATTCATTCAAAATTTTTAATGTATGATTTTATGTAAAGTTAACTCTAATATTATTATAAATATTCTTTTGACATTAGGGATAGTAATGTTAAAAATGTGCCACTTAATATTTGCAGCATTATATAGTTAGAAGTTAGAACGGTTTTGGTACTTACTAAAGTTGATTAAAAGAAATCTTAAAAAAAAAAAATTCATTAAAAGAAGGTTTCTTATAGAAATTTTAGTCAGAAGTGTTTTTATATAATGTTAAAATGACTAATTTTTTTTTAAGTTTATACAATTAATTTTAATATTTTTATTTTTTTTACTTCTTCATATATATATATATATATATATATATATATATATATATATATATATATATATATATATATATATATATATATATATATATATATATATATATATATATATATATATATATATATATATATTAATTTAGATTTGTCTTAGATTTCTAATTAGAGATATTAAGACTCAAAATTTACTTTGAAAACTTTGCAAAAAGTAAAAAAATAAATGAGAAGAAGAAAAAAGAATGGAGAGAGTAATTATATATATAGTTAATTTCTTGTAAATTTATATTTGCAGGTACAAAGATGTCCTCATGACATGTCCATCCTGATCACAACCTATGAAGGCACACACAACCACCCACTCCCATTGGCGGCCACGGCAATGGCATCAGCCACCTCCGCGGCTGCCGCCATGATAAAATCACCATCATTAACCTCCCAAACCCCAAGTCTTATAAAACCCTTAACCACTAATTCATCTGATCTTAATCTAATCACAACCTTCAACAATATTAATCCATCATTAATCTCAGCTTCATCCCATAACTCACACCCAACTGTTACCCTGGACCTTACCTTACCCAATTCAAGCTTCTCCTCTTTTGACTGGCTATATCCTTCCTCAAGTTCCTCAAAATATTCAAGCTTTCTTAACTTTTCTTCTTCAACTTCTTCATTACCTTTACCTTCATTAGATTTCTCTACTACAACGACCTCTTGGGCTAATGGCTATTTATTACCCTATAATAATAATAATAATAATAATAATAATAATAATAATAATAATAATAATAATAATAATAATAATAATAAATACCAAAAACCTAATGGGGATACTCAACAAAAGTTAATAAATGAGACAATAGCAGCTGCTGCTACAAAGATTGCATCAAACCCTAATTTTGAGACAGTTTTAGCAGCAGCAATAACATCTTATGTTAGAAATAAAAATAATGATCAAATAAAATCTGGGTTATTATCAAGTGGTGGTCAACAACCGGTAGAAGGTGGTCGGAGTTTGACTTTGTTTCCGACGACGACACCACATTCATCGACGTCCAAGGGAAGTGCAGCGGCGGCTGCAAGGGCAGATTAGCTGATGGTTCAATGGTTGGCCGGGATTATGCTCATTATCTTTATGTGTGCATTTTGGAGTTTGTTTTATTTTTTTAGTAGACTTTTTTTATTTTTATTTTATATTTTTTTATGCAAAAAGGCATAATACATTAAGTACATATTACAAACTTTTTTTTGAACAATTATGCTTCAATGTGGATATAGATTTCTTTTATTGTTAATTTATTACCCTCATTTTTTTTTAATTTTTGATTCAGGGTAGGTAGGATAAAGAATTCCTAAGGATTTATTTGTTATTACTAATAGAATGATGACAATCATACATTATAATAAAAAGCTTGGAAAATTCCAAGTGTCAATTTTTTTAGAGAACTTGTCAAAATTCACTTATTGACTAAAGACTAATGAAATGACAATTGATCTTGAACAATATATCTACTATTAAAGTATCTTTTGACTAACATTTATTTATAGTTAATTTGAGTAAATTAAAGAATATAATATACTGCTTAATTAATATATTGTTGACAATTTTTAAAATTACAAAGTTAATTCATACATATAACTGTCAAAATTGAGTGTTTCTACGGCATACTATTTTTAGATTTTTTTAATATCATATGTTTATATGTGTCGATGTTAAAAAAATCGTGCATTGCACGGAGTTCTACACTAGTAATGCAATAATTTTTAGTTTCAATTTTATAAGTCATTCTCATGGTATATCAAAACATTGGTCATAAAAAGGTTTTTTCGCCCATAATTTTTTATTATCACATCTTTAAATGGTAATATAATAAACAACACATTAAAAAAAACTTCTGTAAAAGTGAGATGATTGAATTTTAAAATAAGTATGACCATCAAAATTACATGTCAATTGATTTCCATTTAAAATTACATTAATTTTTTCATTATTATTATTGTTGTTATATATATTTTCATCATTTAATATTGATATTGACTATCAAGTGAGCGATTATTACTAGTGTTAGAATCACTTATAAATTATAGTTACAAAGTTTAAATTATTTATTAATTATATAGCCATAAAGTGAAATATTTATGAGTTATACACATTATAAATTGAAAAGTGTAATAATTGTGACCATGTCATTGACCTCTCATAAGTGATGTTTTAAATAACTTGTTAAGCTAATTTTTTAACAATTTACTCTTCTCATAATGGTCTGATCTGAATCTTTCTGATTTGATCTGATCTGATCTGGGTTGATTTGATTTCAATAAGAATAAGTCATCATCATTATCATACCCAGTGTTCCCGCACATAGATAAATCTATGGTCAGGGTCTGGGGAAGGAAGGTCGACGGCGTCTCATACCCATAAGGAGAGGGCGGTCAAAAGAGTCTTTCGGCTCAAGAAGTGTCTTCAAAGATAGGAACCTGCAAATATCCGAAATCTTGCATCTTACGCCCACGTTAGCCAAGCATAGAAATCAACTAACTGCAAGCATAGTAAGTGACTTACACAACTAAAAGTATACATACAGATAACTAAGAAAACGATATAGGTAAGAGAGGCGGTAGAGAGCGATGACGAAAGGCAAAAAACAGTAACAAACAAGTCTACTAATCTAGGACGTGGATAAGGCGCCGCCATTTGGCCCTATCCCTGGTCAGGTCCTTAGAGAGGTGAAGTTCGTGCAGGTCGCTTTTAATCTGGTCCACCTACGTCCTCCTAGGTCTTCCTCGGCTTCTCTTGCCCTCCACTATGATGCGCTCGATCCTTCTTACTGGGGCGTCATGGGTGCTTCTCTGCATAATACAAATTGCTGTGAGAGACGATCTTTCCGAGAGAAGGATTAAATATTTAATATAAGTTAAAGAGAAAATAAAAACACAAAAACTTGGACCAAACGGTCTCATTATGAGACCGTCAATTTGGCCGGTCTTATTTGCTTGTTTAACATTTCAATTCTGGGCATTTACCAAATTTGACCTTAAAAGTATTAGTTATGAAAATTGATACCTTTAAGGTCAAAATTGATAACTTTAAGTTCAAAATTAAAAAATGCTCAGAAAATGAATAAATGCCCAGGTTGAAACACGCGCAAATTAGGCGGGCCCAAATTGATGGTTTCATTATGAGACCGTCTCGTCAAAAACCAGCTGAAATAAAATATTGACTTTTTATTTTGAAATCGTACTCCTTAAGAAATGGTCTCTCATAAGAGTAACTGTATATAAACAATGCCCTTTCTTTATTTTGTGGTTGTTTGATTGAGAGACCGTTTTGAGTGGCTGAAGCCTTTAATTAAAATTTTCTAAATTTTTTTGAATTGAACTACTTTTGTGTGATCATCTCACCGTGAGACGTGACTCATACTTGAGTTAAATAGTCCAATAATAAAAAAATTTTGCATAATAAACCTTATGTATGGACTCGTCTCTCGGTGAGACGGTCTCATGCAAGAGGGAAAATGTTCTTTTACAATATGTTGGATCACAAATTTTTGTGAGGGACGGTTTATTCGAGAGACAATTTTTAATTGTGTTGACTCATAAAAAAAATATATAGTAAAAGTAGGTATTAAACTCTAATAGATTGGGCCTGAGGAACGTCTCTATAAAAGACTATATCTATAAGAGCAGCACAAATTATTGTGAGAGACGACCTCTTTGAGAGACCATCTCTAGTTGGGTTAGCCCATAAAGAAAAATGTAGAATAATAATATGAATTAAGCTTTAATTAGTTGGACCTGAGAAACGTCTTTCTGAGAGACAGGCAGTCTCTCATAAAACTAGCTGTTGTTGGATTTAGGACTTTATATTGAAAAATCTAACAGCCGGTCTTGGTCGAGACCGTCTCATTCTAAGACGGCCCAACCCAACTTCAATTACAATTAAAAAAAGGGAAATTAAATCAGAGCATATATAAACTTCCACATTTAAACTCAGACTAAATTAGGAAAACTTCCATATTCAAAACCGTCAACCCACGCGTGAAAAAAGGTAAGAATAAACTGCAAAGTTCTCTCAATCTTCCTCAAAATCTCTGCAATTCATTCATTCGGTTCAAGAAAATACTCAAAAATGTCTGCAATGGAAGATTTAATGAGCGAATTTGACATGGAAATGACGTTACAAGCAGCGAGAACAAACCATGAAGAAATTGAAGGTGAATTTGACGAAAAACGTGTGTTTTAGTGAGATTAATGATGAACGATTTATATATGTAATTCATAATCTTTACATTTCAGATTTGATGCTTGATGAAGATCAAATGATGGTGGTGTATGATGAAGACGAAGAAGATAATGAATATGCTAATATACATAATATAGGTATGATCAATTGTGCCATTGAAATGTCCAGTTTCTTGTTTAAAATACTCAGTTCTCAAATGCGCAAGATCTTTGTTCTATAAATGCATATTTTAATATACTTCATACAGGTATAATCAATTTTTACGTTAAGATGTTCAGTTTCATGATTAATATGTTCAATTCTCCATTGCGCAAGATTTTAAGCATAGTTTATGTTGTTATTCTATTCTACAAACGCATATTTTATACATTGAAGTTTAAATTAGGTTTAAATTATGCTTTTAATTTGTTCAATTATGCTTTTAATTTTTGCTCAGTTGTGCATTGATGTCTAGAATATGTATATTGAATTACATTAATATACTTGATACAGGTATAATCAATTTTTACATTAAAATGTTCAGTTTTATGATTAAAATGTTCAATTCTCTATTGCGCAAGATTTTAAGCATAATTCATGTTGTTATTCTGTTCTACAAATACATATATCAATTTAACTGATATGAGTTTCAGTTATCCTTTTAAGCCTTACAGTTACATGAAGACAAAGTATGGGACGTAAGTTTTACAATCTTGTCTTAGAGTCACAAAGCAATGAAGAAGCAAGAAAAGTAGTAGAAGCACTATACAATGCAACAATTGATGAAGTAAATAAAATAATTGATAAGGCTAGTAATGAAATTGAAGTTGCGGCAGAAACTTCAGAAGCATCAACAACATTACACCTAACACAAGTAAGAGATCCAGAAAGAACGGTCACAAAGGGGAGAAAGAAAAGATTGAAGTGACATTTTGAAACATCGCAGAAGAAAGGATCTAATAGGTCAACTCAAAAGGACTCTGCAACAAAAACAACAAACAAACATATAATTTGATTACATACCATTCTTTGTGAAACATATACAACTTGTACATCATTTTTTTTCCATCTATTAAATACAATAAATCCTTTGTTAGTATGTTATTGTTATAACAACAATACAATATGGACAGGTTAACATATTAATTGAGTATTTTAAGAAGAAAACTGAGATACAATATTGCAGCAGCATTACAATTAACACAAGTTACAACAATACAATATTGACAGTCTAATATATCAAATGAGTATTTTAAGAGGAGAACTGAGATACAATATTGCAGCAGCATTACAACTTTACAGTTAACACAAGTAACAAACAATACAATATGGAAATTTTACATATCAATTGAGTATTTTAAGGGCAAAACTGAGATACAATATGAAAAAGTTGAGTATTATAACATATCAACTGAGTATTTTAAGAGGCAAATTGAGTAGTTTAACATGATAGTTTAATATATCAATTTTTACTTAGAAATCAAACATCCATGATTTCTAACCTATCATTGTAGATATAATATGTACTACACACTTCATAAGTAGTGTTAAAGACAAGAAATTAAAAATATTTCTACAACCGATAAAAATTCCATCAAAGTTGCATAAAAAAAAATACACTAGCTTAACCAAATACAACAATTCACTGTTTCTTCTTTGTAATCTTCTTCATCGGAACCAACTTGTTCCTGCTAGTTCTCTTTGTTCCCTCGTCCTCACCGAGCTTCTTTTTTAACTCATGCAAACGCTTCAATTCTTCTCTCCTTCTTCTTTTGTGCATACTCCTCCTTCTAGTCAGCCATGATCAGTGGCCTCTTGACTTCTTTTTCTTTGTTGAACGTATCAATATTCTCTAACGGACTCAATTTGAGGTTTTGTTAAAGAAACTTTATTACCATTCAACTCCAAAAAAGAGCAAATCTTACAATTGGTTTTTATTTCCTTTTCAACCCTGAAGATAAAAAAAGTCCACAAAACAATATCAATTATAAACAATACAAAAACAAGTATTAAATTACATACTTATCACTCTCAATTATTGCTAAACATGCATCAATTATTCGCTTATCTTGTTAACATCAAAATATAAAAGAACAAAAATAAACTACATAACAGCATAAAAACAATACTTATCACTGTCAATTATTAACAAATATGTATCAATTACTCACTTAACTCGTTTATTTTAATGACGATAGCTATTTATACAAACAACAAAGTGAACTACATAACAGCATACATTTCAATGCTTATCACTATCAATTATTACTAAAAATGCATCAATTATATAAATTATATAAATTATACAAAACAACAAGTGAACTACATAAACAACATACATTTCAATACTTATCACTGTCAATTATTAACAAATATGTATCAATTATTCACTTAACTCGTTTATTTTAATGATGATAACTATTTATACAAACAACAAAGTGAACTACATAAACAACATACATTTCAATGCTTATCACTATCAATTATTACTAAAATTGCATCAATTATGAACTTATCTCGTTTATGTTATGATGTTAACTATATCAATTGTAAGAAAAATAAATGACCTAAGTTTCAGATCTATAACATATATATTTCATACTAACCCTAACAATTATGAAAATCAAATGCAAAAATGAAAAACAAAACAAGAAAAAAACCAAAAAAAGCACAAAAAAATGAAAATAATGAAGAACAACATCAAAAACGTAGAAAATAAGACGACCAAAAAAAAATACACATGCATTATCAATTACAAAAGAACAAGGAAGAAGACATTACCAGTAAAAACAATGGATGAAACAACTGATGCAAATGAAGAAGGATGCACGGACGAAAATGGAGCAAGGAAGAAGAAAAATAGAAAGTTCTGATTAAAATGATTTTGAAAAGAAACTAAAAATGGAGCAAGGAAGAAGAAATGACAATTTGATTAGAAATATTTGAAAAAATGGAGCAAAAGAAGAAGTTAAATGAATTTTCAAAAAAAAAAAAGAAAAAAAGGAAACTTGGAGGGAAAGCCGGGCGCGTGCAACACACGCGCCCTATATTGGGCCGGCCCAATAGCCGTTTCATTCTAAGACCGTCTCGTGCAAGTTTTTGGGAAAATCTAAATAAACGTTTTGGGCTACTTCTGAACTGACCGCATAGGTGTAAGGCCCAAAACTCTAAAGATATGACATTTGTACAAACTGACACGTGGCGAAATGGGCAATTCTGTGAAAGTTTGCGAATTAAAACAACCGCTAATTTTAGATTTTTGGTGGATAATGAAACGCCAAATTACTCTTTCATTTTTCGTGTGATTTAATCATTAAAATCGGTTTTCATAATTGTTCTGGGATTTATTCTACAACAGGTATTATCATTATCATTCTCATTCTCTTTAATTAATTAATTAATTTATTTATTATCTCATTTGATTTACCATATTCTTTCATTTAAATGCTTGTAGAAACCCCCAAAAAGAAAATTATTTATGGTTCATAATGATCCTATGATTGAAGATGTTTATTTTATATTAACCCAATATTATCTTTATTGCATGGTTATTTGGATAAAATAGATTTTTTTTGTGGTTCTAGAAATTGGAAGAATATGAACCAAAATAATGATGATGATATTGTTGATTAGGATATTCCTTGAAATTATTGAATCTTTTAGGGGAGTTTTAGGAAAATTTAGTGGAAGTATTATCTGAAATCCTTTAAAATCATCAGATTTAGGATTGAATACCTAATTATTATGATATTGATGATATTGGAATACCTAATTATTACGATGATTTTGAAATGTATGTTGATGAATCGTTTCCTTTGGGTGGTACCCTAGATTTATTTAGGATTGAATTTGTCTTCATCATTTTCCTGTAATTAATGGGCACACGCAATGGCCTTTTTCCTATTATGAACTCAAATGCATTTTTAGAATCTCAATCATCCCACATTTAAAGTGGAATATTGAGCGCTACTGAGCATCCATTCTTCTAGCCCAATGGGTCTCGTGTGAGGGAACATTTTAGAGTATATAACAAATCTTAAGGTGAACCATTCTCAACCATCATCTTAAGCTTTTGGTTGAGTTGGTTTCTTGACACAACCTATAGGTTAACACATGATTCTCTATTTTTGACCTTATTAGTGAAATAAATATCAACATTTCACGTTTTCATTACCCCTGGTGGCCGGTGCCCAACACTATCAAATGACTTCCACTTATGGGGTTCGGGAGTGTGAATGAATGCAACGTTACCCAACTAATATAGAGGTTGTATTTACTAATTCACATAAATAAGATCATACAATTCACATAAATAAGAAGTGTGTATTATATAATAAGTCATTTTGAGGTATTCCATAAGAATCTAAATCAAGACAAACAAGATGGGCATTTATTATTTATTTATTATTTTTGGACCAATGTTTTATTTTTTATATATGGGGTCATTTGTTCATTTCGCTTTAGGACACAAGAATTGGATAAAATTCACTTAAGTGGTACACTTGCTTTTAGGTATATCCAAATGCAAGTAACTATTTATTTATACCATTAAAATAAGTTCATAGTGAATGAAGATTGAACAAGCATTGAAACAAGTTGTTAAACACTTTAGAGTTGCATGTGAAATTTCCTGTATTACACTTGCAGATAAACAAACCAATTAGAAGTAATTGACTGATTGGAGACTAATCTACACAAGCTGTCTGTGCTCTCTAGATAAAGTTTTATTAGTTGAATAAAGAAGCAACATTTTTAAAACTGCATATTCTGAATAAAACCTGAGCCTTTTTTGAAATCTTGTTAGTTCTAATAGGTATGGAAAAATCAGACGATAAATTGACCGAATCTGCTACAACTGCAAGCTATGATGATTACTTCGACACAATTCAGAACAGGAAAAAGTTGCCCTCTGCATTACAAGAGACCTTGACCGCTGCGTTTGCAGCCATTCCTGTTTCGTCCTTCCCACAAGTCCCGGGTGGCAAAGGTGATTATCCCAATAACCATTTCTAAGTTTATTATCGTGATGTTGGAGTCTTGGAGATGATGTTTGTTACCGATGGTCAATCGGAAATTACCTCATTGCTATGGTGGGACCCATTTAATGGAATTGAATATTTCTCATAAGCTTATGTTCTTGCATTTCCTTTGCAGTAATAGAAATTTCAGCAGACACGTCGATTTCAGACGCTGTAAAGATCCTTTCTGAATGCAACATTCTCTCAGCTCCTGTTACGAACCCAGAGAAAGCCAGCAGCAGTGACTGGAAGGAGAGGTATCTCGGGATCATAGACTACTCAGCGATCATATTGTGGGTTCTGGAAGGAGCTGAACTCGCTGCTGTAGCATTGTCTGCTAGCACAGCTACAGCTGCTGGAATTGGGGCAGGTGCAGTCGGAGCCCTTGGAGCAGTGGCTCTTGGTGCCACTGGTCCAGCAGCAGCTGCTGGTTTAGCTGTTGCTGCTGTTGGGGCAGCCGTAGCAGGAGGCATTGTGGCAAATAAAGGGGTGGGAAAGGACGCTCCAACCGCAGCCAGTCAGTTAGGTGATGACTTCTACAAAGTTATTTTGCAAGAAGAACCGTTCAAGTCGACCAAAGTATGTATGACCTGCTTTCAGTTTACCTCGAGTCCTTTGGCAAATTTCCTTTAAGAATTCAGTACGTATTTATCATTATACGAGTATTTTTTACGTGAATCATTGCCGAACTGACTTCTGATCTGTTAAAATTGCAAACAAGCATACATAATGGTACTTTTGCTGCAGCAGTTTGAAACATAGGAGTACTTACGTCCTGTTTTGTTAATGGTATGACATGATGGTAATGATAACGAGTTTTAGTATTGATTTTTGATGAAATGTGTTTTATCGTTCCAGGTTAATGATACCATCTAAAACCACCACCTTCCTTATTGGTACTGTATGAGAATGAATTTTGTGACGAGATAAATCTGTTAGACTAGGACAAGAAAAGCTTCAAACTTTGTCAAGTAGTTTTTCGAGTTAAATTACATTATATTTCATTACCATTCCCACCCTTTAATATGTATCCACAAAAATACCATCACACTTGCATGTTGGGGGCATTAGTTTATAGTCATGTTGATCCTCTTGTGCTATGCCTTTGCAGGTCAGGGAAATTGTGAAATCATTCCGATCCACACCTTTCCTTCCAGTTTTAACAGACAGCAATATGTTGACAGTTCTATTGCTCTTATCCAAGTACAGAATGAGAAATGTACCAGTCATAGAACCTGGGCAGGCGTTCATGAAGAATTTCATCACCCAATCTGCTGTAGTGAGGGGCCTTGAGGGATGCCGCGGACGAGATTGGTTTGATTGCATTGCTGCCCATCCTATTTCTGACTTGGGCCTTCCGTTTATGCCACAGAATCAGGTATTTGCTTCGGCTACGTATAAAGCAACCATCAGAAATACTAGATAGTAGATACCGTGCTAATATGTTCCTTGGAGTTGGATACACATTTCACACAATGGCATGGGATTGAGTGTTGCCATTAGATGTCTCCGACCTAGGAAGAGCTTAGTGGGATTTGTATGTATGCAACCTAACCTTTATAAGTGATAACAACGAGGTTGTTTTCGACTGACCCTAATAGCAAACATCATATGCATATTGCACATGATTTAATAAGTCATTTTACTATAGTCTGTTGCAATCTAAAACCAAAAAACTTGAAATCTTTGGCTCCATCGAATAAGGGACATTGTTCGCTACGCTGATTGTTGATTGAAATTCACCATGCCTTTTGGTCTGAATTGAGGTATTATGTGTTCATTCAGATCATTCTTATGCTCAGAGTGTCAAGGATCCAACATGGGTACTTGACATGAAATAAGCAGTCCGAGTAATATAGCTTTATTGGCGGCTTAAACTTTTAAACATTGAAATGAGTTTGTTTGCTTTATTCATCATTTTTTTGGCTGCTGTTGCAGGTCATAAGCATTGACAGCAATGAGCTTATTCTGGAGGCATTTAAACGGATGAAGGACCACCAAATCGGTGGCCTTCCAGTTGTCGAGGGACCAAAGATGAAGATTGTTGGCAATTTGAGCATGAGAGACATCAGATACTTGCTACTAAAACCTGAACTTTTCTCCAACTTCAGGTATTTTCTTTAGCAAAAAGCTTAATTGGAATTTTATCTGAATTGGAATTTTATGGCAGATAATAGATATTATGCCGTCTCTTTGTTTTCAATGTTCATCAAGATTTTTAATTACTCTACTTGTCCCATTGAGTTTGCAACATTACGTTATCCTAATGGATTGAACAAAAAAAGAAAAAAGAAATCCTTACCCTGCTTCTTATAAGTTAGACCTTGTTTAATTTGGTGAGTTTGAAGTTCTCTAGTCATACGTTTCCGACTCCTCTACTAGCTAGAGCTCGGGTCTAATTGGTATGTCATCTTTCTCGTATATACGAGTAGTTGCAGTATGTGATCAATTCTTAAGTAAACTTTGCTCATTTCCCTGCATTTCTCTCGTCTAATTTGTATCTCGCATATGATGCTAATTCTCACAAGTTCTTATATAATACCAGGCATCTTACTGTCGACGATTTCATGAAAACAGTAGCTTCAACGAGCACAGAAGTCGGGAAAGTCATACCACCGATAACATGCAAGCCCAACTCCACCCTTGGCGATATTGTGCACAATTTGGCGTCCAAGGCGGTTCACAGGATTTATGTTGTATCCGGGGAGGAAGATGAAGTTGTCGGTGTCATTACGCTCAGAGATGTCATTTCTTGCTTCATTTATGAACCTCCAAACTACTTCGATAATTACTTAGGTTCTTCAGCAAAGGAACTGCTCAAGAGGTGAAAGGTCTGTCGAGACGAATGATACATATATACACTTCATATAACAAAGGGTATTATTTTTTCCTTACGTTCTAAGAGATGCCTCAAATAGTCGAATATTTAGGTGTATCGTCGTTCAAGCCCAGACAGACTCAACCGTCAATTTAAGCTTTTGGTTGAGCCTACGCCTTTTAGACCGATTTTTTTTATTATCATATCTCTATATCTTCAGGTATCGATATCTACTTTCATTGTCGTGGTAGTGAACTAACAAAACATGCTCAGACTATTTTGTAGAAAAGTACTGTTAAATGTTAATATTTATTGAATTAGTTAATCTGTATTAACATAAATATCTGTTATTATTATAATTAATTATATAAGGGTTAATTAAAATAGTAAAAATGAAATATGGTCTTCATTGAAGCTATAAATTTAATATTTAGAAATAATTTTTTTAATTAACATCAACATAATAACATACTAAAAGTTTAATTGTTATGGAGTATAATTCTATCTTAATGAATTTGTCTTTTATACTTTGTACATACAAGTATACAACGCCCGTCGTAGTTTCCAAGACACATTATATTATCCGGTCGCTTTCTCTTCAACGATGTCTATATACTCTTATCATATACTCCTTGTCTATTTTCACTTTTACTTTCTAAATTTTAGTATTCTCATATGAAATTACAAATTACATTTATGTGTGATCTTCTAATTATTAGATTCATGTCTACCAGAGGTGTTCAACGGGGCGGGTAGATCCAACGGGTCAAGGATCGAATTATTTTTTAATAGTTCATTAGCGGGTCGGGTCATATTTTAATGGGCCTTGGTGTAAAAGGGTTGGGTCGGGCGGGGTCGGATAATTATAACTTATAAGAATTAATTGCGAAAAAAAAATTATCACTTTTATTAAATAATGTTAAGTGATATTATTAAATAAAAAAGTGGATATACCAAATGAGTCATAAAGTATATAATAAAAAAAATTATTTTATAAACTTTTAAAAAAGGTCAAAGTGGGTCGAATTTAAACGGGTTTTGACTTATCCCGGCCCATTTAACATTTGACATGGCCCGTCCAATTCGGCCCATTTAAATTTTGACCCGACCCGGCCCGTTGAACATCTCTAATGTCGACATATGAAATTTGATTATACATTTTCATATTTTGTTATAAAATGCATACAAAAATATTGAATCTTGTGAAAATATAACTCAAAAGTCAAAACTATTCTTTTAAAGCCTTTCAGAAAAATAAACTATTCTTTTAAAGCACACCTTAGCAGCAGTTTGAATACTTAAATACTTTAATATAATTAATAATAACAATAATAATATAAGATAAAGATGCTGCAGTTATTTAGCTAGATTACATCAACCATGTGAGATTTAGCTGGCTTAGTTAGTACCTTAACAAATAAAGGTTTATCCCATGCTATAAAGACAAGCCTTGCTTTAAAAGGTTCAAAAGTTTTTGACTTTATAAATTACATTTTACTCTCTCAGTTTTCTTTTCTCTTCGCATTGAGCCTAATGTAAATTTAAAAGTCTGATAATTTTAATTGTGTTTTTTTAAAAATTCTAAAAAATTGATGTTTAAAAAATGTAAGTTGAGATGAATTTATCAAGATTTTACATAAATATGGTTTTTCATTTAAGTTGATGAGAAATTATAGTCAAAGTTTGACACTAAAATCCATAAATTTTATTTGAGAAAAACATATAAAAACAGAGAGAATAATAATTATCATAAGAAAATACAAAATTTAAGTTCTACAATAAATTGTCGTACTTTTGTTATTAGTCTATCTCTTTTACTTTACTATAATTTTCCTTTATACACTCATTTTCACCTTTCGTCCTACTATTTTTTTTAATCTTTTTGCAAAATTTATTTTTGCAATTTATTAGGCACAAAGGGAGCGGTTAACCAGCTTACTATGTTAAGTGAATATTTTGCATAATATTCTTTCCCACGTTATCATATTACATTCTGATATATTCTGATTCATTGCCATTATACATTATCTTGTTTCCTTAATTTACAATTAGTACCTTGTATAAAATATATATTGATTGTAATAATTGATGTAATCAATAGCTTAGCTTTAGTCTGTATATATACCATAGCATTTGTATTAATAAAATCATTCAATTCTCAAAACCTTCATATACTATATAAGTATATATAGCTAGTTCAACTTTTAGTAATAGTTACACTTGCTAATTAATGAGGTAGAATTTTGTAAAATATCGTTTTTTTGTGAGACAACTGAGAGACGATGAGACGATTGTAAATAAAAAGCTTACATTCTAATAGTATGTATTTGAACTAGAATTTAGATGCATTATTTAATCATACTTCATATGAATTAGAATTTAGGAGTGTAGATGTCTTGGTATATTAATGATAGGGAAGGACTTAATGTGACGCATTAAATGTATGTTTGAATGCTCGTTTCTCAATGTGAACGTCAAAAATGAGCTAGGAGCATGGAGAATTCGTTATCCAATGTAATAATCTAATGGTTGAAAATTGAATAATATTTGATTGAGATATTTTTTTGATATATTTTATTAATAAATTATATTTATTTTAATAGCTATCATATCTAATATATTTACCGAATAATAATAATTTATACAATTATTTAAAAATTAAGTATAGAACAGTTACAAGAGAACAAGTATACATTTACAACTTACCACATTAACAACTACTTAAACAACTAACTCTGTTCGGCTGTGACTTGTGAGCCCGTGACAATTTGTCACATAATTTCACCGTGGCCCATACATGTGGACACGGGACACCCGTGGGCTTAGGCTCACAAACCCACGGGTCAAGAGCGTTGACTTGCACATACATGGTGAGGTTTATTGTTTCCCAAAATCATATGGTAGTAGGAAAATTAGCCCACCTAATATATATGCAAGTTCACAACCTATTATTTTATCGACGTGGGATCTTACCTATCCAAATAAATTGTAGTAGTATGGTAAATCATCTAGTTCAAACTTCTTGACTCATCATAGAAACATTTAGATATGCACTTATGGGCATAAGTAATTTTTAAGAGAATTAGGTGATACTCTCATATTGCATTTTTTGGATAAAATTCTGAGTTTTATTCTGGATAAAATTCTGAATTCTATTCTCATATAGCCTTTCTCTATTATGTAACCAAAAACATAATTTCATGAATGACATAAATTTTTAAAAGAATTGTTGAGTAAAAATTAAAGCTAAATTAATTTCTAAGTGCCGACACATTATCTATCTTCTCCTAAAATACAAAAGTCAAAATTTATATCGCCATATTTACTATCAAGAGAATATTAACACAACCAAGTTTACAGGCCCGGTTTTGAGCCCATTCCGACCGCTTAGGGCCCCCTGAAATAAGGGGCCTCAAATATTAAAATTTGCAATTATTAAAGAACTAGTATAGAATCAGATGCTGATCTGGACTTTTTAACGTCGACTATATATATATATATATATATATATATATATATATATATATATATATATATATATATATATATATATATATATATTAATTACAAAATAAAGAGCCAAATATAATTTAATGGTAGAGATATTGGTTAAGATTAAATGCATTTTATTGATTTAGTCAATTTTATTGATTTTTTTAATATTTAGATTCGCCAGTAATTAAAAACTTCTCTTGTACCACTTTGGGTTAGTAATCTTTATTGATTTTTTTAATATTTAGATTCGCCAGTAATTTCAAGGAATTAGAGGAGAACCTTTTACTTTGGAGATGTACACAATTATTATCCAGTAAAAAACGACAATTTGTTAAGTTAATAAATCACGCTTATGTGGTAGGATTTAATAAGACGAAAGTTTTATGATTTTTTATCCTTTTATAATAATTACAAATAATTATAGTGGTTAATTAGAAATATTTGTTTTTCTACTTGAACAACATATACATAGTATAGAGAATAGAGATTACTCTTTCCTCACCCAATACAAATTCTAATAACTAAATTTGAGAGGAAACAGGATAACTATTAACAAATCATTAAACCATGTTATTAGAGACAAAGCTAAGTAACTAATCACCTGGCCAATTACTGAAGTAATTATTATAAATAATATATGATATTTAATATATAATATAAATAAATATAAATAAAAAAGAAAGAAAGAGCAGCCCACCATGCACCGACAAAGCACGAATTCCCAGAGTCAGTGTCTAAGCCATAATTTTCAAAATGGAAAAATGACATTCTTCTGTACTACTTCTACTACATGCCAATAGTTGGAGTTAAGTCCTAATCACAATTAATAGTATTCTATAATTTAAAAATCGTTCATATATGTATACATAATTATAACTTATGAACAACTCTAGGTTAATAACCGTTATTTGTCAACTTGTCAAATCACACTCATGTGGAGAGATTTGATTTTATATGATAATATTTTGGAAATTGTAATTTACCTTAATTTACCTTTTTGAGTTTGGCTTATTTTGTTGGTATATTTTTTGTCTTTTATAGTGATTTACAAATTACAGTGATTGATTAGGATGTTCTAATATAGTTATACAATGATGCAAATTAAAAGGATAAGAAATTAATATCCAACTATCATTCACGTATATTATTTGAATATTCATTACCTTATCATAATCGTTAAGGACGATGTCTTTTAGGAGTAGCGGAGCTATCTTAGAGCTCACGTCACGTGTTCCTAGACGTTTTTTTTAATTTAAAGTAAATTTTTTTGTTGGTAAGAGTAAAAGTCTTCTGATGATAAATACTCCCTTATTTTAGTAGTTTTGTCTTATTTATTTAGTTTATCTCATTTTTTTAATTAGGCTAGTTGATTGATTGACAAGTGCAATTATTTGCACTTATCTATGTCATTTTACACTCCTTTTATGTAGTTTTCTTTGGGTTTTAGATAGATATTTTGATGTATTTTGATAATTTTGTCTCATTCAGTTCATTATTGTATTTTATGTGTTTTTAAGGCAAAATTGGGGCAATATTAGGTTTGTGGAGTGATAAGAGGGTGGAGGCTTGGAGAAATAGCCTAAGACCCCTTGTTATGTGAAGAATCCATGCCAACACAATCCTACATGAGGAAAGAGCAAAGGAAACGAGGCATTAAGGCAACCCGTGAGTAAGCGACGAGTCGTCACCCTGAAGTGACGCTCGTCACCCATATCAACAAGTCCACAGAAATTTACAGACTAAGCGATGAGTCGTCACTCATGAAGTGACGCTCGTCGCCTCAAATCAGAAGCTGCAATCGTTTCATGAATCCAGGGGCTGGCAGAAGGCGTGCGACGAGTCGTCGCATATCAAGTGACGCTCATCGCTTTTCAGTTTTACCCGGTTAATTGGCGGTTTCTTCTTAATTTTTTGGAGCCACAATAGAAAGTGGCGGTTACCATTCTTGTAAATTCTGTCTTAGAACCATTTCATTTCTGTTTTTCTTTTAGTTTTCTCTCAATTTTCTAGCATTTTCTTTATTGTAATTTCAATTCCCGCATCGTAATTTCGGATTTTCGAAGCTTTTCTTGTTGAACATTACAATTACAACTCGGATTGGTATTTCAGTTTATGTTTTCTCCAAAGATTGTAAGTTTTTATTTGTTCTTGTTTCGTTCTTTGTTGTTAATTGTTGATTGTTATATGTTTTTCATGATGATGAATTGTGAGTAGTTTTCTTATCTAGGGTTAGGGCATAATCCCTAATTCGAAATATAGATTGACATTTTATTGATTGATTGTGTGCGATTTGAGTCTACAATTAAACCTATGCTTAATGAATCTTAATTTAAATATCTTTGTTAACCTTTTCAATAGAATGGAAATTTGAGAATTGGATTAACTTAGGATCAAGATATATTTGACTTAAATTCCTTCTAATATTAACCAATAGAACAGAAGTTTGAGGATTAATACTAGTTGGCCTTAAATCGATATTAATCAATAGAGCGGAAGCTTGAGATTAATTAGATCACGTTCGATTGTGTTGAAGACTCAATTTCATACAATCATGAGAGTGATTGAATTCTATGTTAGAATCAGGCGACGCCCGACGCCCTAGTGTTTGTCATATCATTGTTTTAATATCATTATCATTACTTGTTTTAGTTTCTTGCACCGTAGAATTAGATTTTTACCACATTTCTTGTTTAATCCTTGTCTTGTTTATCATAAAACATACAATTTAGAATTATCTAGCCTCCTTGTGTTCGACCCGCACTACGCGTACACCGTGCACTTGCGGTTAATTAAAATTTGACGATCATTGATTTTGTTCCATTTCTTTTTATGGTACATCGTATTTAAAATTTTAGCAAGGGTAAAATAGTTGTTAATTCTATAAATGAAACTCTGTCAAAATTTCGTCCATTAGTTGGTGCCCCTGAGACTTTGAATCATGAATCCACCTATATTTTTTCAATTATTTTCTCATTATGGATCATAGTTTTAGTTTTTTTTGCAACATATGCAATAATGCAAACTTGTTTGTACAACCATGTTTCTACCGTTTGTGATTTAAGGATGATTGGTTTGATAGAAGTTTATTAATGGAAAATAAGAATAATATTATTGGATTTTATTTTGTTTGGTTTTATGAAAATTTCCTAGAAAAATGATTAATGAATAAAAAAGTAAAGCATCATTAAATTTTGGAGGTGGAGTTCATCGGTGGGAGGTTGAAGTATGTCAAGTTTCTTAAGGGAATGTCTAAAACATACTTCTATCCTTTATTTTAAAGCAAAAATTCTCATAATAAACGAAGTACAACAATATAGGAGTGCTTGAGTTGAGACTTGAATCTGTAGTGTCAATTTAGGAGTTTGGTTGGATCATTAAAATTTGATTTAATTTGTGGTTAGATCACGTCAGTTCAAATTTAAAATTAAGTATAGTGAATTTGAATCTGTTTGATTTCGAGTTGTTATCGTTTCTGAGTCTAATTAGAATTAAATTTTATAGTCAGTGTTGAATTGGCACGCAGACTTTACATTTTAAATTTAAAAATTGCTTATAATGACGATTCTCGAGTTCATTTAGGGTTGAATTTTTCAGTTGATTTTGAATTGTAAAGTGTTACCTAAATCAACTCGTTATCGTATTGTTGGGCCATTTGAATTCCTTTTTCATCTTGTGTTAATTTAGTGGTTACGAGCTTTTTTTGACCTTTATGAGTTATGATAGAGGTTTGTTTCTTCTCACTCTCCTTATCTCCATTAACAATATGAATTGCATAGCCAATCCACAATATTATCCTTGATCTGCTATCAATGATTACTCGAATGGTTCAAATCCGCACATGAGTAATTGAAAATTAATTAAAATGATATTCTCTCCGTCCTACATATAATTTGTTACAAGTACATGTATGTTATAAAAAAAATAAGGAAAAGAAAAAAAATTACATTTTATGGAAAAATTAGAGAAATATATGAAGAAAATCAAAAAAATAAATCAAATAATTTGATGAAATTTAAAAAATATAAATCTTGTCCCAAAATAAAAATATAGCAAATTTATAAAATAAATTAAAATAAAAAATAACAAAACTTATTAGGACTAAACAAATATATCTAATCTATATTATTTCCACGCAATAAAAAAAGTAATTTATAGAATATGGAGGACGTGATTTTGGAGCACAAAGATGAAATGACATCTTTTTGTACTACTTCACAATAATTTGAGATGTCTTAATCAAAATTTCCAAGAAATTCCATTGTCATTCATCAACTTTATCGTCATTTTACCATTATGATAATAAGTGGATCTGTTATCATGTGAAGTAATAATATTCAATTTCAATAATCAAATAAATTACATTAAATATATATATATATATATATATATATATATATATATATATATATATATATATATATATATATATATATATATATATATATTTTTTTTAGACAAATCAATAATTCTCAATATATCAAATACTAGTTAAAACTCAAACACTAAATTAAATTTTTTATTTACTTCTATCATGATCATTTGTTTAGTTTGTTTTGGTTTAATTATCTCCATTAATTTCTGAGAAGCAAAATTTAATCATTTTTTCTTAGGGATGATTAAAGATCTGATCTAGCTAAATCCAAATTAAATTCATTAAATTTTTATGAACCGGAAACAAAATCCTAAGGATACACTTCTTTTCGTTTGTTTGTTCTTTCCATTTACTTTTTGCACAATTTTCACTTTTTATTGTCCATTTTCTTGTGGGCACGCAAATTAAGAAAAATGGTAGTGGGGTATTTTAAGTGATTATAATAATTGTAAAGGTGGTAATTAGGGTATTTAAGTGATTATAATAATTGAAAAGGTGGTAGGTAGAATATTTTAAATAATATAAGTTGGGGTAGTTGGGGTTTTTAGGTAAAAAATCTTTGCCAAAAATAGAAAGTGGACAATTAGAGTGAATTGACTAAATAAGGAAAATGGACAATAAAAAAAATCGGAGGGAGTACATAATAAAAAAGTATATATTAAAACGAATTTAACAAAATCTCACATTTTATCGTTCAAATAGGTGTCAAAAACATAATTTAATTTCTCTTTCCTAAAGTGAAATATTTCAAATAAGAAGAAAATTTCGAAAATTTCGGATTGTTTAATGGGTGTTGAATCTTTAGCTCAACTCTTTCAAGTCAACACTAAATTATTAGTAATTAATGTTACAAATTATTATATTATGATTTATGAGCTCTCTAATTATTTTACTTTTATAAACTTGCATGATCATGTCACGTGGTTCCATATGCCTCCGCCTTCATAATCAACCTATAGTAATCTTAGTCAAAACCCCTTTTAAGATCTATCAATTTTTGACTTGGTCGGTTATTGGAAATCTACGGTGATTAAGACCCTATAAGCCCATAACCATGTTTCTTACAGTAGTCTGCGATACACCGAATCAGTTATAGCTACTGCTCTACTGCCTGTTCTTTTAGTGCATTTACAGATTGGCAAGACAACCCACTACCCACCCAAGATTTTAAATATGGGGTACCTTAAAATTAATTATAACTAAGCCAAATTATTTTTAAAAATAATTAGAGAGGAAAGAATATATTTTACTTAAAAAATATTCTATATTTTTAATTTTTGTAAGAAATCAATATGAATTTATAATTTACGGTGAAGTATAGGCACCCTTAAAATCATTAATAAGTCTGTCAATACATTCAAGAATATATGTTTAAATATGCCTAAATCATGCTTCGTATCATTTGATTAAAATTCTAATTTTGAACTACAAAATTTACTCTTACGGCCCGTTTGGTAGGTGGTAATAAACGGTGGTAATGGGAATGAAAAACTAGTGTAATTTTGGTTGAAAAATTTGATGGTCATGCTTGTCCAACTTCAAGCATCTCATTTTTTTCGTAAGATTCATTCCAATGTATTACCATCGAAAGATATGGTATTATGTGGTAATAGAAATTTGTAGACAAAAAAAACTTTTTTGTGATCAAAGTTCCATATCATTTCGATATGAAACTTTTTACGAAATTTTACGCTAAAAATCAATCTCATTACCAAAATTTAATACCACGACCAAACGGGCCGTTATAGCACTAAAATGGGCAACATAGACTGCATAATTGATATTTTACGCATATAATAATGAGTAATCGACCCATCTTATATTAGTATTCTGAATTCGTCATGAGTCATGACCCCACCATGGTAATGCATATCTTAATTCTTTTTAAAAAATTCTTGTGGGTTTCTATTAAGTTTATAATACTTCCTCTGTTTTCTGCTCTGTTTTTGAACTTTGAGAAAATTTCCTCCAAATAATTATTTACAAAATTATTTATTCATAAATTTCTAGGGAAACAAACTTGGTTAGTTGGCTCAAAATAATAAATGTTTGTGTATGTACATCAGCTAAAGTTGGTTGGTTCATTTACTCCCTTAGCTCTTCGTTACTCATTTTCTCTCTGAATATTTGTGACAAACTTCTGATCAAAGATTAGTGTGGGGATTTTTGAAGCAATACCCAGAACTAACATTTCCAGATTTTTTAAAGCTCTTGAAGGTGACATTCTTCTTTTTTTTCTCAAAATTTTAATATTGTTTTTTAAGCAATTTTTCCCCATTTTAATGGAGATTTGAAAAAACCCAGAAAAAAAAAACATTAAATGAAGAGTTTAAATTTCTGGGTTTGTTTTAGTTTTTGTTTGGGTAGTTTAATCCTTGTTGGGTTTATTCCAAGATCAAATGCACAAATTAATTCTGCAGAATCAAGAATTTTATTTCAACTTCAAAAGTATTTTGAATACCCAAATGTTCTTCAATCATGGGGAAAATGGACTGATTTCTGTTATCTTCCATCTTCAGCTTCTGTTACTATAGTTTGTTCTAATGGGCATATAACAGAATTAACTGTCATTGGGAACAAAACTTCACCATCACATTCTTCTAGTTCTTTAAAAGATGGTAAATTTGTTGTTTCTCAACAAACTTTATCTGAAAAATTCTCCGTTGATTCATTATTCACTGTTCTTACAAAGCTCACATCGTTGAAGAAACTTTCCCTTGTTTCGTTGGGTATTTGGGGGCCTTTACCTTCAAAAATCAGCAGATTTCATGCCCTAGAATTACTCAATATTAGCTCAAATTTCATTTATGGAGAAATCCCATCTCATATATCATCCTTAAAAACCTTAAAAAGTCTTAATTTGGCTGATAATTTGATCACTGGAAATTTCCCTGATTTGAGTACCTTACAAGATCTTCAAGAACTAGACTTAAGCAATAACCAAATAGGCCCAAAATTCCCTTCACTAGGAAGCAATTTAGTGAGCATTATATTGAGAAATAACTCTTTAAGGTCTCAAATTCCATCCCAAATCAAGAACTTAAACAAACTTCAAAGGTTTGATGCATCAGCAAATAACCTCATTGGGCCATTACCATCTTTTGTTTTCTCTATTCCTGCATTATGGTACCTAAATTTGGCAGAAAATCAGCTCACAGGAGAACTTCCTAAGAGCACAATCTGTGGTAAGAGGTTATGGTTCGTTGACATATCTCGAAACTTGTTGGTTGGACAGCTTCCAAGCTGTATTGGTACTGAATCTTACAAGTATAGAAAAGTTTTGAGTGTGTGGAACTGTCTTTCGGGTTCGAGGTTTCAACACCCGGTTTCGTTTTGTCAAAGAGAAGCTCTTGCTGTGATTCCACCAGCTAAGCAAATTGCAGGAACCCAAAAGAGTTCTGGGATCAAATTTGGAATGATATTTGGTATTATTGGTGGGACTATATTGTTTGCTGGTACGCTTGTTTCTTTGATCTGGTTGATTTACAAGAGGAAACATTCAGGAAATGCAGAAAATCATAACAAGTATGATAAATCTGTTGGTGGGAAGCTCTCTACCCGTCCTTCGCCTATCGTTGATTCAAGTAAGACTACGTCTTTAATTAGCATTTCATTACCCTAATGTCATGATTCCAAGTCTCGAGTTTATGGGGGTTTTTAGGAGTCAGATTTACACGATCTTACCCGTCAAACATTATTTGCAACTTCAAACGAATGTTTGAATTACCCTTGTCAAACATTATTTGCAACTTCAAACGAATGTTTGAATCAGAAGTACATTCATTGTATGTTTCAAGATGGCCTAAACTAATTGTTGAAGTGCCCATGTGTTACTTCCCATGTGTTACCCACACGTGAGTTGTGCCACATCGGAGAAAGAGAAAAGTATGCATCACTTTATATACTCAAGGAAGAACTCCTACTATTACCAATTGGTTTTAGTAGTGAACCTTCTTTGGGTTTATGAGTGGACTACCACTTCTCCTCCTTGTTTGGGTTGCCTAGGCCCATTTTCTAAATTCTATCACTAATAGTAACATAGATATAGAAAGGTAGTTTCATAAACATGATTTTGGTTGGCCATGGGCAAAACTCATTGTTTTACAACATGACCCTACAAGAGAGACACTTTAGGCAACTAAGACAACATCTAAATAGAAGTTTTTCTTGCATAAATCACTTTTTCTTGCCTTAATGAACGACACTCGAGCCCGGGTTTACCCTATGTGGGCTCATGTGTGCTAATGTCATTGAGGAGTGCAGCCCCATATTGTTGGAATCAAGGCTTTGGTATTCTTATGTTATTAGCTCCTAATTGATGTGCATGGTTTTTGTTTTCAGAATATGGGCCAAAGTCAATGAGGATGCCAAACTTGGGTCTTCCATCCTACCAATCCTTTACCTTAGAAGAAGTAGAAGAAGCAACAAACCATTTTGACCAAGTAAACTTGATTGAAGAAGGATCTCAGGGACAGGTAACTTGCTTTTAAATATTCGTATAATGGGAGAATTTATGTGCGGGCCTGCCCAAGTCATAGCACGAGTCATTTGATTAAAAACCCATTAATATTAAACTGTATAACCTATAAAACATAAAAAAAAAAATTTTAAAAAAAACAGTCGAGTTAGTCCAGTACACATGCAGAGATGAGATTTCGAATGCAAAATAAAATGATCAATTTAAAAGTACCCTTTTATATGTTTACAGCTTTACAGAGGTTTGCTACAAAGTGGCTCAGCAGTTCTAATCAAATGTATAAAAGTGAAAGACAAACATTCATCCAAGACTTTAAAACAGCATATGGAAGCTATATCACAACTAAGGCATCAAAATTTGGTCTGTGTTTTGGGACACTGTGTTGTTACGTATAAGGAGCGTCATCAGGGAAGCACGATCTTTGTTGTTTTCGAGCATGTCACAAATGGTTCATTAAGAGAACATTTGACAGGTAAAATTTACTGAATTTTTTACCCATATTTACATCGAATTCATGTTTTTCTCAATTGTGACAGATTAGAATGGAATTTAATTGGCAGATTGGAGAAGAAAAGATCGGCTAAAATGGCCGCAAAGAATGACCATCTCTATGGGAATTGCAAAAGGAATTCAATTCCTGCACACAGGAATGGTACCAGGAGTTTTTGGAAATGAAATTAAGATTGAGAATATTTTGTTGGATGAAAGCCTTACTCCAAAAGTCAGTAGCTACAGGATTCCCTTGCCCTACAAGGTAATCATGGAAACTTTATTATGTTATTACACCCTACAACTAAAATCAATAGTTGATAATTGTCATTTGTCCCAACATGGACCGAGTCGATATCACTGGCTGCAACCTTCTTATCTCTTTTGATAAGGGTATATACACCGTCATCCAACCCTCCCTCGATCCTGATCATAGCTTCTTGGTATGATGATAATGATGTTGGGCAAACATGGATATGAAAATTGTACTTGCCATGGGTGGGGGGAGTTGGTGATCGACATTAAAATTTAGGTGGGTATGGATATGGGGAAGACTAAGAGGATATCCACACTCATTTGCCTATTTTATCATCCGTTAAATACAATTATGTTTTGGGTCATTTTGAGGAATATTTCATGCTTTCATCCAATATATTGCGTTATGACTTATGATTACCACATCTCTCTCGTTATCGATTTACCGTGTTGTTAATGTGATTGCGACCGACTACACTTTCGCACTATATTGACAGGTATACCTAATTGTATACTTAATGAGAATAAATTTATACCCAATTGGGAAAATATGAGTATGAAAATTGTACTCACCATGGGTATGGATACGGAAAATCCGGGCTATTCATACCCACACGGCCACACCTATCCGCCTATTTTGCTATCCCAACTTAAAATAGAGAATTAGTTTACTAATGCTAATTGTTTATTGGCCTGCAGATAGTGACCTCAAATGACCAAAATGCAAAAAGTTCATCAAACCCAGACAAGGATGACATTTACAATCTGGGTGTGATTCTGCTTGAGTTGCTTACAGGCAGACAAATCACATCCGACAAGCAAGTAGAGGAGCTAAAGCTAGAGGTACTTTAAACCCCACAAAACCAACTAACCTTTCCAAATACTTCCAATTATAAGCTGTATAACCCACTTACTTTATTTTTCCATCTCTTTTGGTGGGCATCTTTAAAATTGCAGCTGGAAAGGAGTTTAGCAGAATCAGCATCCGCATTACAGCATGCAGTGGACCTGTCGATGAGGGGTACTTACGCGTACCAATCCATCAAAACAGCTGTCGAACTTACCCTCAACTGCTTAAGCAGCGAACCCAGTAGACGGCCTCCTATGGAAGACGTTGTATGGCATTTGCAGTACTCGATTCAAGCACAACAGACGTGGACTAGTAGCGGGAATCTGGCACTCCACAGTGGAAACCAAGGGCTCAATAAGTGATCTTCTTCATAGAAATGTGGCGGTTCTTTGTCAGTTTCTATTGCACAAACCCCTGTAATATAGTAACTTTATTCACTTCCCCTATCTTGTTCTAAGAGGGGAAAAACCTTGTTCAAAAAAAGTGAATATATACTTGTTTTTGTTATTAACTATAATAAAATGGTTTCTAAATATTTGTTCATTTTGTTAACTATCAAAAGATTGAAAATTAGTCGAATTCAGCGAAAAACAATTAGAGACCCCACTAATTATGTTGACGCTTGTAACCGGCGCATGTGCATGAGCACAATGAGCAATCTTTCAAGCCCCGGTTTTAGCAACGGTCATACAAGTACAACATAATTAAACCAACATCTAAATATATAGTATTTGTGTATATGTCTAAGTAGGTAATAGATTAACTTATATTTTATCAGATTATGAATGTATTCTAGTTGAGAAAATTAATATTTTGCCAATTGTCACTTAAAATAATAGATTGAATTAACATACATTTTTTGAAATTAAATATTACAAATATCCACTCAAGGCCCCTAAAATATTAGAAACGGCTCTTTCAATGCTGAAGGGAGGTATAAATTACGTCTCACTAAAGTTTAAGCTGGATAGGAGAAGGAAAGCTGATCATTCAGGTAATAGATTAAGGTCATCTTTAAGCATTACTCTATTTTGCATATGTAATCATCACAAAGCAGGTGAACCAGAAACATTCTAGGGTACCTATCTTTCAACAGTGCTTCATCGATTCTTCATAATCATCTAGCAGAAGCAGCATACTGCATACTGCACACTGCACCATCGTCTTACTCTTACATTACATTACGAGAGAGCAGAAGCAACACATAATCATCTAGCATCCATAATTGCTATATTCAGCACCTCATAAATCATTCTAAAATATAAGAAAATGCAACTATCTAAAAATTCAGATTGTGAACTTAAGATGAGCAATTATGTGCAATCTAAAGCACAACTAGCATAACGTGCAATGTTACATTCAACATACGTTGACACAACAATCGAGCATCCCAATCTGATCAAGCGAGTACTTCAGATATAATGATACAATAAGACAGTTGAAGGGCAAAATGTTTTTGTTCCCCACCCTCCCAAATCCCTCCTCCCTCTCTCTGTCCCTTTTCTTGTAGTCTCATGATGTCCTTTCAGATGGGTTACTGGACTATCTTCGGATGTGCATTCCAAGTACAGGATTAATCAGCAGTCCAACTTTGCTCCACAATCTCACGTACTCTCCTATTATATTCACGCTTGTTATCACTGAACATCCTTGCAGCTTCTGAATTTGCAGGAGAATTTGGGTTTGGGTCACATAGCAAAGACTGTAAGAAAGTATAGCCAAAATAAGTGAGTTGAAAGGAATGGAACCCAAAGGGTTAAAGCAGCTAATACTACTACACCACATACACCGAACAAAGTAGTAGATGTTTCACATGTTATTGAGGTTAAAAAGACAGAAGTCTACTTATTAATGCAAGAAGCTAAGAACCACAAATATGCAACACAACCAGATTCAAGCATTAAAAATGTTCTAAACCTTGTTCACAAAGAGTCTCCCGCTCATTGACACACCTAATCACAAAGTGTATGAAAGTTTTATCTTCTGTCTCTAGGAGAAGGCAGATGGAACACTAACCCGTATCATTCAAAAACCAAATACTAGAAAGCTCTTCTCAAAGCAACTCCAGTCACAGGCACAAGGCTCCTTGAGATTAAGTAATCAAAGAACTTCAAGTTTTTTCAATAGAAAGAACCAAGGCTTCTTGGTCCTACTCCTACATTCTACTCAATTGTTTGCATGTCTAAATTCCCCATATGAGTTAACATGCATTCATATTAAAGCACAATGGAATACTAATTTGATAGTAGAAGAGGAATTGAAAAAAACCAGGGTTTGAATTTGGGGGGAAAAATGTGATTTGGAGGAACGATGGTAGAGTTAGGGTTTATAATTTGAGGAAAATTTATGGAACTGGTGCAATTTGATATGTGAAACGAATAAATAGGCGTACAAGAAGGTTTAAGCTTCGTAATTAATGTTTTCTAACGAATTCTGTGTAAAAAGGTCACGGAGAAGGAATTTGGTGAACTGCAGGTGCAGGGTTACCGTGTGGATTTTTAAAAAGTTTTAGTTACCACGTGGAAAACCCAATACCTCGGGGTTATCACAAGGAATTTCCCAACCTATAATAAACATTCTTACATGTGTAAACTTTTACATTTGGCATCTTTCAAACACCTTATTGTGGCAACACGGAGATCTTACAAGTGTTTTTAGACAATGGTTTTTTACCCAGTATTTCTCTTGTACCATTCTAGATTCTAATGGACAGACATCTAGAATGACAGCCAACAAAGAAAGACATAACAGACAAACTACAGAGAGGCACCATAAGGAATTAGTTTTTAAGCATAAATTAATTTGCACAGCACACATAAGTATGATGTATGCCCTCAGATAAGCTGATGGTCCACAAAAGTAAAAGCATTACATGCAGGAAGCAGGGTTGAATTGTTTCCCAATTGCCACAGGAAGCAAGCAATAAATCAGTGGCAAAGAGGCATAAGCTAACTACTCAAAATTAATGAGAACAAACACCCAAGTCAATCACTAGAAACTCATTACCTGAAT
Organism: Amaranthus cruentus; assembly: GCA_019425755.1. Classification (NCBI taxonomy): domain Eukaryota; kingdom Viridiplantae; phylum Streptophyta; class Magnoliopsida; order Caryophyllales; family Amaranthaceae; genus Amaranthus; species Amaranthus cruentus. The sequence goes on from CM033453.1 coordinate 23,658,146, forward strand.
TGAGGTCAAGATAGCAGCAACATCATAGATTGGGCTCCATTGGTTTTGTAAGATATCAAGACAGATGCTTCCATCTGCATAAACTGAAGAAACCAACAAAAGAAAAAAGTACACATCTACAATGTTAGAATAATAAACTGGTAGCTCTAGTCACTTATGTAACAACTACAGTTGCAGATAACCATGTACAGGTCGAAAGCAAAAATAAGTTTGTGATTGTTGACAACCAGAGTTGCAGATAACCATGTACAAGTTGAAAGCAACTGAAGCACTAAACAATAAATGGATTCGTCATTTTGGGCCTAGAATCAGATTTCATTGCTTAACAATATCACGGAAAAAAAGGACAGCCAACACATGATAGCCAAGCAATCTATTTGTATAAGACTAATTGTATAAACAAACTTGTAAGGAAATTTTTAATGCACAATCCTACAGGAAACTCAAGCCACAGCAACAAACTTAACCAAATATTCAATATCTTGCAGGCATTATCCACATATAATAACCAAACACAATTATCCAAATATTCAATATCTTGCAGGCATTATCCACATATAATAACCAAACACAATTATTGTCCTTTACTAAAGAATTTAATTGAATTTCAACAATGACTTGCTCTATAATGAAAGATCATAGTAAAACAGTCATAATGAATCAAACACCATCATTGAAGCAAACATCACAATCACAAAGCTTATTAACAATAAGACATCCTAAAAACATGCTCTATGCTAGAACACCACGAACTCCATGGAATTTAACCTTGTGAGGATGTATGGTCAAGCCACTTAAAAAAACAATAATGTATGTATATATTGATAAATATCAAACATTCTTCTGCATAGATGGATAATTTTTATTTAGGTTTAATGGATTTAGAACAAACCAAAACACAAGACACAATACAAAACTAGCACCCACTGAAGTAATTAATTAGAACCAATCACCAAAAGCAGCATGAGGTATTAATGCAACTAAAATCTGAAAACCATAATGCTGGAATAAACCAATGAAATATTTTTAGCAACTTACTGTTTGGATGGAACATCCTAGATACAAAGCGAACCGTGGGAGGCTTATTTGGGTAATCCTCAGTGAACTGAAGAGTTAACTTGAACGTGCCTGACAAACTCAAAATAAATAACAGAAATTAAGTCAAAAGCATAGTAGAATACAACTGTGTCAATGGCCAACCAAGAACCCATATGGTAGATTAGCAAAGCTCCCCTCAAAAGAACACTTGTGCAGTGCTCTAAAACTACAGGAAACTATTATTATTGGAAAATGGCATCATATATAACCAGTAACAAAAAAGAACACCATCAAGTAGAATTCAGCATGAAAATAGGGAAGACTATGCTCCATGAGCAAGTCAAGTTCAGGAGACTGGTACTGTACAGGGTCTATAGCAAAACTTCATGAATTAGGCGTGAGAAGCAAGCTCATATAAGGAAGATCATTTTCACAAGATAAGATTTATTTAGGACTTTCTTGAACATAGATTAGCCACACAATTATTCATGAAAAAGGATTTTTGTTAGGACTGTACTAAACGCAGCTTTGCTACACATCAACCGATCAACATCAGACTGTAAATTCATCTTGGTGGTTTGAGGTGCACAATGACGGAAATCTGAAAGTGATAATATCCAATGGCCACATCAAAAAATGATCAAAGAAACAATGAGTGGGAATAGGAGAGATTTTATGATGTGTTTTGATATTTTTGAAGAGGAGTATGAACATAGTTCTTACATAACCGAATACATGTCAAAACAGAGAATATAAGCTATGAAAGAAAACATCTGTAATATCAAAATCAATGTATATACCACAAGCCAAGGGGAAAATCCACCCAACAAACAAAAAATTATAACCAAACTAGGTCATAAATAATCCAACTTAAGTGAATTTGCTCAGGAGTTTCTGATTACCTCCATCCCAGGGGGTGTCATCCGGACTGCACTCAGACCAAAAGAATACAATTAGGCATATAAGTAATAAGAATGCATATATCATCAAAATTTTAAAAGTTAAACCACATAATCAAATCTTAAAAATTAACCGCCTACCCAAAGATAACAGCATTCCAGAGCATAATGTTACTGTCTTGAGGAGCGCCACTGATCCCAGCAGGAGGGTCTTGTGAAAGGCGTCTGAAATCTCTCATCAACCTCTTTCTTGCTGGAGTGGACATTTTTGTTTCCTAAAATAAATTAATAAAAACGAGCTAAGTACAACAAAATGTGTAAAACTTCCATGAGAAAAAAATCAACTCTTTTGTTCTAAGTTATAACTAAGAAAGACGAGAACATTACATTAATCAAGAATTCAATTATAATGAATCTAATAGATAATGGCGACATTTGGCAAGAAAATCATCCCTGCAAGCTACAGAAGTTGTAGAAGTTCTTTTTATGACATGGATTGATATCTAGTTCCTTCTTTTAAGTAACAGTTCCAACTAAGAATCACAATAATCAAACTCAAGCCTCAACTTCCAGCTTTAGGTCACCATTAGATGACTCAAAGTCACAATATTTATACCAAAAAACCTTGTTTGCGAGTGAAATTAACAAAACTAAAATCACAATAAAGAGAAATAAGATCTACATAACGCTTATCAACAAACAACACAAAACATCACTAGCTAAGATGGAAAATAACACGTAAAAAAAAACTAGCACGAGACAAGCCAAATTATAACCGACATAGATATAGATAATCAACCAAAAAAATCAGTAAATTACAAGCAAGAAAACCAAAAACAAACATCAAAATCGACGAAATTCGATATACCTAGAAAGAAAACACGGCGAGAAACGAAGGAAAGTTCACCAAGAAACCTCAGAATGTATAAGAAAAATAAAACCTTAAAATCAAACAGAGAATACACTGCTAGTTATGGATGGAAACGGTTAACGTAAAAACTAGCAGGAAACAAGAAGATATCATTAAAATCGACATAAATATAGATAATCAACATTCAACAATAATTCTCGGAACATTCAACAATATTATCAGTAACAAGCAATAAAAGAAAAACAAATGTTAAAATCAAGAAAATTCAGTTAACCTAGGAAGAAAACGCGGAGAAAAACCTCAGAATCTGCAGATAACGGAGAAATTGTTGAATCAGGAGTGAGGAAGATGGAGAAAGAAGTGGAGAGAAGGCGGAGTTGGAAGTAAATTTGATCGATTAGATTCGGAGAGAGAAATTGAAGTCAGCGGTATCCATTGTTCTCTCTTTATGCAATGTGAATACATTCTTTTTCAAATTCCAGCCAAACAAACACCTATGACATATCCACTTTTTCATTTTATTTTACTAAATAATTCTTTGGTCTTGAATTAATTGCACCGTTAGATGATGTTATGATAGTTTAGAAAATTCCCTTTTATCATAGTACCTCTTATTTATCTTATGTGTCTCATTTATTTTTAAGACATTATTTATCTATCACTTTTAAATTAATGTTTTTATTATTAATTCATAAGTTGAAACATAGTCACGTGGGATCTTATTTGATTCGTTTTGATGTAAAAATTATTTATATCAACTTTTTATAATTTTTAATTAAACATAACTCGATATATTAAAGATCAAATAAGTGCATTTAAATGAGACATTTAAAATGAATAGAAGGAAGTATTTATGTTTATTTTATTTTTTTAATGATAGGTGAAAAATAATATTTTATGAGTGAGAAGAAAGTTAGGATAAAACTAGTTTGAAACCCGTGCCAAGCACGGTAATTAAAAACATAAAAAATTATTTAATTTGTATATAAATTGAATTTATTTCTTATATTAACATATAAAAAAATAATAGAAAGTAACTTATATTTATAAATCATCACATTACAATATAAAAATATAGAAACAACTTTGAATTTCATTGTTAGCGGGTAAAGTTTGATTGTATATATATATTATCTCATCCATAATTATTTGAGATTTGGTGTAACATTGAAATTTAATTTCATCCTTTTAGACATAGATAGATTTGATTTTATCTCTTAAAAAAATAAATTCATTTTTTTCTTCTTGTAGGATTTCTCTAAGCATAAGTGGTGGGATGGGTATAGTGGCTTTTAAGTTGAATTTCTATTAGTTCAAAATAAACACTTGTAACCTCCATATTTACTTCCTCTGTTTCTATTAAAATTGAATCAAAGAGAACATGAAAGGTTTTAAGAAAATAAAAAGGAGGAATAAATTGTGTAGATAAAATTAAAAGAGAATTATAATGTAAAATTTTGATTAATTAAAATTGATATGCCATTATCTAAAAATAAAAATAACACAAATTAAAAGAAACGTACCAAAATAACAAATAATAGAAGTACAAAATTATTGAAATAAAATTTGCCAACAAATTATCCAAAAAAATTTGCCCAAAAATTTTCATGAGACAAAAAAAAATTAAAAACACATAGCTCCATTAATTATAAGACATTCGTTTGCATCTTAGTATACCCGGTTTCCCATCTTCACCATTTCTCATCTTCTCCACTATTTTCACCACCATTACTCATCTTCACCATTTTTTCACTCATCATTTCCAACTCCAATCTTTAATAATCCCTCTTAAAACTATCAATTTATTTCTGAATTTTAATCACTTTTAATGTGCTTGATAACAATAGCCATAAATAAAATTTCCATACAACTTTTTTACCAATTTCCATACAATATTATAATGACCTACATTCTATTGCCATAAATAATCACTTTGATATTATTTGACCGCCATAAAATTTCCATACAATGAGTATACATGATTATCCTACATTGACTAATTTTTTTAATGCCATAAAGTGCCATAAAAGTGATTACCATTTTTATTGATTATGATACATAGAATTGAATGTATCATTTTGGAGGGAAATGAGTTGCTTAGAAGATGACAAGTGTCCTACATAACAATAGCTTTAGTATGTAATATAGATAGAGAATTATTACGTTACTTGCTTTTTGCTAAAGATGATCGTGGAACAATCAAAGCAGATAATAAGTGTAAGTATTATAGTACGGAGGAAGTGCTTTTCTATTTAATTTGTTTTACTGATTTTACGATTTTTTGGTAGTTGTTCAATCTCTTTTTTTTTTTTTTTTATTCACAAATTTTATCTTCATCTTAACTATTTATTTCTATTATACATTTTTTTATATTATTTGGGGTGTTTGGCAATTGATCGTTAGCCTTTTTAGTTGATTTGTTTGACCAGCTGAAAATGTTGACGTTTTTTATTGGCTTTTAAGTTAACTGGAAAAACTAGTCATTTGTGGAGATGTTTTGTAAAATTGAGTATTGACTATTGGCTGTTTATTAGAAAAAAAGTGGGCCAACAAGCCAAAAGCCAACTAAAAAAGCCAGTTGGAGGCTTGGAGCAACATTTTCATTTTGCTTAAAAGCTAGTTTTTAAGCTGCTTTAAAAGTCATTTACCAAACATTTTTTTGACTATTTTACCAATCAATATGCAAACACAAATTCTTGTGAGAGACGGTCTCTTTGAGAGACCATCTCTAAATTAGTGTGTCCATCATCATATTTTAGTTTAATTAGGCTTTAATGGGTCGAGCCTAAGAGGCGTCTCTCAAAAAAACGGTCTCTCAGGAGACTTGCTAGTAAGCAAAAGCCAAAATCCAAATGGGATCTAAACAATAAGCTAAGAACCAAACACCCCTATTATCTAATTCAATTCTCATCTTAATTGTAATTACACCATCTGTTTCAAATTACTTGCAACATAGAATTAATTTATATTAATTTATAAGTTAAAATATAGTCAAAATGAGATTTTATTTTTTATGAATATATAGAATTTTTATAATTTTCTATTAAATATATATTGAGATATTAAAAATTAAATTAGTGTGTTGAATTGTGTGAAAAAGTAAATTCGGGAGGAAGTATTTTGCACATATGAAAAATTAAGTAGTTCTATACTTCTATTCTATACGGAGTATTTTGATATGGTATTCAGTCTAAATGTCTCATTTAATTTTTTGGCACTATTTATTCATCAATTTTAATTTGCATTTTACTCTTAATCTATAAGTTAAAACATTGTCATGTGGAATCTTGTTTGGTTCGTCTTAATATAAAGATTATTAATATCAAAGTCTTATAATTTTTAATAAAGAATATTTTGAGATATTAAGGGTTAAAATATTATCTCGGTAAGTGTGTGAAAAAATTAAATGACATTTAGAGCGAATAGGAGTGATTATCTATTCTCACCGGCTACTGCCATATCTGACCCACGTACGCACGGTATTTAATTATTTATATATGTCCACATTCATTCAATTTAGTTCCTGCTTACAATTCACGCAAAATCTTTTATGCTATCAAATCAAATATTTTCAATCGTCCGCACCTCTAAGACTCGAATTTGATTGAATATTCTGATTAAATGTCTTATACTATTAATTTTACATATTTTAATTCTAAATATGTCTAATTACTTTCTTCGTTTTTATATATTTTTTTTAATTTTTTCATTTGAAAATTTTTAAAAGTTCTTCTATTTAGAATCTTTTTATTTTAGGAACCAATAGAATTCAAAGAAATTATTACACTTACGCTCTAATCTATAGAAATTAACTTACATGTTAATTCCCAATGCATTTACTTTACATACAACCAATAAAATTTAATGATATTATTACACTTACACTTTAATCAATAGAATCTTTATTTAATATATTATTTTACTCAACTCTCATAGTATCTATTTTGTAATTATAGTTTATCTTGATTTCTTCCCAGATTACAAAGAGAAGATAAAAAAAGACGGATGGAGTATAAATTATTTGGTTAAAAATTTTAAAAATTAATATTCATAAAGTTACATTTAAATTAATCTACTAGATTCCAATTATGTTTTAATTTTTAACTTAATAGTCTATGAATTGAGAATAAATTACAATTACAATTAGAAATAATTGATAAAAAAAATGCTAAAAAATACATAGGGCATTATGAATAATATTTTTGCTAATATTTCTTAGGAAAATGTTGTCTAAAATAATCTAGTCTTTTACTAATTTTTCTATAATAATTCAAAATTTTGATCAACATGAATTATCTCAACTATAAAAATTGCTTGCTAAGAATACACCAAGGTAATTTCTTACATATAGTCATTTTGCAAAAAAGAATAAAAAAATATTCGCAAAATTTAATAATAAAATTTTTTTAAAAATTTAAAAATTTAAAATAGAAATTAAGTATGTTTATTTTTTGATTTTAACTTTTAAAATTTTTAATCTTTTTTTTATAACAATTAACCTGTAAAAACATTTCACCATTTAGGAAATAATGTTCTTGAGTAAGTGAACATAAACTTGGAATTATTTATGGTCAATCAGAAAAAAAAATAATAATAATAATTATTCTAGGTAATTTTTCCAATTTCTTAAATCAATTATAAGATAATATGTCTTGAATGTTTCTTTGTAATAGGAGTATTACATTCAAATACATAGAAAGTGTACAATGATTACTTTTACGAAACTAAATATCATTATTCATTACATAATAATAGATATTTCTAGAATAAAATATTTACAATGTATGCAAGAATATATAATATCATTGAGGTATTATTCTAATACACTCCTAGTAAAAATGGAATGTTAAGGAACGTTGAGATTTTTCTAAAATCTAGGTATAAAATAAGCCGAAGACATTTGGTGAATATGTCCGCAATCTCATATTTAGATGAAACATAAAATACATAAACATGACTACGAGCAACTCTTTTGCAAGCGAAATGAATATCAATCTCAAGGTATTTGGTTCTTTTATATTGAACAACACGTTGTCCTACTTTTGGGTACTATGTCTTTCTTGATGACAATCCTCAAAACGATAAACTACTTTGCCTCGTTTCAATGTCGAAGTTGAATATGTGATGTTGTTAATGTAGACTTTGACATCACAGTCGTCTACTCGAGCTTCATTGTCGTATTCATAAGGCTACTTTGGTGTACTGTGATATATTAATGGCATTTTTATCTGGGCACCAACCCAATTACCATCAAGACTCGAGTGTATAAAATAAGAGTGGTGGTAGATGAAGTATAAAGATATAGACCTTGATAAAAGTGTTATATGAGGGAAGCCATACAGTTGTGCATCAAAAGAATACTTATTGAAAAGCATAGGAGATGTCTAGTTTAATTTGTGAAAAAAAGTAAGCAAGACACCAACAAAACTACAATAGAGAATAGAATTTTCAAATGGAGAAGAACAGGGTATACATAGTCTAGGTGTGGTATTCACCGGAGTAGGGCATGATTTACAAGAAGACATTCCAACACATTAGAGAATTTTCTAGCCATATTTTTCACAAGAAAGAAACAACTACGAGGAACGACATGTAACGCCAAAGAAATAGTTGAGTATCTAAGTTTTTCATTGCACTTTTGAATTGAGAACAATAGTGATACTTTCAACACCAAATAATTGTCTGATTGATTCTAGATAACAAACATCATGTGTAACTTCACACAAAGTAGTATAAATTATTTCACAAGCCGAAGTCAATTGTAAATGAGAATAAATTATGCTTCTAAGTTTTAAATTTCACTAAACATAAAGTTTTTTTATCACTAACCATAATTGGTAATCTTGTCTTATATATAACACGGAAGATTAATTAAAGACCTTGACATAATACCTTGATCTGATCTATAGTCCTTTTTACTTGCATATGACATTTCTAATTTCATGGCAGATGGGCATGTGTTCCAGCTTTAGTATCCATGCATTTACAGTTTCCATTACATTGATGTCCGACGACCTTCTCATTTTTCTGCAGAGACGCCTTAGAACAAGCTGCTCCCCCCACACTGGCTCGACGACATTGACATATTCCCTTCACACAAGGGCAGCCTAACGCTATGCAGTCATATGGGCTTCTACACTGATATAGCTTTTCTTCAGAGTCTGCTATGCCTGCTAGTAAGATTCACAAAACACTATCAATTGCAAGTCAGTATCAGTAAATGTTTAACACAAACTTTTAAAACAAACAGTCTAATGGACTCATGGTGATATTATATCCATTGGACTAATCCATGTCCATTTATTCTATTGAAGTAATTATTTACAATTTTAAAGTAATCAATTAGATAAACCTGTCAAGGAACCAACTCAACGAAAAACTTAAGCTGGTGGTTGAGGTCTCCGGATATGTTATATACTCTAACATGCACCCTCACACAAGAGCCCTTTTGCTTATAAGTGTGGATGCAGCACATGCCCTCCTCATACATAGCGCTTAATATTCGATTTTATATTAGATGAGGAGAGGTTGAGATTCAAACCCGTGACCTTTATCCAGGGACGAAACAACAAACATGCATATCGTAGATGGTATTGGGTGGGGGAGTGTTAAATTAGGTTGGACTTATTGAAAATGTAGCATATTATCGTGGAAATACAAGGTACACACTTTATAAGCCAAAGAGGTGTCATCCCAAAACCATATGATAATGAGAGGGAGGGCTATAATGACTTATAAAATGTACATATATCTTTGATTCATCAATGTGGGATAAACCATCCCAACAGAAAAGGAAAACGAAAGGATATTGTGTTTGGTTTACCGCTTGCAATGGCGAAGATAACGATGAAAAGAACAAATTTAAGAGCCTTTCCCATGCCTTGTAATGTTTCTACTTCCCACAAGTTATTGGAAGGAGGACGTTGGATTTACTTTAGGCTTCTTGATCTTACTGATATTCCTTCTGTTCTCTTAGCTATATATAGAGCTTGTTAGCTCAGGATTTGGCAGATGTAACTGTCTGTTTGTGTTGTGCTACTTTCTACTTGTCAGAATAGGATAATGCTAAAATGCGCCTCGGAGGAATTCTTGGTGTTATTTTGCTGAAATTTCATGGTTTTCGACCGCAATCACCCTAAGTTCCTCTAAATGCCTAATTTTTTGGATTAGGTATGTAACCAAATCAACTTAATTTTTTGGCAAATGAACTTCAACTTGGAGGCATGCATTAATTTTTTATTCAACTTGGAGGCATGATTAATATACCCAAGAGTTTGGATTTCAAGCATAAGGTTGGTATTGTGGATATATTTGGCAAAGTTGTATACCAGCCACCTGCTTTTCTTCTTTTTTCAGGAAATGATACCTAATGAAACTTAAGGGAGGAGCTTTTGATTCCTTTAAGTGGTAATTATAGTTCCTATAGTAATGAAATGGGAGCTTCATTGTCTATGTTTTCCAGCACAATTATCCTACTTTCCAAAAGACTAGAAATACGCAACAAAAAGTTTCTTGAGCTATAAGGATAGTCAGAAACAAAGTCTTCATAGTTATAAGGGTGTGGTCGTGTACATCCATCTCCCTCAGTCGGTCCAGGTGAAGCCTAGATGAACGCCACTTAATGACGTTAGTGTAGTGGAATGTGTAATGAAATCTTCTATCAAAAATATGATTCACGAGACTAAATGAGTTCAAGGGAGCTCCTAATTTAAAGATGACAAGAAAGGATCGGATATCCAAGAACTCCGACCTAGAAAGGAATTGGCTATTCGTAATCTCCTTTTCTCCTTTTTCTGTTACATTTCTTTTTTCGGAAATATAGATGGAAAAAAGGGTTGGATGTTCTCCTTTATCGGAAACTTTAGATTAACATTTCATAAACTTCATTGCCCAAACTCAAGAAAAACTTTCAAGAAAAAGGATCCAATTATATTTCCGACTCTTTTATAACATTTTGCATTTTAGTTTTCATTTCCATTTCCCCTATAAAAAGTTATAATACAACCAAGGAACAAAGATGAGGAACATTCTCCTCTAAACTGGGGGAAGAACTACTAGTAGCGTCAAACATGAAATGCAAGTCAACATCTAAGCAAGTCGGTCGAAACATTCTCTTTGTTTTTATAAGAGTAAAGTTGGGTGCATCTCAATCCCTATCTAGATGTAAGCCTAAACGAGAATCAATTAATGACAATGGGATAATGAAATGCATAACGGAGTGTTCTTTTTGATAACATGTTATCACAAGTTCACAACTAACATAAATTCACGCAGAGGCAAGCTATTATTCATGCATACGCAGAAATCTATCCTAGTGGGACATTACAGAGTCCATTTAACTTTGCCATGCAAAACTTTTTCTGTAACCAAGGGGAAGAAGTTTATAGACAATTAACAATGCTTAATGAGTTTCAATGAAAAAACTGGCAAAGAAAATGATTATGTGATCAATGAGCTAAACCAACAACAAAAACATTCCATTCTCGATATCATAAAGTGGTTCTCACCTAGGTAGATTGGATATAGCAACCATACCCAGATGACAGAGTTTATTTTCGATTGGTTCTTAATAGCAAACATCATCTGCAACTTCACATAAAAAAACATGACATATATTAATGAGCAAAAGCAGCAACATGGATCATATCAGTGATGCCTGGAGTTCCCCCAAACACTTCAGTAGGACACAAACATCTCTTCTTATTTGTGTTTGAATGATGTTCTATTGAAGCATTTGAGGGAGTTCTAGGAGGCACTTGATGAAATAGATGACTTCAGTTCTACTTCCCAAAATAAATGCTTCTCTCATATATATTTATAGTTGGAAATAGAAGTAAGATTTCATAGAATCTGACTTATAAAAAGACTCAAATGATACATATTCCTCTTTGGAGCCTATTTCCTTTTGTTCTGTTTTTTTCATCTTTTGGTTATGAATTGGGTTAAGAAAGCAGGGTTTATGTGAAAATCCCACCTTTATCCTCATAGGATATTCATATAACAGAATTATTTGTAATTTTGACTAACAGTAGAAATTGCATTTATTCAAGAAGGGATCAGCTATCCATGCAAAGCAAAGTAGGAGTGAATGGAGACAGAAAAGGTGGTTAAGGTACAGCATTAGCATTATATTTTCACTTGCACATCCAGCCTTCACCAAAACTTGATTCCTGGTTAGGTTCATGTTCTGAAAATGAACTTTGTCTAGTTTTCATCCTCAAAGAACAGGAACAGATATCCAAGAATACAACATTTCATTACCCTGATGACATTAAGTGGCTCCCGCTTAAGAAAGAGGGTTTGAAGGGCCGGATGTACGTATCCCGACCCTTGTTAGGTTATGGTAACAAAGATTGATCCTAGTAGCAAATGTCATCCGCAACTTCATATAAATAAGAAATAAGTGTATATGATGTAATGAGTCATCTAATCAGTACAGTCCAAGAATAATCCAAAAGATCAACCCTATAAATTTAGAGTTGAGAGCTCTTATTGTTGGCAAGCAATACAGTCAGGTGCTCTCTAGAGTTCCCTTGAACACTTCAATGGACATACTCTTAGATAGCCTTTTATAGGGGGCTTTTGTCTGCTGAAGTGTTTGGGGGAACTCCAGGTGGTGCTTGACACAATTACATTGTAGGGAATCAATGAGAAGACCTTTAAGAGTGATGTATATCCATTTTTTATGCAGAAAAACTTCATCTAATTGTTTATAAAGCAGGCACACAAAAACACACACAGTTTCATTCAAGCTAGCATCAACATCTATGTAAGAGCCTCAATCCCAAAAGAGTGAGATCAGCTATATGAATATTCAAGTTAGCATGCAAAATATTTTTTCTTCGGCTTTCTGTTAGAATCTCAGAGTAACCTAGATGTTGTCTGACTGTAGTTGTATCTTTCTTAGAGGATTTGTTTAAGATTGGCAAAACCGCAAAAGAGGGATAGGTTACCTAGGATTCAAGGTCCTATTGTCTCTACAAACATTCTGATACTAGTGTTCTTATTCTACTGTTTTATCATACATCAACGTCGTCAACATGACAACATCATCAATTATCACAGTATTGTGTTCATTTTAAAGAGGTGTCTAATTTTTTAAAAAGCGTACCTAGGCACGCCTATGGCGAGAGACTTTGTGTGTGTATGGGTGGGTGGGGGGCGAGGGGTTGGGTGCCTTAATAAGCCTACGTCCTTAAGGTAAGCGCTCAGTTGAGCGTCTTAATATACCTTAGAGCGCCTTTTAGTCTTAGCATTAGAAGAAGCCGTTTAATACAGACAGGCACACACCAGTTACTAGATCCTTTGCCTGGCACGTACAGCCAAAACTATAGGGACCCTTAAACTAAAAGGCAGAATATGCTGCAGGATGGAATAAAAGCCTTAGTCTTTTTTAACTAGCGTGCATCAAAGCCATATTACTGACAAGGTTCAAGAATGAAACTGCAACTATTCCAGATTCCAAATTCTGTGTTTTTACATATCTTCTAGAATGTTGTCTTTCTGTCAGCTAAAAACTTAAGACATAAATTGGCATTATTTTTCTTGTGAATTTATATTCTATTGAGAATACATGCAATATGATGGCCTCTATAATTCCTTTGGCCCTCTCTTTAGGGACTCTTAACTATATCCTGATTGTGATAGCTAAGAACATGTACTGTTTGTTTCCAGGTAGAATTTATCTCTGTCCTGGATGTACACTTACACCTGATATGAATAAGACTGCTCCATAAATAAACTAGATATATTAGAGTAAATCATAACAGCTAACTAAAAATTGGAATTTGGATTGAAGTTCCCTTTTCCTTTTATTGATTTCTTGAAATGTGGATACACGATTTGATAAAGTATCAAGCATCATCTTTAAGCCTAATATAAACACTACCTCCTTGACTCCTTCCTATTGAGTTTGCACCATATCTCCCAAAATATCTCACAAGCGAAAGTAAATGGGAATCAAACTGAGGCAAACTCAATGAGGGAAGGGAGTATGCAAATTTTTGAAGCTAAGGGAGTATGCAAAATATCTCACATTGTTCATTGATCACACACCAAATTCCTACTTATTTACTAATTCTAAATATTCCATCATCTAAATATTTTGGTGTGCATTTGATCAATGGATTTAAGGTCTTTAATTCTTACTACCTAACAAGTAAAATCAACATTCATAGTGTTACCTTAATGTCATTCAATGACTCCTAATCAGGCAAGGTTTTAGGCGGTTTCAATAATAGTTGGTTTAAACAACTAGTTTATGCTTATCAGTCAATATTGGGTATGATGATGACGATGAGTATTCCTATCTAGTCAAGTCAACCAACAACTCTAACCAATACCTCCAGTCAATAACCATTTGTCAAACAAGCCCTAAGACCTGCTGAAAATGAGTGAAAGATTCCAAAATCTAGTAAAATGTGCAAACTTTGTAATTCAGTCTTCTGTGTTAAAAATGCCATCAATCACAACAAACACAATTACACAATACAACTATATATAATATTCATTCAGGACTGAGTTTCATTCAGATAACAAGTTGTCACTTGTCAGCATAACGGCGGATGCTTCTTATATTGAATTTTGAAAAAAGAACAGCTTTATTCAATATGCATCGATGATGGTTAATCTTGAGAAAAATGTGCAGGGCAAGTGCAGTAACCATGATCACACATTGGTGCTCGGCAACCTGTAAGTCTGCAATCGTATGCAGAACGACATGGGACCTGTCGTAGATTCATGTCTGACTTGTGCTCAACAGTCGAGGAGGCTACGTTTACCCCTCGTGCTAACACCAGAATAGTCAGCATGAGGATGACAACTACTGGTTTCACTTCCAGTAAACTTTTTTTCTCCATGTTTAATGATCTTTGGATATAGTTTATGATATAACTAGTAATTCAGATAGTTAAGTACGAAGGTAGTGTGAGTGTCTGAATAATATAGTGTTCAGTTTACCCATCATAATTTAGTGAAGTCTGAAAAGGTACAGAGAGGTTGGTTTTGCGTTTCAATTTTCTTGTTATAGTCACACTTTCCTTGCAAACCAATGTGACAATAATCATAACAATTAAGTGAGCTTTGCTATTTGCTTTTTCCTTCTCCTATTGAAACCTGTAAGGAACCAACTCAAGCAAACATTTAAATTGATCATTGTAGTTCTAGGATATATATGTTACATACTTAATACTCATCACACCCTCTTTGAAAGATCGTTGAGATTTGAACACGTAATCTTCCCTGACACTGGATAATGATATTACCACCTCAACCAAAAGCTTAAGGTTATGATTGTAGTTCCAAAATATGTTATACATGATATCGTTACACTAGTAAATCTATTCCATCGATGAATTCTTACACTCAACACCCTTCATTTACTTTTCATATTCACTTGCCTCAATTGTTGTGGGTAGTTCATCTCTCACTCTAATTTGTTTTGTCTCATATAGCCGACTTTATGATTTATATATTGGAATTAAGACTTTGATATTATTGTACTTGTGATTGATTAAAGTTATAGGAGTACATCATAGTTTTTGTGTTTTTGTGCTCGCGTGCATGTATTATTATATCATAAATATCGTGTGTGACTAAAAAAAAGATAAAAAAATTGATATTAAAAAAGTTTAGGACCATCAACCATGATCGATGAATAGTGTTGGTTGACAAAAAACCAAATGGAGCGTTTACTCTAAAGTGGAGGGAGTATTACTTCTGTGGAACAGAAAGTTTGAACGACCATAAGGATACTAGGATAGTGTTCATGCAGGAAAAATCCTTATTTGAAGGCTTGAAGCTCGAGGAAAAGGACTTATAGAATATTAAAAAGTGAAGTGTAGTGTTTGCATGCGTAAAAGTTGTAAGTTATAACTTACGCTAATTCTCAAATGATTACTAATAACCATCAAATAACGTCAATATTAACAATCCTAATTTCAACATCAATTTCAAAATTGAAAACCTAATTCATGCCGACAAATTTAACAGATTCATCCCAAAATTTTTTGTCAATATTCAAAAATCTAAAAAAAAACTCAATTGACCATAGAATAATACGTCATTCCAACCTTAAAATGAATTACTACAAATTAATATGATTAATTTCAACATCAAGATCAAATAACAATAAATTGCAATCAAAAAAAAAAAGAAAAAATAACCTTAAAGAAGAAGAGGAATGTTTCAGTTAATAATAGAGATTGGAGGGAAGAGTAGAATATCGCCCGTGGCTGGTCCGGCAGACGGCAGTGCATCTGATGGTTGGTGCGGCAGACGGCAGTGCAGCAATGGTGCCTACACAGTATCTACTGGCGACACAGGTAGACAGGCGACAGCAGGGTTTGGGACTGCCATTCTGGGACGAGGGTTTAAGGTTTATTATTGGGTAGATCAAAACGAAAAAAAATTGTAAAACGCGCTTGATGGTTTTTTGGAATTTTAATGGCAGTAGCCGGACAATAGATTAACCAACTTATTTAGTACTTACTCCTCTTCAATTTAGTTGTCCCATTTGATTTGGAAACAAATATTAAGAAAATGGGACGATCACTTAAAATAGTAGACTCATATGCAATATGAGCGATTTTAATATTTCTTTCGTTTCAATTTACTTGCAACCCTTTTCTTTTTTGGATATTTCATAATACTTGCAACATTACCTTGGCTAAAAGTAATTCAATAATTTTCTTTTTCACGCCTACTTTATACTCACTTTATACATTATTAACTTATTACCTACCAATATTAGGAGTATTATAGACGTTATGCATTTGACAATGTCATTTCTTAATACTTGTGCCAAAACACAATATTGCAACTAAATAAGAACGGAGGAAATATTAAGAATTAGGGGGACCACCTATAAATAGTAGACCCATGTGCAATATTGAGTATTTTTAAATAAAGAAAATGAGGAGATCACCTATAAATGTAGGTCTTAAATTAGAAAAATGACAAGTAAGGTGACCCAATAAGAAAATGGGAAAGGTGTATATATTTATTTTGGGCTTAAGTAACATTAACCAACTTTAATGACTACATAATGCACCCGCCTATGCTAAAATGTTAAAGTGATTATCTACAGTTTTAAAGTAATTACTTTTTATAGTTTTAGAGTGATCACTACAAAAAAAATGCAACTTACCGACCAAAAAAATACCGACTAACCGAAATAGTCGGAAATTCCGACTGATTTTCCGAGTAACACGTGTTAGTCGGAAATTCCGACTATTTTGCTACTAAATTTGGTTTTGGTCGCAATTTTAAAAAAAAATAAAAAAATTTAATTATTTTCCGACCAACTTCCGACTGAATTTTAGTCGGAAAATTTTCCGACCATTTTCCGACTAAAATGTGGTCGGTATTTGGTCGGTGGTATTAAGGAATTATTTTATCCTAATATTGGCCTGGAGGACTAATTTATAAATGTTAGGCGCTATATCATAGCATGTATAGGTAGTTGTCTCAGTTGGTAAGTGATTTTGCTTGTGTCCAGTAGGTCTTGTGTTCGAATCCTATGGGTAGCATTTTGTTGGTTTTCTTCTTTTTTACTAATCAACTAACCAACTAATAATTAATGTACTATAATACACTAATACAATTAATAATAAACTAATTATACGAGTAATAATATACGAAGATTGCACTAATCAACTAATACGACTGAATAACTAATAAAGTACTAATACGACTAAATAATTAATAAAGTACTAATACGACTAATACTACACTAATACGACTAATATATATTATGCTAATACAACTAATATTATACTAATGATACACTAAAACGAGTTATAATAATAATAATAATAATAATAATAATAATAATAATAATAATAATAATAATAATAATAATAATAATCAAGGTACGAGTCATTAACTAATAAATACAATAGCCTTGCAAAACATATCACTAAATGTCACTTGGTCTGGTGGTTAGAGTGATGTGCTTTTACTTGAGGTCTCAAGTTCGAAACCTGCTAGGCGCATGGGTGTGGGGAATTCTAGCTGGCACGCGTGGAAGGTTGCAGGCGCGCGTGCCGCCACGTAGGTGTTACGTGGCAATGATGTGGCATCCACTAAAAAAATATTTTAGCGACCAGACGGTTGGTCGCAATTTTTTTTTTTTTTTTTGTCATTTTGGATTGAATTTTGAAATAGTGCTTACCGACTAATTTCCAACTACCCAAGTTAGTCGGAAAATTCCGACTGTTTTTCTACTAAAACGATTTACCGACCAATCTGAGCCGACTAACCCAAAACAGTCGGATTTTAGATAAATCCGACTGTTTTGGGTAGTCGGAAAATTGCTTTTTTTTTTGTAGTGGATTACTTAAACCAAAGTGATAACTTACAATTCTAAAGTGGTAAGTTAGAGAGATATGAAACAGTCTCATACAATATTTAATGTATAACTTATTACTTAATTAGAAACATAAAAAAACATCATCAAAAGGGAATCCAATATTTGACGGTGGTGATTGGTATAGGTAAAGATATATCAATAAATCATATACACTTTATTTATGTGAAGTTGTAGATGTTGCAGAATGTGGTCATTGATCAATCAAACAAAATCACTTTCTTTTTGCAAGAACATTAGAATAGGATTGTCTATATCGACTTCAAACCCACCTAAACAAAGTCGTTTAGTTATTGACATTGAGATAACGAAATGTTGTTATAGATTAGTGTAGGAAAAGACCCATGTAACCCTATAAAGAACACAAGTGTTGCAGTCTTTTGAACATGTTTTATAGTCGTTGTCTGATTGAAAAATTCGAGTGTCCTTCAAAGAGAAGATAAACAATATAGTACAAATTATGATTAGATTCCTCACAATTGATTGGTAAAGCTTAAAGATGATGCTGTTAGTATCTCATTACATGTAAACTTCCTGTTCGAGTTTTTCTAAATTAGTATCCCACTAGAAATGCTCTAGAATATCCTTGTCTTCTAAAAGACTGATCAGAAACTCAGCTCTTTAGCATCTACACTTTGTGCGTCTTACTTTTTCACTCTCATTAGCATTTGAAACTGTTAGATCGTATATAACATATCTTGTGTCCTCAATCATCAGCTTAAATTTTTGGTTGAATTGGTTCTTTGACTAAAACTCAGTTTACAATTATGCCTTATTTTCACGGGTTCAAAATATTTATAATTCTTTTTAAGGAATCAACTCCACTAAAAGTTTAAGCTGGCCAAAGGTATATCATATATTGATCTATCACGTCTCCTAACATAAGAGCTCTTTCTGCTAGCTACTCATCTCTTCATATATACATGATGTTAAATGTTCCTGATCTTGTAAAGACATAGATGATAGAGATTTGAATTCGTGACGGCTAGAGGAGATTCCGAGCATGTTCTACCGCATATGGCCCCAAAAAATTAGGGGCTTCAATATTAAATTACATAGTACTATATGTTAAATGTTTAAAGATACAAAATTGTAAGAAAAATATTAACATAATTTTAAAATTGCACAAGGTCTTCAAAGAGTTTATCGATCTTTGCTCCGCCCTTGCCGTGACCCTTTCTCACATCAACTTTCGATACAACGTCAACGAACAAATTCAGCCAAAAAACTTAAGCTAGTGGTTATAATTATATAATACCTTATATACTCCATCACTAAGACTTCATATTATAGACTATATTAATTAACCCACTTATGTACATTTTTTGTTTGCGTGAAATTGCACGTAACTTTTGTTACAGTAAAATTGCGTACATTCAACTCCGAATCAGGCCTAAGTGGAGCCGATTAAAGTCATCAGTGGGGTAATAGAATGTTGAATGAAAGTAATTTTGCATCTCGATCGGTCAGTACAAATCAGACTAGTATATATAGATATAGTTAAGTCACTTATACAAATGCACCAACAATACTAGCTAGTCTGATGAATATATGCTTTGCTATTGTCTAGTTATTCTTCATAGAAATAATAATTAAAAGTATGGTTAGAAATGGATAATCTGCATCCTGAGGCTCATCTTTGTATGAATTACTCTCCATATATACTATGAACCTTGGGATGCAGATGATCTCTTGCTTGCCAGATCAATTGATTGTTTCTGTTGTTCATCAAGTACGGTCAGGATGAGTTGGGAGGGTTGGAATTTTCTTATCCAACGGCTGTAATTTGTGCCAAAAGCTTGGGTAAATCTCTTAAATTTAAATTGTCCTTTCTATTTGTATATAACTGTAACATGAGCGCTATGCCATAATGCCAATAGTGACCAAAATGCTTGCCGAATCTATCTATTAACTATTACTAAAACAAAACACACTTACGTCATCATCTTTTAAAATTGCTTATGTGTTGCTTCCATATTAAAAAATTTCCCTCCTAAATTAAATGATGATGTCATTGTTATTATTATCTTTGACTTTCTACATTTTTAATTTGAACATATTATTTTTCTTATTAATTGTTTTTTACTTTTTGGGTCAAATCATATTTAATGTATTAACAATCTATATATTATATTTTATTTATTTTAATTATTTATAAAAAAAATTCAATTTTTTTTGTTAAATTAATTTTATTTAGTATATTGGATATTTTGAGATAGTTAAAATATAATTTACTTTTACTAGGATTTGTTTTTGTTATTTATACTCAGAAAATTTGATAAAACCGTGCATTTCACGGGCACTATCCAGTAGTAAAAATAAAATAAAACATGGATACATATGTTAGTTTCTGAACCTTATATAAACATTTATCTATGATTCAAAGTTAAAATTGGATTCAATTTCTCAACTCATCAATGTTGTCACATAGAACGTAGACTATTATTTGTAAAATTATAATTTTACTTTAGACCAAGCCTCAACGGAGCATGCAGTTTTTGTCAGGTTAGTTCTTTTATCAATTAATTAAGAAGTATATTACGTCTCTTTTATTTTGCCAAGCATATTTAAAAGCCAAAATATAATTAACCCTCTATAGAGAGTTTTTTAATTCATTTTGCTTAGGGTCCGTAAAATATGATCATGAACAGACATCGGATGATCATGATGAGAATTTTTGTGGATTTTTCGCCCATCATTAACTGGTTATGCTATGATAGATTTTATTTTGGTATTCATATTGCTGATTACATTTGATCATTTGGTGGGTATATAGCAAACAATGACAAAATGTAAGCAGCAATCATCATCATACCTAATGTTTCGCATGAAAGCAGGGTTCTAAGTGAGATAAGGTGATGGACAATTCATATCTATACTCTCTTCACAGAGAGGACTAGAGGAAAGCGATTGAAAATGTAAGTAGTCACATAGATTAAGTGTATGATTTAATAAGCAAGTAGTCAAAAGCTTATATAATCAATTAGTATGGTAATATATCTTTAATTTTTAATCACAACTTGTTAATTTTCAATTTTTATTTAAATTATCAAGAGTAGTACATTAAGGAAGAAATTATGCTTTGGTGAGAACTTGTTTTTACGGCTTGCAATTTTAATCCTTACTTAATGATAATGGGTTTGAATTTTAGTCTTAAATTTTCAGACCCAATTTCATTGTACGGTCGCCATAGACTCAGTTTCGAACAAAAATAAACCCAAGATCTGACTCATGATTCACCTCATATTTTATTTTAAATTCATTTTAAATCTGTCTTAAATTTATTTAAACCCACATTAGACTTTTATAGTTGATTTATATGACCTAACTACCTTTAAAATGTAAAAAATGGTGCATCATAATGTCAAAATAAAATTCACATAAAGACGATTCTAAACAACATTTCACATAACTATGTTAATCTATAAAATAACGGCAAAATAAAAATTAAGAGACATTAATAAATAGTGCAAAATATATCCTCCGGTGCAACTAAAGAAAGAAAAAAAATATTACTCCCTTCTACTCACTTTAGGTGTCCCATTTACTTTTGGGACACCATTCATCTATCACTCTTAAATTGCATTTTATTATTAATCTATAAGTTAAAATATAGATATGTGGGATCTTATTTGATTCGTTTTGATGTAAAGATCATTAATATCAACTTTTTATAATTTTTAATTATACCTAACTCAATATATTAAGAATCGAATAAGTGCATTGAATAGAGTGCATAAAGTAAATAAGAGGAGATTACTTTATTCTCAAAAGTGACCAAACGCCAAAGGATCAACTTGATTAAAGTCACATAATGGCAGAACCAATTTAGCACTAGGCATTAGCCGCCGCATTCAAAGTACAGTTGAAGTCTTGAAGATATTTTTGGCTCTATATTTCATACTCCTAGTCCTAGATATTTATTTTTACCCAATTTTTACTTGTCGCCACTCTTTTCATTTTATCGCCATCCCTTCTTTAATAAAATTACTAAATTTTCCTTAAATTTAATTTTAATTATAAAATCAACCATTATTATTTCTAAACTAAATTTCTCAATAATAAATAAATTAAAATATAAATATAAATTTTAGTAAAGAAAATAATTTTTTAAATCGAAAAATAAATTTGATCACACGTTTTGTATTGAAATTTGATACATAATCACTCCTTTGGCCGAAACTTTTGATACGAAAATCACATTACAACAATATTTGTAGCATTAGAACCTAGACTTCAAGATCTTTCCAATGATATATTATATTCTCAATTCCGATAATCGAGCGAGATATGACGATCATTTGAAGTTTATTTGTGCTGAAATTTGATACATGTTCATTCTTTTCGCCATAACTTTTTATAGAAAAATCTTATTAGTGCAAGGTTTGCGGCATTAGAAAATAGACTTCAAGAGCTTTCCAACGACATATTATATGCCCAAATCTAACAATCGAGCGAGAAATGACAACCGTTTAAAGTTTGCAGTAATTTCTAACTGCCAGGCCGTGGTCCAATCGCACATTTTGTGCGATTGGACCATGGTGGAATCGCACGTTTTGTGCGATTGGACCATGGTCTGATCGTTAGAAATTACTGCAAACTTTGAACGGTCGTCATTTCTCGCTCGATTGTCAAAATTGGGCATATAATATGTCGTTGGAAAGATCTTAAAGTCTAGTTTCTAATGCCGCAAACCTTGCACTAATACGATTTTTCTACAAAAAGTTATGACCAAAAGAATGAACATGTATCAAATTTCAGCACAAATAAACTTCAAACAATCGTCATTTCTCGCTCGGTTATCGGAATTGGGCATATAATATATCATTGGAAAGATCTTGAAGTCTAGGTTATAATGCCTCAAATATTATAATTATACAATTTTTCTATTCAAAGTTATAGCAATTAGAGTGAATATGTCTCAAATTTTAACACAATCATATCGATTCCGCAATCATATTGATGCTCATTTTCGTTGGCCATTGTAATTCAATTTTTAGTTTTAGCTTGTTTTAGTTCAATGAGTGTTCGGAGAAAGTTTTTAAAAAAATGTTAGAGATTAAAGGTTTGAAAAGTAATTAGGGACAATTTTAGAATTTCAATATATAAGGGGTGGCGATTAAATAAAAAGGGTGGCGACATTAAATAAAATATTTATTTTTAATATTATATTATATTTGTTAATAGTAAATGAGCGACTTCTGTCAAGTTGTATTATAAACAGTGTTATATCTTATTATATCGTATTATCGTGTCGAGCTTGATCATCTATAAATTGTAAAAATATACTCCCTCCAATCTCTATTGATGTTTCCATAGGGAATGTTCACAAAAATTAAGAAAAGTGGAATCTTTTAGATAGTGGAGATATTATTTTATTGAATAATAAATTTGATGGAGTAAATGTGGGGACCATAAATATTAAAAAAGTATTTAAAGAATGTTAGTGGAAAAAATATGGGAACCACAACTAATTAAAAAAATATTTTTATAAAGTAAGTGGGAAACATGTGGGGACCATAGAGAATATAAAAATGTTAAAATAGAGTTAGTAGAAGGTATGTGGGCCCATAATCATTATTAAAATATTAAAATGAGGATGAGTGAGGTTATTATTGTCCAAAATTTGTGATATAAATGGAAAGATTCCTTATGGGAACATCAATTGAAACGTCCCAAAATGAAAAGTGGGAATTTGAACGGAGGGAGTATATTTTTTATTTTATTGATGTAACTTTTAAGTTTCAATTGAAAAAACTGCAGAAAAAATTAAATATGTTGCATTCTTAACGAGACACAAAAATTAGGGGTGTCAAACAGATCAGGTCGGGTCGTGTTCGGGTTCGAGTCATATATAAACAGGTCAGAAAACTCTTGACCCAAACCCAACACATTTAGTTAATTGGGTCGAAAATCACAACCTTGACCCAACCTGCAACAGATCAGGTTAACCTGATTTCGACCCACTTTACCCGTTTATCATTTTTTTTGTTTTCGTTTTAAGGTTTTTAACGTTGATTAAATTTAATTTATAGGCTTTAATTTTAATTTATGTTTTTTTGTTGTTTAATTTGTATTTACTATGAAAAATAAGAAAATATTAAATAAACTAAGTTTAGCTTATATTTATTGATTTATCTTGAAATTAACACATTTAATTAAATGGATTAAACATGTTATTTTCAGGTTTAAAAGTCTGACCTGAACCTAACCCATTTAATAAATAGATCAGGTCGGATCGACCCATTTAATTAATTGAGCCAAAAGTCTCAACTCAAACCCACTTATTTCGGGTTAGGTTCAGGTCGGATTAGCAGGTCGGGTCAACTTTTACCAGACCTAACAAAAATGTAGCTCTTTGTTGAGAAGTCCTTACCATCAATTAACTCCGGTCCAGCGGTTCCCACTTCAACCCATAGGCCATGGCATCTATTCGAAATGGGGTTTTGTTGATTTAATGAAGATTGTGATATTGGTTGACCATAATGTCTTGATCGAGCAAAGTCATTTTGAATATCCTACTTATATGAAATATGATATGTAATATGCTGTATGCATGTCAGATTATTGAAAATCAAATTTATAAATTTATATTTTCAATTATTCGTCACATAAAAAAAATGTTTAAGAAAACAAAACCTTTATTTTTAAATAGGAAAAATTACCTTGAATAATCTAAAATATTCATGATTTTCCTACAATAATCTCACCTATTGATTAACCATGAATAATCCCAACTTTGAAGGGTATTTTCCTAGAATAAACTTGGATAACCTGATGACCTGCTATAATAGGTAATTCACCAAAAAATAAATTAAATATAAATTTAAAATTAGAAGATACTTTTGAAAATTTACATAGAAAATTCTAAATCTGAATAATAAAAAAATCATAAATTTTGTATGAATATTTTTTTAACATTTATTCGATATTTTATTTTAATTAATTATTTTTTAAAATAAAACTTGCGATAGCAAGTCATTCGGTCACCGGGCTTACTCTTGGAAAATGCCCCTCAAAGTTGAGATTATTCATGGTTAATCAATAAATTAGATTATTGTAGGAAAATCATAAATAATTTGAATTATTCTAGGTAATTTTTTCTTTTAAATATGTACTTCTATTAAATATCAAAATTATATCTGATTGAGACCCCGGAGTTTGATTGCTATGTTTAACTAACACAATACTTTTATGAATAAGAAAGATAAGTTAAAATTTTCAATTAATAAGAAACAAAAATAAGTGAGTGTGATGCCATTGAGCAATTGTAAATAATGTATGCCAGAGGAGACTAGAATAGCTTCCAAATTTGACTAGTTTGGTATAATTATGATGGGTTTATGTGTTAGAGTATATAAGATATGTTGGGGTCTCAACTCAATCATCAGCTTAAGCTTTTGGTTGAGACCCCATGATATATATTATATACTCTAATATTAATTATGATGGTCGCAAAAATTCTAAAACCTTTATGCTTATTTGTTTAAATTGTTGTATAATATAATTTGGTCTCTAAATAGATAAAATCACAATCGTTTAGTTTAGTGTATAAAAATATTTTTTTATTTCAAATTTAATTCACTTTTAACATATATAATTATTTTTTGTCTCTTATCAAAGTTTGTCTCAACTCATAATAAAAAAAAACTCTCACAAATTCAAAGACACATAATAATATGTTAGTATTCTATAACATAAAAAATAGTAAAAAGAGTAATATTTTAGATTATACAACTAAAATAAACAATAAATTTCTACTTTGCCAAAAAATACCTAGTAAAAGTGCTATGATAAGCTTTTAAAATGTCAAAATAAAATAAATTTTTTTATATCTTGTAATTTTCGATATTCTCACACCAAACAAAAACATAAATTTATTTTTATGCTAAAATTTTATAAATTTGTCATTCAAATTCAATTGATTATCTGAAATACCAAATTTATTTAAATTAAATTAATGGCCCAATGATTACCAAGACACACTAGATCAACATATCATTCCATGCCATGGGTCTATGGGACAATATACGATATTTCATATGACACATAAACTTATCCGAAGATCAAGCATAGGGCAATACTTCAATATCGCTAACAACCAATATGGCATAACCCGTGTCTATGTCTAATAATTCGTACACCCATTATATTCTAGATAAGACTATGTAATTACAATTGTATACATTATAAAATCTAATTCCATGCAAGTTTTGTAAAAGTATTACACTTTAGATATAACTAGATAATCCCTGTGCGATGCGCAGTTTTTTTATTTTATTGTTTTACATTATTTTAAAAATACAAAGAAAATAATTTGTAAATTATTGTTTATTAATTTTCAATGAATTATTAATAGCATATAATAGCTACTCCTAATATTTAATTTAGTTTTGACTTTAAAAATACTTTTTTATAAGTTATGTATGATGTTAAATAATGTTATTTTTAATATTATTTAAATTTTATTGATCACTATATAAAATTGTAAGTGACAAATTTTTATTTTTTGTTTCCAAAATGAAAGTTACCAAATTATTATTTCAAAGAACAATTTTTTTTGGTTTCTAAAATCAAAGCTATCAAATTATTATTGTGTATTGAATAATGAAAAGTTACACGCATCTCATTCAAACAATTTAATGAAAGCTAATATAATGATAATTCACATATTTCCCATACACTTTTATTAACATATAATAATTGTTCAAAAAAACAAATTATTAGCAAATAATGACATCATCATTGATAAATGGAGGAGAAAAATCTCTTGAGAAGTTGACAACTCATCACTTTTTGAGTTTGCTTATGTCATCCGTAGTTTGATTTAGTATAATGTATATAGATAGATTCTAGTGGATAATGGTGGCACTATCCACTTGTAAGTTGTAACATACTATATTCCTACGTAGTAGGCAACTAGGACCGAGCACTAAACTCCCCGTAAAATATCTCCCTAGCTCTTTAACAAAATTTCTATATAAACCCAAATTTTACATGTCTTATTTCCTACAATTATTTATTAGTACTTCCAAAAAAACTACTCTTGATTCGTTCTAACATGTCTCAACTTAAACCAATTTCATTGTTGGTCATAATGGTTGCTTGTATATCAAGCACCCTAGTAATGGCCCAAAATTGTGGGTGTGCGGCTGGTTATTGTTGTAGCCAATATGGGTACTGCGGAACCACAGCACCCTACTGCGGGACAGGATGCAAACAAGGGCCTTGTTATTCGTCCACACCGTCCCCAAGTGGGGGCGGTACCGTTTCAGTCCCAAGTTTGGTGACTGATGCTTTCATTAATGGGATTAAAAGCCAAGGAGGTTCGGGGTGTGCAGGTACAAACTTCTACACAAGGTCGGCTTTCTTGAGTGCCTACAATGCTTATTCTAGTTTTGGTACGGGTGGATCCTCTGACGTTACTAAGCGTGAAGTTGCTGCTTTCTTCGCTCATGTTACCCATGAAACCGGACGTAAGTCATAGTCATTTCTAATACTTCCTTTTATTCTTCAAAAATGACCCATTTACTTTATGCACTCTATCCAATTCACTTATTTGATCTTTAATATATTGAGTTATGTATAACTAAAAATTATAAAAAATTGATATTGATAATCTTTACATCAAAACGAATCAAATAAGATCCCACATGACTATATTTTAACTTATAAATTAATAATAAAATGCAATTTAAGAGTGATAGACGAATAATGTCCTAAAAATAAATAAAATATTTTAATGAATAGGAGGTAGTATTTTCTTAATCACTGATTCTTATTTCAGACTATCAAATAATTTTGAATTGAGGTAGATAGTTAACTAATTCGATTTAAAACAATTATTTTTATGCTTAAAATACGTTTTTAGTTTAGACTCGTTGTATGGCCGGACCTATCGCTAGCTATTTCGCCCAGAATCCATAAATCACACCTATGTGGACCTTCTACAACCATTAATTAATTTTAAAATACATTTTAGAAGGGCCCTAGGTATTTTCTTAATCACTAATTCGATTTAAAAGTAAAAAATTATTTTTATGGACGTACATGGACCTTCTACGACCATTAATTTCGCTTTTTTGACATAGGGCCCTGGGTGATGGCCCCTCTTGCTCACCCTTAGGGCCAGCCCTGTAAAGAACAAAGTACTAATAAAAATAATACTTGATGTAGATTTTTGTTACATAGAGGAAATTGCAAAATCAACATATTGTCAAGCAAGTGCACAATGGCCATGCAACCCGAGTAAGCAATACTACGGACGAGGACCAATTCAACTAACATGGAACTATAATTACGGAGCAGCTGGTCAAAGCAATGGGTTTGACGGTATAAATTCACCAGAAACCGTTGCAAACAATCCTGTTATATCCTTTAAAACAGGCTTATGGTTTTGGATGAACAATTGTCACAAACTCATTGTCTCGGGCCAAGGATTCGGGGCCACAATTCGGGCTGTAAATGGAATCGAATGTAATGGTGGTAATTCTGCTGCTGTTAATGCTCGTGTGAGCTACTATCAGCAGTATTGTAGCCAATTTGGTGTTTCTCCCGGCCCTAATCTTTATTGCTAGTCAATCAAGTCTGTATGAGTGGGTCATAAGTCATAACCCATAACTTGTAACCGTATTAATTAGGCTGTTTGAATGCATAATAAAGAGTGTGTAATTAAGTTGTTGTGCACTCTGATAGAGTATATATAATATCCTAGGCCTTTATAAAATATCTCATGATGTCAATATATATGATCAACGACTTAAGTTGATAGTTGAATCTTAAAATATTTCAATGTAACTCGTTATGTCTTATAAAATGTTGTGGTTGACTTTTTGATCATGTGAAAATATTTTGAGTCACATTATACACGGAAATATTAATGGCACATACTCCCTCTGTTCCGTTGAATTTGTATCAATTTTCATTTTGGTCCGTTTCACTTAATTTGCATCATTTCTATTTTTATATAATGATTCACCACTTTCTTTTAATCTCACATCCATATATTTTAACATATTTATCAAATTTTTATATTTATCAAATTTTAATTTTAATGCATGTTAATAAAGTAATAATGACGTCTTATTCGATTTTTTTCAATTGAAATAAATAATTTTATTTTATATATTTTCACTGAAAGAATTAACAAGATAAAAAAATTATTGGAAAAAAACATGTGAATGAGATTGATAAAATGACTCAGAAGTGTTAACAATAAATTTGGTGATTTGATATCTATTTGCTTTTCTAATTAAACTCGACTTTAACCCCACGTCAAAGTGAATATAAAATTATATTATAATTAAAAAAAACAATGTCAGTGTATAATGAAGAGCGTAAACATGTTTGTGATTGTGACGTTACTAAGGAATTAGAGATGACGAATGCCCAACGAATTTGTTGTGGCTTCTAGATTGTACCAGTATAATTAATTAAAAAGAATTTGCTTTTTATAACTAAAAAAACTAAAATGACCATAAATTCAAGATTAATATGAAAGACAAAATGACTATATTAAACTAAAATTATAAAAAACAATTAAATTTTAAAAATAAATATTAATTAAAAAAGAAAACAATTTTTAAAAAAATCAAAAAAAGGATCACTCGCACGTGTTGTGCCACTGGGACTAATTTATTTATTTATTTAATATTTTTATTTTTATTTTACTAAATTTATAGTTTTAGCTCAATTGAAAATCTATTCTATAACTATTACTAAAACAAAATACGGCTGACATCATCGCTTTTTAAATTTGCTTACGTGTCGCTTCCACATTAAAAATTTTCCCTCTAAAATTAATGATGATGTCATTATATTATGATTAACTTTGACTTACTATTTTCTTATTTTGAGTACTCCTATATTATTATTCTTATTAATTGTTATTTTACTTTTTAGGTCAAATCGCATTTAATGCATTATTTATATTATATTATATTATATATTTATTTCAATTATATTTCATTTATTTCAATTATTTATAAGATGCTTTTATTTTTATTTATTAAATGAATATTATTTAGTGCATTGAATATTTTGAGATGGTTAAAATATCATATACTTTTATAAGGATTTGTTTTTGTTATTCATACTATTGGTTACTGAAATGCAATGCTTTATTTTAATATGATTTAGGTTGTGACTATTTTTAGATAAGTCATTTATATTTTTTATGAGAAAATTTATCTTTGTCGTTTAAACTAATAAAATAATTTTACATATTTTTATGTATTTATATTTGATTTTAAAATGTATTATTAATAGTAGTAATATTATATACTTCTATAAATTAATGTGATAGGAGTAGTTATTTTTGTTAGCAAAAATTGGTATGTTATTTTTAATTAAAAAAAATCATAATTTCGTATTGCACTCAAGATATGAACCATTTGCTCTTTTATTCAAAATAAAAAAATAAAAGTATAAGTATAATTATATTATGCGCAATGCGAAATATGATATAATGTACGTAATATATACAACCGTTTAGAGTGAAACGAAATATAACTATAGCTTATTTCTTAAAATTTTAATTTCTTAACATATACAAATATGTCAAAAAATTTGATAAAGCCGTGCATCGCACGGGCACTATCTAGTGTTTTACTAAATAGAAGAACAAAAGACAAGAAAAGTGTTTATAATACAAAAGCTTTGTGCGGAAATTTAATACATATGGACTTTTTAAGCCATAACTTTTGTTAAGAAAATCACATTAATACAAGGTCTGCGGCATTAGAAACTAAACTTCAAGAGCTTTCTAACAATATAATATATGCTCAATTCCGACAACTGAGCAAAAAATGACGACTATTTAAAATTTACTTTGATTTTAAGTATAGAGCAAGTCACATATGCGTAGCGAAAACTCAACCCCTATTATCACAAAAGTGAAAAAAATTTCTTAGTCACTAAATTAATTAACCCACACAAATTCTTACTTGAAACCGTCTATATAATAGACGTCTCAAATTACCCAATTTATAAATTAAAAAAACTAATTAATTGATAGTTTTGTAAGTTAAAAGTGAGATATGAGTTGTGCTCTTGAGAGACGTCTATACTATAGACAATCTCTCAAACGAGGGTCTGATTTACTCAAGATTCTCTATATAAACCGGGCTTTTAGCAGCCTTATTTCCGCATAAACCACACTTCCTAAAATGATGCCTTCAACCCTACAACTACAAGTGTCAGTGGTGCTCATATTGGTTGCTTGTCTTTCAAGCACCTTAGTAACAGGCCAAAATTGTGGGTGTGCTGCTGGTTTTTGCTGTAGCAAATATGGGTACTGCGGAACCACAGCTGCCTACTGCGGTGAAGGATGCAAACAAGGACCTTGTTATTCATCTACACCCACCCCTACTGGGGGCGGCACTACTACTGTTTCAGTCCCTAATTTGGTGACTGATGCATTCTTTAATGGGATTAAAAATCAAGGAGGATCTGGGTGTGCAGGTACCAATTTCTACACCAGGTCTGCTTTCTTGAATGCCTTGAATTCCTATCCTCAGTTTGGTAAGGGAGGTTCTTCTGACGTTACCAAGCGTGAAGTTGCTGCTTTTTTTGCCCATGTCACCCATGAAACTGGACGTACGTGCTATGTTTAATCATACCTACATTTCGTTGGAAATACTTTACATATGAGACAAGATCCCACGTCGATAAGATAGTGGTTAGTATAGACTTGTGTATATATTGAGTGAGCTAACCCTCCTACTACCATATGGTGTTGGGAATCAAAGAACCTCACCTCGTGTATGTGCAAGTCAACGCGTGGGTTTGTGGGCCCGAGCCCACGAGTGTCTTGTGTCCACACGAGTGGGCCATAGTAAGATTATATAACGAATTGTCACGGCCTAATAGATTTTCAATTCTTTTTGTTCATAAATGTTGACTAAAAATATAAAAAAAAAATAAAAAAATCGATCATCCATACAGATATTGATTAAGATATATACTTGACAGACTAATCCTCCTAATGCCAATTAATTAGTTTTAGGATGGTTCATCGGGCTTGTATGCATCCAACTCTCTTATACGAGTCTTATTATGTACAACAATACAAGTCTATCACTAATTCACTACAACAAATTTAACTCTTCTGTTATGAGAAATATCACTTGATTCTATGTCGCGAAAAACTTTAGTATGATGTTTTATTATGCTGCTAAAGGGTCTAATAAATATCACTAAATCCATTATATATACTATTAGAAATTTGAAGTAATGACATTTAAATTGAATGTCCCTAATTATATCCCACTAAAAGCAAATTATGTTGTAGTGTGTTTACAAATTTATCACATTAACTCATTTATTATATATAGCCGCAAATTTCATTTTAATGAGTTATAGCCACCATAAATTAGAAGTTTTAAAGCGAATTATGAATTGACAAAAAATAGACCACTTTCCTCTAGTCCTCCCTTAAAAGAAGTACGAGTATGGATTGTTTGTCAACTTACCTCACCCAGACCTTGCTCTGAGCGGGATATTAGGTATGATGTTGATGATGATTGACAAAAACTAACTAATAAAAATACTTGTAGATTTTTGCTACATAGAGGAGATAGCAAAAGCAACATATTGTCAAGCAAGCGCACAATATCCATGCAACCCAAATAAAAGATATTACGGACGAGGACCAATTCAATTAACATGGAACTATAACTACGGAGCAGCTGGTCAAAGTCTTAATTTCGATGGTATAAATTCACCAGAAAGAGTTGCAAACGATCCTGTTTTATCCTTCAAGACAGCCTTCTGGTTTTGGATGAACAATTGCCACAATCTCATTGTCTCGGGCCAAGGTTTCGGGGCCACCATTCGGGCTGTCAACGGTATCGAATGTAATGGTGCTAATTCTCCTGCTGTTAATGCTCGAGTAAACTACTATCGGCAATATTGTACCCAATTTGGTGTCTCTCCCGGCCCTAATCTTTACTGCTAGATGCTACTCAAATCAAAATGTCTTGCTAGCTATATTCTAGTTTTCAGCCGTATAATAATAAATTAAATAGTACTTTTATTTCGGCCTATTTGGTTGTTGATACTAGATGATGGCCGGTAATGGAAATGATTTGTATGGTAAATTTTTATGAAATGTATCATGTTAATTTCATGGTAATAAAACTTTGTATTAAAAATGTGTTTTTGTTTATAATTTTTCATAACCTTCTTATACTACATTTTTATACGTTAATGCATTGAAATGATTTTTTTTTAAAAAAAAAATGAGATGATAGGATAAGAACAGGTATAGTCATTTAACTTGTTAAGAGATTTGATTTTAGTAGTGAATCTCATTTGGGTTAGAATGTGAGTTATCTCTCCTCCTCCTATTTGGGTTCCCATTTTTTAATTATAATATGGTATTAAAGTCCGAATTGTTATTGGACCTTTACGAATAGAATGGGAATTTATTCTTACCACCGGTTAATTAAAGGCCTTAAATTCATCACAAATTCTTACTTAAGACCGTCTTTTGTAAAGACGGCTCTCAAAATCCCAGTTCAATTTTAAATATATTTTATTACAACTCTAAATATAGATTTGGGCTGGGCTTTTGAGAGTCGTCTTTACAAAAAATGGTCTCTCAAGAGAGCACCCGTAAATTCATAAACTTGAGAATAATGTCTATTACAACCAATTTATATTCGCTAATTTTGTACAGCCTTAACTGGGTTAGTCCAAACTCTTTAAAAAAAACTGACGCCCTAAATAAATTTAGATTTAAATTTCATTGTTTTTAATGTTTTTGTTAGTAGTGGACTGCTTGTATGGACTCCTCCCACGATGAGACGATCTCATATAACACTTTTGAATTTGGATGTGGTTAGATGGTCTCCTTGTAACACATTTTTTCTGGCATTCCAAAGTAGTGAATGTGGTTAATTAGCTTCAAATAGAGTACAAATGAGAACAAAAGGCCCAACCTTCAACTAGCATCAAGAGCTCAAAATGTTTAAATTAAAGTGGGTAAAATAAGTACTCTTCAAAGAGATGAAGAGTCAGATAATAATATCTATCATCATTATGATACCCATTGTATCCCGCTCAAAGATTAAGTATCACTTATTGAGATAAGGTGATGATGATACCCATTGTATCCCGCTCAAAGATTAAGTATCACTTATTGAGATAAGGTTATGGGTTCGATTCCCACCAACCGGTGAGCCCTCCCATTCCTTAGGCCAGCCCTGTTATTCATTAAAAAAAAAAAAGCAGGAAAAATGTAATGGTACGTAAAACTGTAAAAGTAAAGGCATACACTCTAATTTGGTGCATAGTTGCAGCCAGGTTCAGACTTCAGAGCTCTAAGCACAACTAAGATTCTCAGATCATCAAGATCATATTCCTTAAGAATTTACATATATAGGAATAGAATGCTTAAAAGTTGAAACTTACTAGTATAATAAATAAAGAATTGAATTGAATTTTATGAGGAGTTTGGGGGAATGTAATATGTTAACGTGTGGATCAGATCAAAAGAAGTTAATATAGGCTTTAATACCTAATAAGGTCAACCAAATTACGCAAAATGGATAGAACAACTCAAAATAAAAATTGTTACAAACTGAGAGCAACAAAGAGAGTAACCTTTATGCTAAAATAAAACATATATTTGAAATGCTTAAATCATAGAAGTCATTAGAATAAGGCAAAATATATAAGATTCGTGAATGAGATGAAAACATATTATATGTGTGAATTAAATTTTAATAGAGCGCATGAAATCATAGCTATGTAAGA
This sequence comes from Amaranthus cruentus, assembly GCA_019425755.1. Taxonomy (NCBI): domain Eukaryota; kingdom Viridiplantae; phylum Streptophyta; class Magnoliopsida; order Caryophyllales; family Amaranthaceae; genus Amaranthus; species Amaranthus cruentus. The sequence continues at coordinate 23,693,079 of CM033453.1, forward strand.
AAATATAGCAAATTTTACCAAAGAGCCTAAAATGACATTGTATTTAGTCGTCTTTCAGGAGACTGTCTGAAAAAATTAAGATGCAATTTTAAAACATGTGTTATAAAGAGCATGTGAAAGAAAAGGAACAAACTTCAATATTTGAGAGAACTTTACATTTAAATTATATGGAATAAAAATGAAAAAGACAGATAAGTCATGGAAGATGGTATATTGACCACTCAATAGAGTAGATTTGTTGTATGTTGTTCTAAGAATGAGTATGTCTAACCTAGCCCACAAACATGTCTAGGTTCTATGCATCAAACATTACATACACACCAATACTCAGTACCAGAATTTGCTTGCTATATATAGCAATACCAACATAGATCCATTTATCAGCAAGCATTAGCTAGTAATTTTGGTAACTGGAAGTATTAGATGTTCCCTAGAGTTCCTCCGAGCACTTCATTAAGGACGAAATTTTTGGTCTTACTGAAGCGTTTGGGGGAACTCCCGGGCTCATTTGATTGTGTGAATTATGATGATTGAGGATGTAGTTTAATGCATTATTGGTTACTTACCTAATTACATCAATTGTTCTCGAGAGTTCCTCCGAGCACTTCATTAGGAAAAACTTTGTATTCCTATTGAAGCGTTTGGGGAACTCCTGGGCTCATTTGATAATGTTCAAGGGTAAGAAAAACATGCGGAATTAAGCTCAACTATATGTAAACATGCAACAAGGGTATAGAGAATAACTGCAGAATTTTAACTCTAAGATATTAGAAACACGACTTTGAAACATCATGTGTTCCCTAGAGTTCCTCCGAGCTCTTCATTAGGACGAACTTCTTGTTCCTACTGAAGCGTTTGGGGGAACTCTTGGGCTCATATGATAATATTCTAGTGGACGCCCGTTTTAAGCCCCCCACTTATATAATAAAAGTTAACCCTTCAAACGTCCAACCCATTAAAGCCTGACCCGTTGAAGCCTGGCTAATAAAGGAATCGGGCCCAAAGGTCTTATGGGCCCCGGCCCATTGTACGCCTCTATAATCACAATATGTTATCCATCCTTAATCGAAAATTTAAACAATTTCTTCTAATTCAAAGTTTTTCTGTAATGCATGTATAAAATGAAACAATGCATAAACTTGTTTACATATAAAATACATGGGATTCTAATTAAGAGATGCAGAAAACTTAATACTATAATAAATTAATGATACAACAGATGCATTCTAAGAGCATTGTAAGCTCAAAAAAGGGCATATTTTACAGATGCAAGCAACAAAAATAATCACCACATTCCAAAAACTTGATCTTCACACCCTAAAAATTATTTATATAAATAACAAAATACTTCTACATTCACTTCACTTCTCGAGATCGATTTCAGAGAAAAACGGGCAGGTGACGGTAATTATACTTCTTGCCTGGCTAAGATTGAAACCACGGGCAATCTTCGACGGGGATGCACTACCATTATATACATTAAGGAATAGTTTTCACAAGCTGAGGATACATCGACAAATCAACGAACACGAGGAGATTGCCTGTGAGATGACAATGGGGATGCCGAGGGAGTCAAATGCATTGGCGTATGGTGGTTTCTTATTGGAGATTTCATGGGGCTCGATACGCTTTTTAAGCTTCCGTGGGAGCTTTTATTAGAGTTTTTATGGTCTTGCAGCTTCTCGAGTTCCTCCAATACCTCAGACATTTTAGGTCTTGATCTTGGTTCGGGATTAAGACACTGTAAAGCAAGTGTAGCAACTGTGAATGCGGCTTTTTGGGGATATTGGCCTTCCAGTTTGGTATCCATTATTCGGAATACCTTTCTTCGGTCTCCCAAATATGGTTTTGCCCAGTCCACCAGGCTCTGCTCTACGATAACTCTTGATTTGTCAAGTGCACGTCGTCCAGTTAATAGTTCTAGTAATACAACCCCGTAACTATAGACATCACTCTTAGCTGAAAGGCGACCTGGCGAAAATTGTTGATTAATTAGTATCTAGCTAAATATATATAAATTGTACAACCAACACCAACATTCTTTTGTATCCCATCTTTCCCAACTTAAATACGCTAATCTACTACTCCCTCGGTTTATATAAAATTGTTCCATTCACTTTTTGCACAGTTTTCAAAGCACATGTTCAAGCCTCAACATTTATAAATACGTTTTATAAAAAATTATAAAAAGTTAATTTAAATTCTATACATTAACATAAACCAACAATACCCCCCTTGATATATTTTAACTAATGTTTATATATCCATGTAAAAACATGTTCAAGCTTATGTCTCCTTTAATGAAATATTGACAAACTTTCGGAAACGGGGGGAGTACCATTTTCATCCTTAAGAGACATTTAACAGCTAGAAACGGTAATCTCAAAAAATATCCCCATTTGGCCATTTCACAATCATCATACACCAAAAATTAAAATTAAAATTGATCGTTAACGAAAAGCTCACAATAATATAGGAGCATGTTGTCCAAAGTCTCAAAGCGTAGTCCGAATAACTTAAAAAATTTGACATATAGACAATAAAGAAATGACAATGTGATCATATAGGCAATTGCTGTACCTGTAGCTACATACTCTGGTGCTGCATAGCCCTGAGTGCCCATGACCTGAGTTGACACATGAGTACGATCTCCAGTAGGCCCTGCCTTTGCCAAACCAAAATCGGATAGCTTGGAATTAAACTCCTGCAAGCATGAGAAGAGGTATCAGGAAACTGCAAGGGATCGTAGGAGACAACACTGTTTAGAAGCTGAACTCCAAACGTACTGCATCTAACAAGATATTGGAAGCCTTGAAGTCACGGTAGATGACTTGTGATTCAGCGTCATGCAGGAAAGAAAGTCCTTTGGCTGCACCAATTGCAACTTTAATCCTTGTTGCCCATGAGACCGGCTGCGGCCCCCCTGCAAGAAATTATTTTTTGTAAAATAATGAATAATCAAACATAGCAAAATGGATACGCAAATTAGATGGTAACATGATTGGTCCAAAACAAACACAACAATAATAATGCTAAAGCCTTAGTACTAAAATATTGGGTCGGCTACGTGAACCAATGCATCATTTCCAGTTGTCGTCCACGTGAATTCTTCTTCTCCATTCATTTCAGTTTTCTTTTTTCACTCCAACACTTTCCTCGCCCTTTTTTTAAGTCCCCCGAGTTCCAAATTAAAAGGCAACACGAGGAGAAAAAAAAAACAAGCAAACAAAATCACAGGACCATCATATAACCTAACAAACAACCTCAAAAGGTAACATCAAATACGAAATAGAACAAAACATCAGGTAAGTTGTTGATCTATAAGGGAAAAAAATCTAAAAGTTTTACAGCATTTGCTAGATTTTAACGCCACACATGCATTCAATTCAACACACACGTATAAAATCAAAAAAAAAAAGCGGGAAGTACACTCTAAACTGCCGAAACAAAATAGAACAAAGTATGCAACCAAGTCAGTTTTCGAGGATTGCAATACCAACATTTTCAAGGCTGTTCAAATTATCACGACACTAAATAAAAAAAATAATTTTGAAAATTCATGTAAGGTCAAGTGAACTCAAGGAAAAGAAAACTCTCATAGAAGTGAAGCTACTTACGTCTGAATAAATGATTCTCAAGGCTTCCCTTGGGCATAAACTCATATACCAAAAGTCGATTTTCACCTTCAAGACAGTATCCAATAAGCTTCACCAAGTTAGGATGATGTAGTTGACCGAGATAGTTTACTTCTGTCTGCAACAATTCTACAATTAGTAAACAGGCTAACGCCGAATCTCAATGAATAGTGAACACATAGAGAAGGCCGGGGAGCACTTACCAGCCACTCCTTGTGGCCCTGAAAACCTTCAGGTTTAAGTCTCTTAACGGCAACAACCATTCCGGATCCGGGTCTTGACGGAGAAAGTGTATTCTCGTCAATCCACCCCTTGTAAACATAACCAAAGCCACCTTCTCCGATAAGACTATCAGGACGAAAGTTTCTGGTGGCAGTCTTAAGATCATTAAAGGAAAAGGCCTTCAAACCAGAAGATGACAAAATTTCATCTTCAGTTTTTGGAGTAGGAAGACTAAGATTGCTACTTTTGACGCTTGAGCTTGAGACAGTTGGATTAGACAAATTTGAGGAGTGGCCTATCTTTCCAACGCTGGCAACTTTTGATACTCCTGAAGCTGATAACGAAGAAATTTTAAGCTTTTATGCAGGTAAGTAAAAAAATGTTTAAGGTAGTTTGAACCATAATGATGAATTAAAAGATCAAAGATAATTTGCGCACATTTGATACATACTTAAGAAATTAGCTTTTTTTACTCTAACAATACTTATTAATACAGACTAGTGTCACATTATTCGCTAATCTCTTTGCAAATCGCGAATCGAAAAAAGCAAATTACGGTCAGTTTTGGGCTATTCTTAGGCAAATTTGAGTGAATCACGAACTCAAAAACTGAATTAGCTAGCGAATTATGTTACACTGATACAGACATATACTAACATTGCAGGTTATCAAGTTAAGTAGGCATCGGTGTTATGTTATCACCGACTTAAAACAAGAATTTCTCTTAAGTCCAAAATTTGGATCACATATATGACACCTTATAAAGTTTATGCAGATTGGTAGCCAAACCTTAAAACAGAATTCAGTAACAATGAAGTTACACCTTCAATCATCACTAACTTCATTTGCTTGAACGGCTAACAGCCACTGGCTAGTCTTTTTCATATGCCTTTATTGTATTAATGTGGTCAAACAACAAAATAGTATACTGACTTGGTAAATGGTGTTTAATAAGCTAAAAAGCCAACTTAAAGTATTGAAGTAACTTATTGATGAATTATTCAACAACAATGAAAACGGCGATCATCCTCCACATAATCAAACCAATACAAAAGACAAGTGCAACAAGATAAGTCAATCAATAGTTAATTGTAAACAAGGCTATAACATACATTCTCTTTGAGGGGAAACCTAAAAGATAATCCAACAGTAGTCTGTCGCGAATCGCGATAACCTCATAAATTATTCAAAAGGTATTGATGCCCCAATTCAATGAATCAGTGGAAACACCAACAAAACTTTAATATTCAATTAGAAATACTTTTGACCAAATGATTTTAATCCAAATTGGATATAGAAAACATGCTTTAAAGTTTAAAGCATCAAACAACTACTCCCTCTAATTCTTGTTCTTATAGTTTTGACTTCTATTGTGAAACTTCTAAATTTTCAAGCATTATTATCTCCAAAAACATTAAAAATGAACAATTGAGAATCTTTGAGTTGGCGTAGTTGTTGACGGCTTTCCCTTTCACCTTTGTGACAGAATTCGATTCTCACCACATACAATAAGGTTTAATTTTCTTTCACAATTGCCAGTAGAAATTCTCTAACCTACCCCGAATAAATAAAAAAAATATAATTGAACAATTTGTATGGGAAACAAAAGAAATGGAGGGACTATTAGGGTGCAAAATACTTGAAACTCTAGGAAATCAAAACAGTCAACGAGCCCAGAAACAATCATCCATAATTAAGGGATTTCTATGAGGACTTTCAAATGAAAAAGATGAATTAAGCTTGAAAGAAGATCAGATGAGATACTACAACTATCTTCTTGAATCTGGCCAATTAATTTTAATCCAAAATTAATCTACTACCATTTCGCCAAATCAATCAAACATTTTTTTCAGACATTCCATAATCACCCATGAACAAAAATATCTACAGAAATCAATTAAAATTTGTGAAATAATTAATGTCCCAAAAAAAATTACTAAAAACAATCAAAGATTCAAACTTTAACATAATTACATAAAAACCCATTAATAGAAATGCCATAACTAATCAAAATAAAGATCATACCAGAAGTAGGATTAGAATTGAAAGTGTCTACTTGTGCAGAAGAACCCAAGCAATTGCCCATCTGAGTATTAACCAATTAACCCAATAACACCACTATCACCACCCAAAATGGAAGGAAACACAGACCTTTTAACTAATATAATCAAAAATTGCCCAAATTTGAGTGTGAAAGGAATATACAAAACAAGAAACTGAAATCCAAACAGGGAATTACCCCTAAATATTCTTAAATCTTAAATGGGTATTTGTTTCATAAATTTCCTAGAAAGAAGAAAATAAATAGAATAATTTCAAATTTCAATTAGCACATGATTAATAGGGATTATTATTATTACTAGTACTAGTAGTTATTTGTAAAAAGGAAGAGAAAGAAAAGGATAAAGAGGAAAGTCTTTAGAGGGTGCCTGGAAGTCACCAAGCACCTTAAATCTCTCAATCTAATTCTAAACAAACAAATAAAAAAAGTCTTCTTTTTGTTTGTTTTTATAATAAAAAAAAATCTTTCTCCAGTCTCTCTTTTGAGGAACTGTTTGGTTTGTTGTTCAGTTTTTGATGAATGTTCTGATGTTCACACTGAATATTTGTTTAGACAGGAATGGGATTAACTTGTAATTAGGTGAAGATATTCCGTGTGTATTACTACTAACGGCCCGTTTGGTAGGTGGTATTAAATGGTGGTAATGGGAATGAATTATAGTATAAATTTTCATCAAAAGTTTCATATCACTCCCATGGTAATGAAACTTTGATCAAAAAAAGTTTTTTTGTATACAAATTTCCATTACCACCTAATACCACTTCTCACTATGGTAATGCATTGGAATGAATTTTATGAAGAAAATTAGATTATTGAAGTTGGAAAAACATGGACATCAAAGTAGCTAAGAGGTTTTCAACCAAAATTACACTAAAATTTTTATTCCCATTAACATCGTTTATTACCACCTACCAAACGGTCCGTAAGTATTTTGAGAATGTGTGTTACTGAGACAGCTCAAAACAAGAAGTTTATATGCTAAAAGTTTATATCATCAAGTTAAGTATGATATTGTCTCTTATAAGAATAAGTATTTTTTTGCAATGTTAAATGAAGTTTAATAGTCTCTCGTTTCCTCAAAAAAAAAAATCTCTCGCTTTTATGGTTTTTGTTATATTCTTCATGTTAATTTGTCCTATAAGATTTACTAATTTTTATTTTGATTGTGACTTATCATGGCCGTCGATTAGTAAGGGCATTGTGCTATAGTCTAGGGCTTCAAATTCTGTAGGGGCCAAAGAAGTATTAACTTAAATTTAATTTAGGATTAATTTACATTTTTTGCTATATAATACTTCCTCTTATTCAACCTATTAGTCTCATTTATTTGTTTCGTATTTGTTAAGATAACATTTTAACCGTTAATATCTCTAGTTATGCTTAATTAAAAAATATAAATAGTAACCCAAAACTAAATAAGACTAATAGGAAGTATATGGGGGATTATGAGTTATTAGGATTTTTATATAAAATAATTAAATATCAACAATACAAAACAAAATCGGTATCATATTATTTATTACGCCTTAAACTTTTACAGACTATTTTATCTTTCACTTTTAAAGCTCAAAAATAAACGAGACAAACCTGTAACTAGCAAATAGAAGTATTATGTAACGTGAGTATACAAAGTACTCCATTTGGGATGTTGAGCCAAGTCTTTGTTATGTTCTGTTGGTAGTCAAATTGGTGATATGGTAGTATAAAATATGCCTACCTTGACCTTTGTGAATTAGGCTGCCATATGTTCACATACTGATTTTTAGCATGTTTTTGTTTAGAGATCTTTGTTAAATATAAATGTTCTTTTACCATAATTATGAGTTTAATTGAACTTAGTAGTCTACATTGGTGGAAGATTTTTAAAGTTTGAATTAAACTAAACAGAACATAGAAAATTTATCGAAGAGTTTATGTTTATATTTAACGTTAATATTAAATTGTGTTTTAACTATGTAGTATTTATTTATTTATCGTAAGTAAATATTTAAAGTCCTATTTATTTAGATATCCATTTATGGTTCATCTTCTAAAAAGAAAAAAAAACTCAAGTATTGATTGACTCAAAGTAATCCATTTTATTGGAGTAACTTTCACAAATAAATCAAAGTTACTTTTAACTTACATTTGTACTCACAAGCTTTTCAGTAAAAAATAATATAATTGAATTAATTTTGAGAATATTACCTTAATAGGATGAATTATTTTGAGTTAAACAATATCAAATCAGCTACTCATGTATGATGTAAGAGATTGTTTCTCAAAGAGATAACCTCAAAACAAGAAGTCTATATTATTGTTTTTCTCGTTATTTTGTATTAATTAGACTATTTGGTCTATATATCTAATGCGTCTCTCGGTGAGACCAATAATTTGTGATATCAAATTTAGTGCCATGTCCCAAACCCAAAACCCACGTGCATTCAAAGCCCATGCATTTGTAATTTTTGATTTGCATTTCAATTGATTGTGTGTTACTCCATTTAATATGTATGATTAAATATGATCATTCTTCTTCACTGAGTCAATTCTATAGTCAAAAAAATACATATATTATCAAATATGTTAGTGTGTGAGGACTAAATATTTTCTTTTATATCATTCATGCATTATAATTTTCTTTTGATTTCATTCATACAATTCAATATAAGTTTTCATTTATTATTAAATATAAATATTTTTCAAATGACGTAACTACCCATTAATAAAGCATACCGTTTTCTCAAAGATCTTGCACACTTTTATCATTAGTCTAACTTGGCAGAATTTGATAGGAGTAGGCAGCAGTTTTCTATTTGTACATTGTTGAAAAGATTACTTTACAAGATAATAAACTAATTTTTCATCTATATATTAATCTTTTCGGACCAATTACGCTAATATTTACGGTCCGTTTGGTTAGTGGTATTTAAATAGTGGTAATGGAAATAATTTATAGTGTAATATTTCCTCAAAAGTTTCATATCATTCCCATGGTAATAAAACTTTGATCACACAAAAGTTTTTTTGTTTACAAATTTTCATTACCACCTAATATCATCTCTCCTATTGGTAACGCATTGGAATGAATTTCATGAAAAAAATGAAATGATTGGATTTTGACAAGCATGACCATTAAGGAAGCCACGAGATTTTTCAACTAAAACTACCCTAGTTTTCATTCTCATAACTACTATTTATTACCACCTAGCAAACGGGCCGTTAATACTCCGTCCAGTTAACATCAAATATTTTTTATTTAATAAAGAAGTACGTAATGTCACTTTCCTCTAGTCCTCCCATAAAGGAAGTACGGGTATGAATTATTTGTCAACTTACTTCACCCAGACCCTGCCCCGAGCGAGATATTGGGTATGATGATGTTGAAAGATGTATGTAATGCATTAATAAATGTAAAATAAAATAAGACGTAAATAAGATTATCATGAAATTAATTGACTGTATAATCGTACCACGGCCACACGTACATGCAGTTAATTTTATATTTGTGTCAAATGTCAATTATGTACTTTTGTGGCACTTAAAAATAATTTTAAATCACTTTTACCGTCTTTAGTATACGTGTTAGTTGTTACTGTCGTTCCTTTGAAATTTTATTCAACTTACATGGCATATTATTATTTGCCCCTGCCATTAACAAGTCCTACTCCTACCAATTTTAAAGAATCCGTCAATGCAAAGCAATGAATGAGACTTCATTGATTTTTTTTTTTTTTTTCTGTGAGTAGCAGTTATTAATATTAATTAATATATTACAATATAGAAGTATTATATTTCAAATTATTATTAATTACTAGGATAGAAACCGGTGCAATATATGGATTTTTAAAGTTAAAGTTGAGAATTTGAGAATAACTACTCAAATCTTGTCATTCTCAAATTCTTCATTTATGATTTCATAATTGAAATCCTCAATTTAAAATGAAATAATTGTTCCCAAACACTACATTATTGAATTTTCTCTCAAAAAAAACTCCTTTATAGAATAAGATATTCACCTTTAATTTATTTTTCAAATCAAAATAAATCTACATGCTTTTTTTGTTCCAGAATAATTGCAATGTGTGTTTTTTCACGCAATCCAATGCACTAATTCAATTATCGACAAATTATGTATAATAAAAAGATATAAAAAATATAAAATTAATAATCTTTACATTAAGACGAATCAAACAAGATCTCACTTGATTATGTTTTTACTTATAAATTAAAAATTAATCACAAATTAACAATAATAAATGTTGAAGTGCCCATGTGTTACCCACATGTGAGTTGTCCCACATCTGAGAAAGAGAAGAGTATGCATCAGGAGTAACTCCTACTATTACCAATTGGTTTTAGTAGTGACCTTCTTTGGGTTAAAGAGTGGACTACTTCTTCTCCTCCTTGTTTGGGTTGCCCAGGCTCATTTTCTAAATTCTATCAATAAATAAATAATGCAATATATTCAATGTTACAAGTAATTTAAAACAAATTAATATATCCCTATATATATCTATATTAGGATTAGTAAGCTAGTAAATTGTAATTACCATTTAATCAATCCATGATGATACCATCATCAATCATCATATCATATACATATTATAATCCAGAAACTTCTATGCCATGTGTCATCCTATGAAAATTCTTCTTTTTTTTTTGAAGTAATGAAAGTCATTCTTAAAGTATAGTAATTAATTTTTCTACTTTATTACTACAATACTACATTTTTACTTCATATTCCAACTCCCTACATCCCCACCCTTTATAATAATAATAATAATAATAATGATAATAATAATAATAATAATAAATTTATAATAAATAAATAATTTGAACATAATAATAGAAGTACTATCAAAGCTTCTATATTTATTACAATACTACATTTTTACTTCATATTCCAACTCCCTACATCCCCACCCTTTATAATAATCATAATCATAATAATAATAATAATAATAATAATAATAATAAAAATAATAATAATAATAATAAATTTATAATAATTAAATAATTTGAAAGGACACACATATTAAAAATAACAATAATAATAATAGTTTTTTTTTTTTTGAAGTAATGAAAGTCATTCTTAAAGTATAGTAATTAATTTTTCTACTTTATTACTACAATACTACATTTTTACTTCATATTCCAACTCCCTACATCCCCACCCTTTATAATAATAATAATAATAATAATAATAATAATAATATATAAAATATTATTGGGGATGTGGGGTTGGAATATGAAGAAAAATTAAATGATAGTACTTCTATTATTATGTTCAAATATTTATTTATTATAAATTTATTATTATTATTATTATTATTATTATTATTATTATTATTATTATTATTATAATAAAGGGTGGGAATTAAAAAAAAATGTATAAAGTTAATTTAATATATATATTTATAATAAATAAATAATTTGAAAGGACACACAAATTAAAGATAACAATAATAATAATAGAAGTACTATCAAAGCTTCTATATTTATTTCAAGATAGTTATAGTGTCATTCATCAAAGCTGTCATTGGGAAAAATTTATACAGTTGTACTTTTTAAGCTTTATGAAAACAACGGAGACTATAAAGCAACATTCCACAAAAAACGAATTGTTTTTACAAGATTTACTAATGTCAAAATTTGTGACGATGTAGAGATTCCACCATATGTGATGAAATTTGTCTCATTTTCTGATCTTCTATCACAAATTTATGATATGGCTTATTTATGCGGTATGTATTCTATCTCTTTATTCTTATAGTTTAATAAGCTATATATTAAATTTTAATTTTAATACAAATATTATTAAATTTTAACATATGATCTAATGAATCATCATACATATACTAATTCACAAACATTTGTGTCAAGTGTCACTACACAAATGTATTTTCAAAACACTTTGCCAAGTGTCACTCTAATAGTGTTGGATAATTGTTTTGGAATTCATCTTTTCATCCTCCCTAATGCAATCTAAATTGTCAATGAAGAGTTTTATTTAAAGTGATTTTAATTGTAATAAAATACTTGATATTGACATAGACTCTACAAATTCATAATCATACTAATATTAATAATGTTGTTTTTAGCTTTATAAGAGTATATAACTCATAAATTGATGTAAGGCTAATCAATGTGAAAAAAAAATTTTTAACCACTCACTTCACATTCCCTATTGCAATATAATGTAATATAAATTGAGAGTTTATAAAAGAAGACTGATAAAGTTAAAGTAGTATACATTGAAATTAACTCATGCAATCTAATTTTAACTTATAAATTTATAACAAAAGAGTCATCATATAACATATAATTGTAGATTCTTCAACTTCTACTACTTTTAATGGTCATTAAAGACATATGTTCACTAATTTACGTATTCATTTCCAAGATATAATTCTAGCATCCAATTTACGAGGTAATATTCAATCATACTATTATACAACTATATATCACTATGCATGATAACATCATTAGCACTTTAATTAAGTATTAAGTATTACTTCTATTATTTATTAGTATAAATTTGCTAATGTTTGATTAATAATTATCATGGATTATCATGCATTATCATGCAATGGTGAAAGATTCTATACGAAGACTTTGTTGAATTTTGTAAAAGGTCCTACCTATTAGTAACCAAAACAATTTATAAAAAACAAAAGTAAATTTACATCGTGCATTGCACGGGTATAATCCTAGTATGTTTTTTAAAAGGATAGATGTTATTGGACAAGTGGTGTCGTTTAGTGATGTCCATATGACTCCACCTATAAAATGCATAACTTTAAAGTTGTGTGATACAGAGTATGCGTATAATTATATTTTTTATTCTTTTTTTAGACAGTTTAAAATAATTATTATTGATAAAAAGAAATTCAAACCTATGGTAATAAGTTTTGTAACAGGGATAATAGAATTTCATGCAAACTTTGGGATACATATGCCGAGAAAATATTTGAATATATATCACAACAAAATACCAATGAGTTTGTTTTTTATTGTTCTTAGCTTTACAAAGGCGAAAAACATTCATCAACAAATAAAAAATACTACCAATAAGCTTTCATGTAATATAAAAAAATTTACACAACATGTGCATAGCACGGGTAAATACCTAGTTAACTCTTAATCATCATCCAATAAAAAATTTTTTGACTCGAAAAATAAGCACTAAACTCAACGTTACAAATACAAATGTCAAACAATCATGAACAAATTTTGACTTTTTTAACACCGGCCTGAAACTAAGAATAAACCAAGCTGTGTCCGGTTCATACATACTTCCTCCTATTCTACCCATCAGTCCGATTGATTTTTTTCACTATTCACTTATCACTCTTAATTTGTATTTTATTCTTAATCTATAAGTTAAAACATAATCATGTGGGTTCTTGTTTGATTCGTCCCAAATACAAAGATTATTAATATCTACTTTTTATAATTTTTAATTAAAAATAATTAGAGATATTAAAGGTTAAAATATTGTCTCGGCAAGTGTGAAAAATCAAATATAACTAATGGGTTGAATAGGAGGTAGTATATACTATTTGGATCATTTTATTTGTTACTTCCTTCGTTCTTTTTTGTTTGTCCACTCGTAGAGAGAGTAATAGTAATTATAATTAGATTTTTGAAGTATATATTGAAGATAAAATATATTTATGTGATATTTTGTTAGATTTCTCTTGATTTAAAGTTTTTTAATATATAAATTTTATAATTTTTTATGATGCATACTTAAAAATATTAAGGCTTTAAATTTTTTTAAAAATACGTGCAAAAGGTAAAGTGGACAAACAAAAAGGAACGGAGGGAGTATTATCCAAATGTTTCAATTTATATTAAAATTTTTGGATATAATTTAATTTGTTTATCTTTATTTTAATATTTTACTAAAGCTTACGATTTTCACAAATTTTTTAACTTCATTTTAACGTTTTTATGTGTCTTATGGTTCTCACATGTTTCCTACTAATTTTAATTAAATATTTTTCTAATAATTTTGCTCCCTATAGTATCTTCCAATAACTTTATTTAAATATTGTTTGGTACTTATTGGTATCCACTCTTTCTCCGATAATTTTATTATTCAATAAAATAATATCCATCATCTAAAATAATAATAATTCATTGTAAAATGATGATAATTCATGGGACGAGGAGATGATGATAATATTTACAAAACTTCGTAAATGAAACGGTTTTATAGTCGGTTTTTTTTTTTTTTTTTGGCTGAGAAGTTACTTATTACTCCCTCCTATTCGGCCTAAATGTCCCATTTAGTTTTTTCACACTTGACGAGACAACATTTTAACCCTTAATATTTCAAATTATTCTTAATTAAAAATTATAAAAATTTGATATTAATAATCCTTGTAGTGAGACGAATCAAACAAGATCCCACATGACTATGTTTTAACTTATAGATTAAAAATAAAATACAAATTGAGAGTGATGAGTGAATAGTACCAAAAAACTAAATGGGACATTTAAGCTTAATAGGAGGTAGTATTATTTAACTCCTTGAAACTGCTACATCATATAGAACACAACTTTTAGATTGTTGGCGGAAATTTTTTTAAATGATGTTTTAGTCAAATTTCTTTATATGGTGTTCTAGGAGTGCTTATTGAAATCCGTTTGTTTCTTTGTAACCTTTATAGTAAGCCAATTAAGAGAGAAAATATTTCCTAAAATAAGTTTTCTTGTTTGAGCGTCAAGCCTGAATTTGCTGACATTAGTACTCCTATTACTATTAGTGAGCAACAAGTCAACAAGTAAACAAACTAACAACCGGGTTACTACAACAAATTAACTTTTCGCGATATTAAATATAGTGAAATTAAAAAAATGTTATTGATTCATATTTTTAGTGTATTAATTATTGGTTTTTATTTTAAGTGCCACTATAGTTTATAGTGACACAAATGTCACTAGATCTTATGTCACAAAAAGCTTTAATGTGACTTTTTATTATGCTGCGAAAGGGAATACATATCATTAAATCCTCAATATATAATATAAGAAATTTAAAATAAATATATTCCACTAAAAGCAAATTATGTTGTAGTGGGTAAAAATGAAAAAATATTATCTCTAATTGAGTAATTACAAAATACTTGTAAGTAGTAACGTTAACTTTTTACGCAGTCCAATGCACTAATCCTTATTATTTCTAAATATGTATAATAAAAATATATAAAAATTTGATATTTATAATCTTTGCACTGAGACGAATCACACAAAATTTCACATAATTATATTTTAATTTATAAATTAAAATTAATTACAAATTGAAAGTGATAAATAAATAGTGTAATATTTTTAATATTACTAGTAAGTAGTAATTTAAAACGGAGAAATTGTGAGCAAAAAGTATAGTTCTATTTTATAAATTGTTGAAAAAGAATGCAAGAAAATTGGACCCAAATTTTCAACGAAATGATTGAAATTGACCTAAAACTCGGCAGTTAATTAATATATAGTTCATTTGTATGAAATGAAATAATCAATTTTTCTCGCCGTTTAAACATAACCGTCCTACGTGTTATGGTGATTGGTCTATTTTTCTTACGTGGCATTTGCTCCGGCCACGATAAGTCGATAAGCAATACTAATAATTGGCCATTATAAGACACAAAGAAAAGTTGCTGACTTGCGGTATTTATTTTCAAATAAAGAAATGAAATAAGGATGCGTTTAGAATATATATTTCATTTTAAATTATGAATTATTATGATGAAATTATAATTAAGAATTTGAGAATGACAAGGAATGGAGTGTCATTCTCAAATCCTCATTTTAATTAACTACTTTTATAACATTAGTGGATTTGACTCATTTAAATTTAAATTCTTGTTATATGTCAAACACTAAATTTTAGTCAAATTCATATTTGCAAATGAAATCATCATTCCCAAACATACCATGAAATAAATAAGACAACTCAAAATTAAATGTAGTGTAATTTTAAAAGTACAGGAGGAGAAAGAAGTGCGAGCTTAAATTCACTCATGTTTGTAAATTGTATATTTTTAAACTCAAACTTAATTGTGTTTTAGTTGTTCTCATTTTAACAAAAAGTATTATTTCTATTTTTCAACTTTGCAAAGATAATCAACTTTTTATAATGTTTTTTGATAATTTTGTTTTGTATAAAGGAAAATCTATTAAAAACTATTTTATTCTAAGGACGAATTAAAGAAGGCATTCATGTGGTGCGATCTCCCCATCAACAACCAACCCCACTACTTCTGAAGCCACTTTTCTAGCACCTACAACATCCCTTGATCCCCTTAATATCTCTTCTTCTACTGTTCTTGCCACAGTATCACCCACGACGCTCCTATCTCCCCACCCTAAATGGTCATTATGCCAATTTGATATCAATAATGCCTTCCTACAAAGAAAACTCACGGGAAAAATGTGTTTTCTATACAACCGCCTGGTTTTGTTGATCCTCATAAATCTTCATATGTTTGTAAACTTAAAAAAGCTATGTACAATTTTAAGCAAGCTCCAAGAGCATGGTATAACAAACTTAAACAACATCTTCTTGATATGGACTTTTGAAATGTCATCTTCGATTCATCATTATTCATTTTCTAAAACGATGAGACCATAATCTAACTTCTTACCTACTTAATCAGTATCGAAGTTAACTTTCATCTTTAGAAATACAATCATTTCTAGATTGCGAAAGATGATAAATGCTCATCTTTTTTTTGAATGCAGATATAGTCGAGAGTGCATCATTCAACTTAGTTCTTGGCTTGACTTCCCTATTCGATCTCTTGCCATAAACCCAAGCAATTGGAAAGTTCCTAAGCTTATGCGGAAGATTGTTGTGTCTTCTATTTGTAGTCTTATTTATCATCTTTGGCAATCTAGGAATGATTGTATTTGGAAGTTTAAAGTTGTCTTTCCTACTCTAATTGTAAAACGTGTAATGCGTGAGACTAGGCTTAGAGTCCTTAGTTTGTATCCTAGATCTCCTAGTTTCGAGACTCCTTAATGTAGGCGTCTTTTGGAGTGTGTATAAGCTCCTTTAAGCCTTTCTAAAAGGTCTCTTTGTTTATGTGATGTATTGCTTAGGTTGAGTACTGAAAACCTTTTTTCTTTGTCCAAAACTTTCATCTTAACTTCTTAAGGGTGTCTTTCAAAGTAAAATTTGCTATATATGACTTACTAACCAAAGCCAACATGGAAGAGACTAAACCTCTTGCCACCCATTTTTCAAATCAACCACCACTAAGCATTCAATAATTCAAGATAAACTCTTAGAGAATTCCACTGAATATCACACTTTAATAGTATTTGGAAGTTTTAAATAATTAAGCGTTACTCGTCTTGATATCTCTTTCACTACCAACAAAGTTGACTCAGTATATCCAACGTATACTCATCCAAGCAAACATAGCCAAAAAAAAGCTAACATAAGCAAGTAAAAAAGAGTGAAACCATCCAAGATTCAAAGACAAACAAGATACCACAACTAGCTTCAGATTAAGAAACCATAGAAGTGTCTTACGTTGATTGAGAATCTCGTAGACTATTCTCTTTCACGTGATTTGAGATGACCATTTACCCGTAAAAAAAATTTTGTGTACTATCAAAGAAAATAATTTTTTGTGAACTAATTATTCTTTTCATTAAAAAAAAACCATTTCATGATCAAAATGGTTACCAATGTTTATGCTCTTACAAAAAGTCCATAGTAATATATGAATTTTTTTTCTTTTCATTAGTATTTAGTCATATAATTTGTGCTCTAAATAATTTAGAACACACCGAAAAAATCCATGTCTTAAATCACACCTCAAGAGTGGGCCATACATATGACCCACACACTTCAATATCTTTTTCTTGAACTTCCTTCCCTACGCTCTACGTTCAACTAACCAATAGAATTACATCCTTTTTTACACTCTTCCAATCATAACTTGCCACGTATTACTTTTACGTCAGTGTAGACAAATATATAAAATTCACATTTTTGTCCTTTTTCTTCTATTTCTTTTTTTTCTCCCTTTATTCACACACAGCACAATCAATACACCAAAATTCACTTCACAATTCAAACGAGTAAATAAATATAAGCAAATTTTTCCATATTTTAATCGATTTTATTTGATCCGCATTCATCGTCGCAAAAATTTTGACACTTGATTCACCGGAGAAGAAAGAAGCGCCGGAAATGGAAGCTCATGCGTCGGGACTTGGCCGTGTGCTTTTGTTAAGCTTCTGTGTTGCCGGTATTTGGGTTGCTTACATATCTCAAGGTGTTCTTCAAGAAAATCTGTAAGCCAAATTAATGATTAGTCGTTTTTTGGTTTTGGGTGTTCATGTTTTTAGGTTAATTTTAATGGGTCGTTTGCTAAATTGCGATTTTCATTGACGTTGAAATGTTGTAGGTCGACGAAGAGATTTGGAGAAGACAAGAAGAGATTTGAACACCTAGCTTTTTTGAATTTAGCTCAAAATGTTGTCTGTTTGATTTGGTCTTTGATCAGTAAGCGACCAATTCTACAATGATTTGAATTTTGATATGATTTTTATTTGGGTAATGCAGCAATATTCTGACTGTGATTGTGATTGTGATTGTCATGGATATCGATTGGCAGTGATTAATATTTGGTCTAGAGGAAACAAGGGAGGAGGAGCTCCATGGTGGAGTTATTGGAGTGCGGGTATTACTAATACTATTGGTCCAGCTATGGGAATTCAAGCTTTGAAGTATATTAGTTACCCTGCTCAGGTATGATCTAATTCATTCTTTTAAGCAATGATCTTTACATTTTCATTTATTGTTTGTGTTGTTTGATTGTAATGATGGTTGAGTTTTATTTGATTTATGGACTTGGCTTATGTAGGTCCTTGCAAAATCGTCGAAAATGATCCCAGGTTTGATTCACAACTTCTTCCTTGCGTTTAGTTGATTTTGGTATATGAAACTCAGTTCACTTTGATAGAAAGATTGTGGTATCAAACAAGTTGTGAATGAGCTTTGTGTAATGAGATGAGAACATAATGTTGTTTAGACTTATGCTATATTTGGATGGTAGGAACATGAGGGAGAGGAAAGGAAGGGAAATGGAGGGATGATATTTATGTCATTTGGGTATTAAAAGGGGGGGAAGGGGAGGGGAGTGAATGAGAGGAGATAATTTCTTTGCATTTTGTACAAAATGAATGAAAAAGATTTGAGAGGAAATCACCATTATCTTCACTTGTCTCTCTTTTATGTAGGGAAGGTTAGGGAAGACATGTTCTTTCTAATTCTTTCCACGTATGGATAGATTTGCATATTACAAAACGAAGAGAGTTAATCCCTTCAAATCCATCATCTCCAAAATGGTAATCAAACAAAGCAAACTATATTCCTTCAAATCACTTCCCTTCACTTCCCTCCAATTCCTTCGGTCCAAACAAGTTGTGTTAAGGAATCTATCATCCTTACTCTTTTTGCACCCATTAGCTAATCTAAAGATATGACAATAAGAGTCAACAGCCTGTAGGCTGTAACTAGTTCGTGCATTGCTGGATGTTTTATAATCAGCAGCTACTCTTCATATACCTAGTTTATGTCCTCTTGTGGTCGCTCTTATGTGTGCAAGCAGGGAAGAGGAAGGGGTTGTGGAAGGATGTTTTTAAACATGGCCAAGAAACTTGATCATTGAAATGATAATTACAAGCTTTCACAGTCGAATTCTCGTGTACTTTTTATGAATATATTATATTTGGCAATGATATTTGGCAATTTTAATTATGAAATCGCATGTTAATTGTTTTCTATTTTTAAATTAACAGTGATGCTTATGGGAACTCTGGTATATGGCATCAGATACTCATTCTCGGAATATTTGTGTACACTTCTGGTTGCTGGAGGTGTGTCGATTTTTGCACTCTCTAAGGTAAGAATTACACCAAACTTCTGATTGTTGCCAATATCATATCTCTCTTTCATTGAATTTGGTATTCTTGGTGTTTTTGTGTAAGTATTTTTAATTTTTATGTTACATTCTTAGAATTTGATAAAATCTAGCTTAAAATTTTGCTCAACAGACGAGTGCAAAGACCATTAATAAGCTGGCAAGTCCTAATGCACCTTTTGGATATGGGCTTTGTTTCTTGAACCTTGCTTTTGATGGGTTTACCAATGCTACACAGGATTCAATTACAGCAAGGTAATTCTGCGATTTTCTCTCCCTTTAGTATGCTAGTGCATCTGTATGCAAGTCTAAATGCTGCATGCTTTACAGTAATTGGTATTACTATCTTCATATGCTGTCAGTTAAGATGTTCTCATATTTGTTTTATGGTAATGTCGGAGTGCATTATCTCAACTTTCACATACTTCGTATATAGTTACCTTGCCTGGTAATCAGTAACTATCGTCTTCAATGTCAAAGGGCTTCGATGGTGTAATTATTAGGAAATAAGATCATTTGCGCGACTTGGTGTCTTGGTCAAGTAGCCTTGCGTGATAATAATTACATTGACCAATTTATGTAATTCTGATGTTTACAAGCAAGAGTTAAATTCTGAATTACCTCTTTGATCTTTTGTTATTACAAGGGTAAGATTGTGATATCCGACCTTTCAATTCCAAACTAGGCGGGAGCCACTTGGCATTTGGGCTATGGAATAATTACCAAAATATATTCCACAAGTCACCAAACAATACACAAGCTCTAAAACCTTGGAAAAACATTAGTTTAGATGGTCCTACCACTTAGAAGTTAGAAAAGTTTGATCATCTAAACTCTTCATGTGCACTACTGCATACTTTTTCCATACTTTTTCCTCTTGCTTTGTCTAAATTAGTTGATATACTAGAAGTGGGCTAAGAACTGTATAAAGGAACCAAAGAGCAGTCAACTGAGATAAGATCAACTCTAGAGTCTAGAGCCTCTCCGGTGCAAGGTAGATAAGTAGATATATCTATGGGTTGATGTAGTTGTAGGTAGCTTTCAAATATTTAGCTATCTAGTTATTGTATCAATTAATAATGTTCGATAAAAGTAGCAATTATGGTAGCTATTGAAATATATTTTGGTTAGAAAAATGTCTACTTTTGATTTTGGAATGGTACAAGTTGTAACGTTCTGGAAATAACTATCTGGATCAAGAAATACTACTTAAACTTCTACTTTATCGAACAATGACATTCCTTATAAAGCAGTGTTTTAGCCATGTTAAGCTTGTCACTTGAACTATTACACCAAACACGGCCCTAGTTAACAAAGAATAATGAACATAGAGTGTAATGATGGTACTTGACTAATGGTGAACCTACAATTCTGGTATCATTACATTAATCCATTATTGTTTGACCAAAATTTGGATATTGGATTCCTCTTGCTGTGTAAATAATATACTCATAAGCCTATATTTCAGAGTAGTATATTCTCACGTCACGTGTGGATTTTTCCATTTATTTGGTGTCGGCGTTGGTGGTGGTGGTGGTGTATGATGTGCAAAATTTGCTGAAATACTGAAAATGCAGCCTTGCATTACATTTTAGTAGCGTTCCGTCCTTTCCAATCTGACAACACATGAGGGCAAGGCTGATGACTGATGAATGATGACATTCGATATGGATGCCCTTCCCGGGATTAAGAACTCCCACCTTCTGAACTGCAATTATTTTGAGCTGAATGTCTGATTTCATGTTCTTGCAAAATTGATTGTTTATTGGAATTTGATTGAGGACTATACTGTTCTACACATTTTTAGGTACCCGAAAACCAGTGCTTGGAATATAATGCTGGGAATGAATCTCTGGGGCACAATTTACAATTTGGTGTATATGTTTGGCTGGCCCCAAGCCAGTGGTTATGAGGCCATTCGATTCTGCCAGCAGCACCCAGAGGCCGGATGGGACATATTTTTCTACTGCTTATGTGGTGCAGTAGGTCAAAATTTCATTTTTCTGACAATCAGCCGATTTGGTTCTCTTACTAACACGACAATCACCACCACACGCAAGTTTGTAAGCATTGTGATCTCTTCTCTTCTGAGCGGCAATCCTCTGTCGACAATTCAATGGAGCAGCGTTATCATGGTCTTCTCTGGCTTGTCCTACCAGATTTACCTCAAATGGCAGAAGTTGCAAAGACTGCAAAAGAAGCGGAAATCAACTTGAAAAAAGCCATAATTAGTGAACTAATATCATCAATTTGTGCTTAAACTCATGTTATTATTCAGCCTATTGAACTAATTAGTATACACTTTTGTAATAGATTCAGTTCAGATTTGTGGAGGATATAGAAGAAATGTAACTAGAGTAAAGTTCATCCTCCAATCAATGAAGTTTTGCCATGATATTTTGCTTGCACTGTTCTAATTTTTACAAGTTAGTAATAGAGATTTTAATATTAATCGTACTTTGAATGACTTTGATGATTTACAATTGTGCTAGTTTTGAACTCTTGACTCGACCAACTAACTTGACGGATTGTTTTAACTAGCTTTATAAAAGTATGTTGACACTATTAAACTTTACTTAATTTTGTGATATTTACTTGGCCTTTATATTAAATATTACTATAAATTACAATAGGGGCGAGTCTAGAATACAATGGGTTATGTTCTTGCCATGTCTACACGAAAACAAACTAGGTAAAACTTACACTATCATAAATTTTGTCAATAGATATTTCTATTAAAATTATATGATATTTTTATTTAACATTTAATACTAATAACCAAACATGGGTAGTGGCAAACAACAGTGTGATATATTAAATTTAGCTTGAAAAATGATTAATAGACTACTCATATTAATAAGATGCATCTTTTTTTCTTGGGAGTCCATTTGCTAAGAACTCCACAATTAAGCATACTTGGCGGGAAGCAATCTTAGGATGGGTGACCTCTTAAGGTGTTTTCCTAGGTACCCACGAGAGGTCAAAATGCGCTGGAAAGACTTATGTTGATCTGTGGGCCAGTTTACGGTCTCCATGAATAGTCACCGGCAGTACGAGGGGCCGGATGTTACCAATTAATTACCAATTTGGTCCTGAAGCATTAATTATCCTTTGAGCAAAAGCAAAGGTCAAAAACAAGAAAATGTTGATTAATGTAACTTTTTCAATTTCAGTTAGGTTGGAGGGAGAAATGTCACATCCAAGAAGTACACTTTATTTTGTATAGTCTTCCCTCCACCTTTTAACCTCCCTTAGATCTTACTCCTTATGATCATCATTTGTCTCCACTATTTTTTGAACTTTGATCTTTCATACATAAATTAAAAGATCTTCTCCACCTTCTTCTTCCGCCCAATAATAACTTTCCAGATTCAAGCATTTGCAGAAACAAAGATGTATAGTCAAGTAAAAGCAACAAAACAGCAGCATTCAGCCAGATCTCTACTGAACTTTGTTAGTAAGTACAACATACTTCAGTCATTTCTCTTTGTTATGCACTCTTGTGTACATAACTCTTTTCCTACCCTTCTGTCTCTTCAACTTGGTCACAAATATCTACAATATGTTTGTATAATATTTAGCGCCAGGTGTTAGATTATATAACATATCTTGGGGCCTCAACCATCAACTTAAGCTTTTGGTTGAGTTGGTTCCTTGACAGAAAGGAATTGAATGAAAAGAAAGAGGAGTAACCAGGGAGAATTCACCTTGTTTGTTTAGAAGGAAAGTTAAGGAAAAGAAAGGAAAAATAAGTGTTTACTCTTCAAATCTTTTCAATTAAGAAGAGATTGTATTCTTAACGAATTTTCTCTATGTTTCCCTCCACACCCCTCCCTTTCTATTATCCAAAAAAAAATTCTCCATCCTTCCAAATCCTCCCTAACTTTCACTTCATTTCTCTCTATCCAAACAAAAAATCAGTGTATCTTTAAATGAGAAATCTTTTCAAGCTTGTTCGACATAATTTCTGAGTAGTTATTAGTTGTGGGTACTTGTAGCCATCGGATATTTAGCAAATGGAATACAAATTGTTCGAGAAAAATGTGAAGAAACGTTACTTTTGATTTTGGATTACTACAAGCCATAACAATGTGAAAAAAACTAAACTCAACCAAAGAAAAGTAGGGGGGAGGGGGGGAGGGGGGAGGGGGTTAGAAGAAAACACAGCAGGAAAATCCATGTTTGCACACAAATCATAATCCATTTTTTTTTCTTTTACAACTCAAGTCATCTTGAGTATTACATTACATCCTTTTTGAGGAAATTGGAAAGCTTGAACAAAGCTTATTCTATACTATCTGCACACCAACACAGTAGAAAAGAAAACCCAAAGAGGATTTAACCAATCCATTGGTAGAATCCTCTATAACTCTTCTTTCTTTTTACTTTTATCTATTTGGGATCGACGAGATTCCCAAGTATGAATGATTATACACTCTAGCATAAACTAAGGTTATGTGTTTGCAGGTTGCTGTACAAAAAAACTAATAAATGCCATAAAACTGGCGGGGTTTACGAATTACCTTAAACTCGAAAACCCCATAAAAACCAAAGAATGACACACTTCATACACAAATTAATTCCCATCAGGATAAGCTTTAGGCTAGCTGAGGGCGATAACGAAACAGTAAACAAAGAATGTAGGGATGCAGACCGTGTATACTTGATCTGACGGAGAACAGAATGTCGCGTTTCTGTAAGGCACAGGACGGCATTCTGGAATGTAGGATCTTGGGGATGCAGATCGTAAAAAGCCTCTCAAAAAAACTTGGGCCTATGTGGCTGCAGTGCTGAGCAAAACCGCGAAAAAAGTTTGATATATTATACTTCCAACAGTAGTATTAAGGATGATATGATAGTTAACTGTAAGACGGAATCAGGGAAAATTGTTGTTCAAAGGCCTTGCAGAAGTGCTTTTCTGCACGGTGGTGGTTCCAAGGGATTCGTGATTGTGTTTTGAGCAGGAGACTCAATGCCGAGTGTTTTCAGAAGAAAATGCCTCTCCTGCAAATAAATAGAGGATAAGTGGTTAGTTTATATCGTTGTTAGTAAGTACTGATAAATACTTTTGTATCTCACTGAGATTGCTACATTATAACTCAATAGCGTTCACACTGATTATACAAAATGAAGCAATTTCAATGGAACAAAAAGGGAAAGGTGCCAATGGTGCTGCGGATAAAGTAGAAGCACTAGGGACTAAAGAGGACTTAATTTGACAGTCAAAGAATCAGAAATGACAGAGAAAACCAAAAGAAAAATGGTGTGTCTCGAAAGGTTATGGTGTCGAAGAATCAGAAATGACAGAAAACACAAACAAACACATCTTCATGCTTTTCATGAGGTATAACTATGCACAAAGAAATGCATTTATATTTTCTAGCATCTTCCTCCAAGAAAACATATTGATTGTTATGAATTCTCTAGTAAAAAATTACTATGAATAATACGAACTTTAAACCATCGTCATAAATTTATTCCACTTAAAGATTATCTCAAATTTTACTCTGAATTTTGTATCCTCAATATGATCCCACAACGCAATCTTTACATTTTTCGGAATTCCAGAACCGTTGGAAGATGCCCAACACCAAACACAGTTAAAAAAAGTTATGATTTATGAGTTCATATACAGGGTGGATTACTTTTAAGAGATAATCCAAAATTCATATTTTCCGGTTGCTTTTATCAGCTCAAGTTGGATTCATTTTATCAACATCATGATATTTGCATAAACATATTCCTAGTAAGTCTTCATATGCATAGAGCAGAATGTTTATTTTGCGTCGTGGTTTCTGTATCACCTATGAAAATGAACGAAACCTGATGTTTGAATATAAAGGGAAAACGAAGAGATAGCTTACACTTTCTGAAAACTGCGGGCTTGGTATTGCAGACGCCAGTGATCTGAATAAAGGAGTTACTTGAATCGGGGAGCTAAACTCTGCAGTCAGCAAGCCAAAACCATCCCACATTATAATTTTCCGTAGAATAAGCATAGGAAAAATTAATCAAAGATACAACGATTCTGCAGCCTAAATTTTTAGTCAACAATACAAAAAACTTATTTAAGATGATTCGGGTTAAACAAAGGTGGAATTATTTGAAGGGTTTAGGTTAATAATATTGATTAGCACCTATGTTACTCGGACTCTTCATTTTGCTTCACATACCTGTGTCCAATCCTTAATGCTCGGACATTGGTATGACACTTAGACACTTCAATTTAGGTGTAACATTGAATATTTAGACATATCTGACACTTAAATACCTACCAGTATCCGACATCAGTACCGTCATCCAATTAACATAGATTAGCACATACACTTGTAGGAAAGACAATTAATTAGTACTCCCACTGTCTCTTGAGTTTCCTATACTATATCCAAAAAGCTCTGCTTTCGATTTATGTAATATAGCAAATTCAAAGGGACAAAAGAGTATCAAACATCACAAGACATTTGGTTGGCTTCCCTGTAAGATAAACTTATATACCTTGATCTGTTGTTCCACAGGGGAGAAGCTTGTCTTCTGTTATGTCAACACAACCATTATCTGCCATCTGCACCGACTGTGCGGTAACTCCGAGTTCCTCGTGTAATGTAGATATCTCGGCCTGAGAATGCTCTCCTTGATCGCAAGCAGACAAGTT
Source organism: Amaranthus cruentus (assembly GCA_019425755.1). Taxonomy (NCBI): domain Eukaryota; kingdom Viridiplantae; phylum Streptophyta; class Magnoliopsida; order Caryophyllales; family Amaranthaceae; genus Amaranthus; species Amaranthus cruentus. The sequence continues at coordinate 23,719,578 of CM033453.1, forward strand.
AGTTGATCCAGTACTGTACTCAGAGCTACTCGGTGACTCGTACAGATCAGGTTGCCTGTAGATTTTAAGATTTTCTTATCACAACTCATGTTCAGTCATTTCAAATGGGTTCAAAATTCAAGTTGTTACCTCTGAGATGGTTGACTCTCCTCATTGCTACATCTCAAATTATCCATGAAATCTTTAAGATCATCAAGCTGCAAGTCAAAATCAGATATTTTATATCTGAGGTCTTCATTTTCTTTGCTTCTTCCAAAGAAATTTTGAAGAACCTGCATAGCGCGATGTCATCAATGTGTTGATTGTTATAATCTAAGGATACGTAACAGTATATAACATATGACGGAACTTCAACCATCAACTTAAGTTTTTGGTTGAGTTTATTCCTTGATAAGAAGGTCAAGCGTTTATATCACATCCCCTTTTTTCAAAAAAGGTAGAAGCTGCATCCACGCTTGTAGCCCAAAGGCTCTTGTGTGAGGGAGTGTGATAAGAATATAAACATAAGTTGGGTTTTTTTGGTTTTAGCAATCAACTTAATTTTTTGGTTCAGTAGGCCTTGATAATACATTATATATACTCATTCACGAACCACACACGAGAGCCGCCATTTAAGTTAAAACGTGGATGCAAGACAAATGATCTTTATATCTTGGACTAATTTTTCACTTAAATGATGGATAGGTGAAATTTGAATTTGTGATCTCTCCTCATGGTGGCTTATAAACCATATAAAAAAACAATTCAACCAAAAGCTTAAGCTGATAGTCGATTAAAACCCCCATAAAATGTGAGGAAAAATACTCACTTTCCAAGCATTCTCAAAACTTTGTTCTGAGTTATCCATGTTTACTTTCACTGCAAGAGAGCTAAGAAGCTCTGCTTGTTGCATCAAAGCTGCTACCTTTGGATCATCCTTTCTAAAACATGCCCCATCCAATTTCTCATCACCTGTAATTAATTTTTTGATTACTCTTATCATTTCTAATTCAAAGCGACAGATTAAAAATACAAAATAAATCTTAAAGTCCTGTTTATTTTACATTATTCCGACATTTTAGGTCTAACTAAAGCAAAATCAATATCAACAAATATCAACTAATATTTGAAACCCAGTACAATTGATAACCTTGTACATGTTTAGAATCACCCGAAGTAAATTAATATTAAGAAATAGTACAGAAAATGACTGCCATCACCATTTAAGTCAAGTTCAACATGCTTAGATTCAAAAGTTAACAGCAAAATTTTGACAAAATGGTTCTCTAAATAAAGCTGTCAGTGTCATTACCATTAATTAAAGTGTCCATAACTGAGGAAACTATTGAATTATTATCAGCATTTCGGGCATTTTGAGCCAAGACCGCAAAGGGCAGTCTTGGATGCTGTTTTGACAATCCACATCCTTCCAGCAAAATATTCCCAGAGTTGAAATTTTCTGCAGGATTTGGTATATGTGCCCTTCTGTTGTAATAACAACTATTAGTAATGTAATATGTAAAGCTCTCCATAACAAGTAAAATCAAATAGCATTGTTAAATTAACTGGACTTTTTGTATATGTCAGCATATTATCATGGTAACAAGAGGTGCAGGCACTTCATAAGTTGAGGAAATATCATTTCAAATTCCAAAACCATATGACTATGGAAAGAAGGGTTTCGATAACTTATAAAGTATGCACATCATCTTTAATTCATCGTTGTAAAATAAATCTCTTAGTTTGAATTGGTAATAAAACAAATTTAAAGGGACGGAGCACTAAGTTCTTATAGGAGAATATTATGTTAATCTTCAAAATCATCTATCTACTCTTCGCAAAATTTATTCACAACATGTTACACATATTAAAGTGGTATTAAGCAGTAATGAAAACCTATAAAGAAAAAAAACTCATTCTGATTACCATCATTTACCACCGAGTGTCAAAAGAGAAGATAAATGATTTTGGAAATAAAGAATGTTTTTCTCAAATTTGTAGTACCTTAACTTTTTGAGAGGTGATTCAATTTTCATCGTTGATCGGGAATGAAACCCATTATTTTCAATCAAAATCCTTTTGTTATTCACATTGATGAATCCATTGGTGTTCTCCTTAGCCAATGCTTCTCGTTTTGCCTTCTTTTTGCACAAGGTAGAAAATCTGTTCTTCACAGCATTATCCGTTCTGCAAACAAAAAAATACACCATTTTAATTCAATACAAAAATAACAAAAAGTACCCCAAAAAATTAGGGGTACAAGGATATACATCCTGTTGAATTTGATACCTAATCCAAATCGAAGTAAAGGTATTTTTTATGCGTTTTTGTGTAACAAATTTAAAGAGACCGAGAGAATAATATTTAAATAATATCAAAATGACTTACCTTCCAGAAACCACCTTGGCTATTTCAGTCCATCTATTACCAAATATCTTTTGGGCCTGCAAAATGCAATCCAATTTTTAGTTCAATTTAAGCCATTAAATTCCTCAACATAATGTCAGAAAAACAATAATTTATTAATATTTTTATCATTACTGCAATCAAATTTATTTTCAAAATTACGACCTGTTTAGTTATTAGTATTAAACAATGGATATTAAAAAAATACTTAATAAGGTTATTATTAGTATTAAACAATGGGTATTAAAAAAATACTTAATAAGGTTTATGATCCAATCAACATTATTTAAAATAGTATATTAAGCGGTAATGATAAATTGCGAAGAAAAAGACATATTTGAAGGTGAATGTAAGACCATCAAAATGAACACATTAAAACTAATTTCATTAACTAAAAGCGCCGTTAGAATTTTTGAAGAAACTAAAAATGAATTACCTCGCATAACAACATATCTTCTTCAGGTGACCAACCTCCCTTTTTGAAATCAGAATTAAGATATGTGTACCATCTGCAAAAACAAAAAAAAGTGAAATTTTAAAAACATAAAAAAATCATAAGAGAATAAATTCCTTATAGATTTCTTACTTTAAAAAGATAAATTTTTAAGGGACCAATTAAACTTTTTAGCACATGTACAAAAAATTAGTAATAAATCTTTTTTTTTTTTTTTTAACTTACCTTCTTCTACATTGTCTTGTTGTTTTATCCTTAAATTTTGATGCAATTATCGTCCAACTGTCAACCAGAAAACAAGGAGACCCCAAAAATATTAAAACCCTTAATTAATCTCAACAAACCCATTAATAATTAATTAATACAAAATTAAACACTCAAATAGAAGATATTAATTAAGATTAAGATTTTAAAAAAAATCTTACTTTTCAGTCCCATGTATGCTTATTTGCTCCCTTAATATATCATCCTCCTAATAATCAAATCCACAAATTAGCATGATTAGCATAGATTGTTGATTAAACATATACATGAGATGAGGGTATCGGTTTCTGATATGATCTCTAATAGTTGTTATAGTTACTGTAACAACTACTGTTTATAAATCGATCTTATTTAGCATATTTTCCTTTGTATTTAAACTAAAACATAGTATGAAATTCTTTTAATTTATAAATTTCATAATATTAAAACTTTAAGAATTTGTATTATATAAAATTAAAAATATTAATTAAAATTGTATATTATTAAAGATTAGAGGAAGTATTATCAATAACCCATACAAAAAATCAAAACTTTAATCCGGATTCGATCATCATATTACTAGTTCAAATCATACTATCAATATGACAATCAATCAAAATGAACGGCGATTTAAAAGTATTCATTATTATTTAACCATAGTACGTATATCCCGCTCATATAATCAATTTAAAATAAATAAAAACGAAAAATTTGAATTAAAAAAGAAAAAAGAAACCTCTTGAGTCCAAGTAACAATACGGCGTTCTTTAGGTTTAGAAGAAGAATCTTCATTAATTTCTTGTTTCTGCAAAGTAGTCATTTTTCCCAGAAATTGAAATCTTGCATGCTAATCCAACCCAAAAGATTAAAACTTTATTGGAAGATATTGTAAAAACCAAACACAATCGACGAATCAACTCTGTTCAATTAAAAATCGAAAAAAAAACAATTAATAAATCAAGAACAGGGGAATAGATAGATAGAGATTGATGAAATGGGTAATACGAAATATATAAAATGAGATTTATGATGAATTTATGGATGGTTTAAAGGGGAAGTAATTATTCAATTTGTAAGTGTTTGTTCATCGATAATAGCAAAAGTGGGGTTTGTAGATGCAGGAAAATGAAAAAAAATGGTAAGTAAATGATGATAGATCTGATAAATACTTGTACAGAGTATTCAACACTTACAAGTATGTAGGTGGGTTTTGATTATTACAATGGAAGACTGTTTGAAAATTCAGAAAAAAAAAAAACAAAAAGAAAGTGGGAGAAAGAAGGAGAAAGGAGGGTGAAAAACCAAAAAAAAAAAAAAATGAGTGAAATGGGGTAGTTTTTGTTGGTTTATGTATGTATAGTAGTTTTTATATATCAACCTTCTTGTGATTTAAGTTTTGAAAAAGAAATAACTAAGAGGAGGGAAATATATAAAATGGTCTTATATTCTTAAAATGATCACATAACTTAACGTGATTATCAACAATTTTAAATTGATTGATTATAATCATTTTTTATGGTTTTAAGGTGAATACTTATATCTTGAATTAATCACTTATAATCCTAAATTGGTCAATTGGAAATATGTGCTAATTGTATGTGCATGTCTCATAACGAGAGAGTCATATTATATAAGACGAGTTTTAGTTTAATTAAGTGTCTGAATATGAGGATCTAGACTGGAATTCATACATTTAGAAAAATAAAACTAATCTTCATATTGATTACCACAAATCAGAGTGAAATGAAGAATCTTCAACCACTCTAACTCAAGATTTTTGAGCATTGAGATCCTTTTTAAATAAGTTTTGTACTTATAGATTTTTATTTGAAAATATAGTATTAGATACCTATGACAAAAATGTAGAGAGAAGAAATCTTCCAAAAAAATTGATAAAATCAATTTTTATGACAAAAATAAAAGTAAATGTTTGCAACCACTAGACTAATGGATTTTTCAGTTACAACTTACAAATTAAGAAATAAAATAATGTTAATTTTGATAGGAGGAAAAAAAAAAAGATGTAGCAAATGAGTAATAACGGATGCATTGGAGAGTGGGCGGGGGATGAAAGGAAGTTTGAATAAAACGCTGAAATCTATGTTAGTCTTACTTATCATGGTTTTGTCACATGCAACCACTTGTTGCCTTGTTGAGAGAGAATATGCCATACCTCTTACTTTGATTTTTCTACGTTAAAAATCACTACTACTTTTACCATAAATAATAATCAAATTTATTGAAAATTACTATTTGATGGAGTATTATTACTATTAGGGGTGTTTGGCATAAGGGAACAGAACTTGTGAGACTTTAAGATGAGACTTTTAAGTTGAGATTTTGAATATAAAAAGTCTCATTCCTTATTTGTTATGGTAGGGACTTGGAAGAAATAGCTAAATTGAAAGTCTCAACTCAAATATCTGCCCCCAAGCAATGGTGCAACTTAATTAGGGGTGGGTAGGGGCTCCGCTCCTCCGAGATTTTCGGCAAATTTTTTTAGTATATAATCGTCATTTTATATATTTTATAATTTCAGCCCAACAAATAAAAGCAACACAATAAAGGAAGACAATAACTGAAACAAAATGAAAACTCTTATAACTAATAATAGAGTATTAAACGAGGAATGAAATTATCATTTAACAACGGAAGAAAAATGAAAAAAGAAGACAGTGATTGGGAGAAATCGTCAAGATCAAAAAAATAAGCTTATCATACACAAATGAAGAATAAAGATTTGTTTTTTATCAATTATGTAGATATTGAAGACAAGATATCGTAAGGAAATAGGCAACGATTATTTTGTTGATAATTTAGTAATATACATTGAGAGACAAATAACAACAACATATAGTCTCAATGAGATTATACACGATTTTAAAGTGTCAAAAGAGCGCCGAGTTTTACATTGATTCAAAATTTAAGTTATGATTTTTGATTGTATTGATTAGCTACATTTTAGTAGAATTTAATTTATTATTTTTAAACTTCGCCCCCCTAAAATTGTGTTCAAGTTTCGCCACTGCCCCCAAGACATTTTTCTTAGGGACTTTTTTCCCATTTTAATCCCATTCCCATCAACCAAACAAAGACTTATACTTATTTTTAGACAAAGTCTCATTCCCTCGATCACCCCAAATCCTTCATACCAAACACCCCCTTAGTTACTAGTATTAGACTCGATGGAATCGTTGGTGAATATAGTAGAGGCCTCTTGATATGAACACTTTACTCTTTATTAATACTTCTTCCGTTCTTATTTAGTTGCAACATTGTCTCTTGATACATGTATTAAGATATGTCATTGTCAATATATTATGTCTATAATATCCCCAATAATAGTAAGTAAAAAGTTGATAATGTATATAAAGTGATAATAAAGTAGGGGTAAAATAGAAAATTATTTAATTATTTTAGCTAAAAAGGATAATGTTGCAAGTATTGTAAAATATCCAAAAGAAGAAAATGTTGCAAATAATTTGAAATGGAGGAAGGATAAATAACAATTGCACCTTGTCTCTTTTATTTTGCACGTAATGTAAAATGGTTGAAATTAAGTGGAAAAAGAAGTTAAATTGGAATATGAGACAAAAAATAAATAACGGATAGACAACGGTCATAACTATATGTTAGCGGGATAATTACAAAAAAAGAAATAGTGAAAAATCAATGTGACAAATTAAATGAAAGAGTTACAAAATTAAAGGGGTAAAGGGAGTATTACTTTCTAAAATTGTAATTTTCCTATTATCTTGATAGTTACAACATATATTAAGGTCTCATATTTGTATCTTAAATAATATATATTCATCAGAGGGTAAAAATAGTTGAGATATTGTTACAAGAATGTGAAGAGCGAATAAAAATTAACTCGCAAGAGTTGCAATTCTCTTAGAATTTGACCAAAGATAGAAGTGATTGGAGGGGTCGTATCCGTATTTTGGACTTTTGACAATTTTTGTCATGGTTTCCTTATCTTCTATAATTTTATTTGGTTATTTAATTTGTGCTTTTTATTTACTTTTGCTATCATGGCTAGGTTAGAGTTTGAATGTTTGCTGTAAGTTGCAGGTGTTTTTTGAGGTGAGCTATGTGTCACTCATCCTTCTCTTTGCATGCAGGATCCTATCAATTTTGGGATAAATTGAGTGCGCGCATTACTTATTGCCTTCTCTTTGGAGGGGACACGAGTATGATCTATCCGCTACCTTCCTTACCCTAGACCCTGATTTGTGCGAGATATTGGATTGTTGATTATGACAAATATGAGTGTCTTCAGCTTTTAGTTCTTGTGAAAATTAAATATCAAAACTAGTGTACTAGAAAGATGATTTTCACCTTAAAGTTGTCGGTTTTCAAAATTATCATATTCTTACTAAATTTAACTAATTTTTTTATCCATTTTAAACATATATTATATAACTTTAAAAATTAAAAATCAAAGCAGAAGATCACAATAATATCGAATGCAAGCTAAGTAATTATATGAATTTTTGGCATTTTTCACTTGGATATATGCTATGACAATTGTTTAATTATTTGTTTGTCTCTGTTTATATTTTCATGTAGTACTCTTTAATTTCCTAAAGATGTTTTCAATATTGAGCTAGTTATTGTTCCCATTAGCAAATTATTTTCATGAAAATAATACTTAATCTTATTTAATTATAAATGAAGTTCATCTATAAACTAAAAAAAAACGAAATTTAAAAAAAATACATGCATTAATTTTTTGATAATAATTTAATTTCAAAAATTCAATACAATTTGAAAGTAGTGTTCAGAATATGCACATCCTTAATCATAATTTATAGTGATCTCAACTTTGATCAACAAAAGATATATTAAGCAAAAATATGGAGGTTGAATTCTTTTTAAAAATCATTTATAGACTTTTAACAAAGTTTGAAGTCGGATAATATGATCATTAGTAAAGAAAAAATTCTATACTTTATATACTTTTTAAATTATATATTTTGTATTATTTTATTATATAGATAGTAATTTAAAAACTCATTTAGAAAGATCATACACCTTTGATAATAAAGAATATCACAAAATTCCAAATTTCCAACCAATAGAAAATCAAAACTGGTAAGGAATCAACTCAACCAAAGCTTTGGTTGAGTTGGTTCCTTGTCATGATATTAGAGCCAACGTGACAATACGTCACGAGTTCGAATCTCAAGTAAAAGTGAAATATTTAGCATTAGTTATGAGGAGGGCTCTGATACCATGTCAAGGAACTAGCCCAACCAAAAGCTTAAGCTAATGGTTGAGGTCCTAGGATATGTTATATGCTCTAACAAAAACTGTGAAAAAATAATGTCGATTTTTTCAATTTTAAATAAATTGTTGATTTTTGTTTGATTTGAGTAGCCAAACTTGAGGGCCAACAAAACGTATTTGGTTAAATCACATTGAAAAATACCAAGCAACAACCAAATGAGTCTAAATCATTAAGAAGATCATTGATAAGAGAGGAATGATATAGAAGAATTTATCTATCTAGTATAGTATAATGTTCCCTCCTTTTTTGAGAAAATTCAATTTTTGAGTTGGGAATAAGATCCCAAATAATATAGGAAAGAGTATAAACAATGCATGATTTTATTCGTGACTTTGAAACATCACAAGATCATGTGTATTGGTATGGATTGGTTAAAGTGGAATGCCATATATGTTTGTGGGTTGGTAGTATACATCTTGTTCTTATATACTTTGTCATCATAATATATTACAACTAAGGTAGGACCATACTATACTATACAGTATACACTCCCTTGCTACTTCATAATTTAGCTCCTCATCACCAATTTTTTCCTTCTTTTATAATTAATCATTTAATAAAACCTAAACATATAAATAAAGAACATTCAAATATATATATATATATATATATATATATATATATATATATATATATATATATATATATATATATATATATATATATATATATTATATATATATATAAAGAGCTAAATAAAAGGATGATAAATAGAACAAAATTTAAATTACACAAATTCTTAAAAGACCTTATCGATCTGAGATTTTAAGCATATATTATTCTTTAAGCTTTTTTAACTATCAATCCAATTTCCATTAAATTCTTTCGTTTTAAAGTATGAATTGCAATGAAAGGGAATTGATGTAGTGAACAAAATTTAAATTACACAAATTCTTGTGAGAGACGCTCTCTTTGAGAGATCATCTCTAATTGGGTCGGCACAATATATATTTTTTTAAATATTGTAAGTAGTCATTAATAATAATGTAAGTAGGCATTTAAGAAATTGTAAGTAAATATTAAGAATACGATAAGTCGGCATTAAAAATAATGTAAATAGACATTAAGTATTAATTGATTGCGCCTAAGAAACGTCTTTCACAAAGACGATCTCCGATTAAATTATAAATTGTTAACCTGGAAGCAACTACGTGTGAATTATCCCCGGCCATTCTTTTATCTGCCACACTATTTAATTACTATTTTTTTTGTGAAATGTACTAGAAATTTATGTGTCAATGTTTATTTTCAATAATTTTAAATTTCGTTAATCGTTCAAAAATTACACCTAATTAGTCAAACATTTCACAAATTTGAAAATCAAGCCCTATTCAAATTACTTTAGTTTTGCCGAACCAAACCTTACTTTATAATTAAATCAAATTATTTTTGTTAATATAAACTAAACGCAACTTAATTATCTTTACTCGAATTGATTTTTTCTTTCACACAATTATTTTTACTCTTTAGTTTTCCCTCCCTCTATATGATTTTCCCATGTATCATTTTTATATGTCCCATTAAATTTGTCTCATCACAACTTTTTGATATAATTAACATCATCCATAATTCACTTTTTCCTTTTTCTTAATCATAATGTAAATATGTATACATATTTTTCCTCCTACATTAAAATCAATAATAAATAACCTATTAAAGAAAGGAAAATTAGCTTAAAATAATCCTAACTATCACCCGTTAGCAGAAAATAATCCCAAGTATCAATTATTTTTAAATAATCTCAACTTTCACTTGAATTTGTTTATGACATACCCAATATGAATTGGGTACTTGGGATAGCAGGTCACCTTAACAAACAAAAAGGAATATTAAATATAAAAAATCCCAAAGTCGCCTATGGTATACCCTATGGTTGGGGTGGGGTGGAAGAATGGGTAAGGGGAAGGATTTTGAGATTTTTTTTTATTAATTTTTCTTTTTTGCCAAGGTGACCTGCTATCCCAGATAAATAAGTTATAGGATATGCCATGAACAAATTCAGGTGAAAGTTGAGATTATTTAAACATAATCGCTAGTTGGAATTATTTTCGACTAACGGATAATAATTGAGATTATTTTGAGCAAATTTTCCTTAAAAAATGACTCTACCTACAATACCTCATTACATAATTCACTTTTTCATTTTTCTTAATCATAATGTAAATATGTATTCTTAATCATATTGTAAGGAGACATAAATTAATATTGTAAGAAGGCATTCTAGGAGGAGGCATTTCTTTAATACTAGGTTATTTATTATAGATTTTAATATATTATTTTCTTAGTGTCCCCACTAATATACTAGATAGACTTGATTTTACCAAATTGAATTTCTTAAACTTTTTGTGTATTAAACTAAATTATTTGCTACTAAATGTTAATTATTTGCTTTTGTAATTTAAATTACGGCATAAATTAATTAAATAGCTAATATCAAGATTTGTCTGTTTTAATTAATTACAAAGTTACGTCCTCTTCTTATGGGTATGAGACGCCGTCTATTTTTCCTCTATAAATCCTGATCATAAATTTGTGTATGAGCTGAGTATGATGATATGTCTATAAAAATACAAAAGTTATCGGTATAGAAGCAAGACTGAATTTTGAACAATTGTGTTGAATTTGTTGTTATATATATTTGGATTATATTATTATGTGAGTTGTAAGTGGAGTGGGGACTTGTGATCCACGTGATGTTTATCAGAGTGGTTGTGAAATGATTTAGAAGGTTGAATTGTATTTTAATTCATGGGTTTGGGAGTGTTGAATGCCATTGGCTCCTCTCACACTGATCATCTTCCTGTGCCTGTTTTTGTGCAATTGTGCATCCTCATCACCTCATGCTTCCAATTCAAATTTAAACAATGCTTTTATAGTTGCTTCCTATTCCTATTCCCTACACCTTTCTTGTTAGAAGTTGGAAGTTGGAAGTTTGAACCCTTCATTTTCTCTGCAAATAGGATTTTATTGCAACCAAAGAAATTAAAACAGGACAATGTATGACATAAATGTTATTCATGTCCAAATCACGTTTGTTGATGGATTGATCGTGTTTTTAGCTTTTCGGGTACTTTTTTGGATTATAGGGTAGGCTAAGCGAAAGAGAAGATTTTGTGAAAATCGAATTCATGATCTTATCTAGAATAAGTGGTACTTATTCTAACTGAAACAAAACCCAATTCTCAGATTTTCCATGTTAATTGAGCATCAAATTCAATTTTCGTTTGAGTTGTTTATTCAAGGCATCAATTTTACTATAATTGGTTAATAATCTAGATGATTATATTATAGTAACGTGTTTCAAATGTTAGTTTAACTCGAATGTCAATTGATTATTCATTGTATCAAATCTACTAAATTAGGTCCTTCACCAGTAATTATTCAGTTCTAGTTTTAGTTTTATATTCGCGCTCAACCCTGGCTTCCAATCATGTTGGATTTGAACTTAGTCACTGACAGTCTAATCGGGCTAGGGTGTAACAACATGAGTAAGGATTGGTGAAAGTATGTACATCTTGACGTGATAAGTCTTAGCTGCTTCTATCATGTGTGATTCTCATCGAGAGTGTTTGGTTCATAGCTTTTTTATTAGTTTTTTGATTGGTTTTTGACTTTTGGTTTGTTAATTGGTCAAACAACTAAAAAGTTATTTTATAAATAGCTTTTAAGTCAGTTAAGTTGACTTATAAGTCAAAATAAAAAAATACTCTGTAAAAAAGCTACTCTTGTTAGCTTTTTTGTTTAATTTTGGCTTATTAACCCACTTTTTATTTAATAAACTGTCAACATTAATACATAAATTTACTAAACATCTCAATAAACAGCTAGCCTTTTCAATTAGCTTAAAAACTAACAAAACAGTCAACATTTCCTGCTGCTTAATTAAGCTAACAGCTAACAGCACATTACCATAAACTCTTAACTTTATCCAATTCCTTCTAAATTAAATTCAACTTTCACTAAAATTAACCCCAGTGATTCGTTGATCACTTGACCACTCAAAACAATAACACCTATTAACTTGAACCATCCTTATAAAACCTATATATAAGTGGACTATTTTGAGAAAATAAGAAACTATTCCCATTAAGTTTGTATATATTATAAGTTATTTCCTCATTTCATTAAATTTACATTATTTTTTATTTTGGTCTGTCCTATTTAATTTACATCATTTTAATTTTTGGACAATAACTCATCACTTTTTTTAATCTTATCCATATATTTTAACTTTTTTTTAATTTCATCCCACTTTTAAAAGTTTTATCCGATTTCTCTTTGATGCAATTATAAGAATATTGGTAAATAAATTTTATAAATCTAAAAATTCCATGTGGAAAGGAGATGAGTAGGTCATAGGTGCACACATAGCCGTATTATTTAGTAGAATTAAAAAGATAAGAAAACAGAACAGAACAAAAGCCAAACCCACAGTTACTGGATACTGTTTCTTTTAACGGAATTCTTCCTGCAAACAGTCAAACATCGCTCATTAATTTAACGTACCCCACTATTTAATTTCACATTTTCTTCCGTAAAAGCCTCGAATTCCACCATTCAATTAAGTTGGACGGATATGCACAACAACCGTAAGTTTCTTGAGAGACCGTATTTTTGAGAAACGTTTTTCAGATCTAGTCTATTAGAGCTTAATTTCTACTTTTAATTTATCTTTTCTTTTATGGGCCGACCCAATTTGTGTATGCACAAATACATGGGCGACCTGTTTGGTTATTGGTACAAAATTGTACGTGTATCATGTCACTCTCATAATAATAAAACTTTGATCATAGAGATTTTTTGTTCATAATTTTCTTTTATCATCTAAACCACATTTTCAAATTTGTATTAGTTAGAATTTCGTGGGGAAAAAATAAAATTGTTAAAGGAGAACAAGCATGATCATTAAAATTATCAAGAGATATTCCTATCAAAATTACATTAATCTTATTCTCAAAAAAAAAATTTACATTAATCTCAACATTTAATATTGACTATCAAACGGGGTTTAGAGTTCGGCGAGTTTCAGGTATGATATTTTTGGTCAAAATTGATTCATGTGTGCATGTAAATATCTGGATAATTTGATTTGATGTTTATACACGAGTTAATTATTTAATTTTGGGTTGAATGAAATCATACTCAATTATTATTAATTGGGTTAATTTTAGACAACTGTGTATTTTTGTGATGGAGTAATTATTGTACTAACCCTAAGCTATGCATTGCTATGCCACCGAAATTCCAATTGATTAAAACTTGTTGATTGAGGTTTTAATTTTAATTTAATACATGTTTTTGATTGTTAATCATAAAGTAAGTTTCTTAATTTCAAAAAAAATAGTCACTATTCTTACTTTGCTGGAATCCTATCCAATGGCCATCCTTTTATATGGGAAATGACCATTATGATCTACTATGACTTCTTAGCTAGTTAGCTTATGGCCACTTTTAATTTAATGGAAAATTAATTAACTAATTAAAAAATGTGGGAACAATAGAGAAATATATTTTTATCCTTTTACAATGACATTATTCGTTTATTTTTTTTCCCTTTGAAGAAATGATCTAGAGGAATTAAAATGATTTATTTGGGTATTATATAGCGAATTTGATTAATGAAAAACAAAACACAACATAGTAGGCCATTTAGGAATTTTCTTAAATTTGTTTTTTATAGAATAATGCTCCATTTGGATTTAAATTTATTACATTTGTATTAAAATTATGATTGTCCTCAAAATTGCTCCAAAATATCTTATCCCTTTGTTGAAGCTAGGTTGTATTAGAAGATAAAGATATTATGCTTTAAACTCCACTTACTTAACTAAATGAAATTTCTTATTTGTGTTAATCAAAACCCTTTTTTGATTTGTATAATATTGGGTAAAACATATAGATAAACCTCATCGATCATACCTCATTACCTATGCAATTTTGGTTGTCCAATCATTATTAAATTTTAGTTGCTTTTGTTGCATCTATATATCATTTATCATCAAAATTACATTTCTGTCTTTTTTTATTTTATCTTTTAAGTTTTTATAGTTTGATGTTTAATCTTGTTATTACACGATGTATTTAGTCACGAGAACCAATATTAGATGTAAAGCCAACCAAAAATTGCTTTAGATGAATGAATGGTATAAATGTGAAATTTTATATATTAATCCAAAATGTAAGATTTTATCACAAGATAAATATAACATTTTAAATTTTAATTTTCTTAAAGAATACTATCCCACTTGGGAAAAAATGGTGACCCTATAATAAATCAAAGGTTCCTTTCAGTATTTGATATTGAATAGTGGAATGATGCCAAACACAAAATTTGATCAAATTGGAGTATCGAAGTCCTCATAAGTCTCTTTCTTGAAAATGATATCTCCCGCCAAAAAAGATGCTCATATCAACTATCAACTATTAAAAAGTAAAACATCTAATATACTTCTATAAATACACTTATACTTCTATGTAAAAATATGATGATTTTCAATAATCTGCCTAATTATGGAGCCTCATGATGAAGCTTATCTATATACTATATAGTATAGTGAAACCCACTATCAATTTTTATTCGTATAATTGATTATATGATTAATTTGTATTTTCTTCGTTCTCTTTTGTTTTTAAGATTTTTGTCCTATATTAAAGCCTGACATGGCAAGGGTTGTGAGAACCATAGACGACACTTGATCGTCGTCTAGATGAGGTGGCATCTTAGTTTAGCGTCAAGTCGTCAACTATGCCATCATTTAGCATTGACTTGGCGATGCCTTTTACCGTCACTATTTATATATGTTTTTGTTGTAATAAAGTTACTCGTATTTTTATCTCTATTGAAAACATTTTTAAAAATCATTTGAGTAATTATATAATTCATTATTCTTTGTTTTAACATGTTAATAGTCAAAATATTCTAAATTTGGCGACTAAGACAAAGTATAATCAGCGAAATATAACATAATTGGGAGACGTTTATTTCCAACGCTTAATGAAAAAATCATTAAGATTTTTCTTATAGGATTTCTCAACATTTGAACATGTATTTAATTCTTATTCTCCAGCATTATATATATCTTAAATTAATAGAACTATGGGAATATAAAATTTGGTTTAATACATTTTACTTTCTGAGAATTCACATAAATTTTAATTTAGGCACATTAAATTTTGATTGAGGCTAGTTATAAATCATAATGATAATCAGACCTTCAAATAAAGACAAAAAATCTAGACTTCGTCATAGGCAAGAAAAGTTAGACATTTTATTCATCGATTTTGATTGATTCGCCTAAATATATATTTTCCAATATTAATTTTTTAATAATTTTAATTATAAATATTAATAATTAAAATAAAATATTAAATGACATAAAAATATAAGAAGTGCGGGATGAAATATCAAACAGTCAAACCAAATCAGTTTGACTATAAGAAATTGTACTAGCTTTATTGTTTACCAAATGGACCCTAAGCGTACATTTGGCCAGTAGTATATAAGCAAGTGTAGTACCTATGTCCCATACAGCCATACTCAATGCTAAAACTAAACAAAATATTACGTTGAAGTTCAAAATTTTTATTTCTTCCAAAAAAAAAAAAAAAAATTTAAAATTATTATACTCCTATTATGTTAATATCATAATACGAATAAGTCTAGTTTGGACTTAGTTCACACTAATATTAGTGTCAACCAATATTTACATTTACCTCCTTTTCATACTTATACTCTTACTTCCTCCGTTTCACAATACTTGCTACATTTAACTTTTTTACGCAATCCAATGTATTATTTTGTTCATTTATCGAATTATACAAATTTAAAAATTACAAAAAGTTTATATTATGAAAGTATGCGATTAGACGATTCAAACAAGATCCCACTTGACTATATTATTACTTACATATTAGCCGCAATATATAAAATAAGCTTAAACGATGAATAGTGCCCAAAAACAAAATGTAGCAAGTATTTCGGAACGGAGGAAGTATATATCATCTCATTCCACTCCATCTACTATATTCTACTTTTATACTCTTATCCTCCATTCCATTTTTAAATTTTTAAAATTAAAAAAAAATAAAATTTTAAATTAAAATTTTTAAAATTTTAAATCAAAATTAAATTAAAAAATTTTAAATTAAAACTAAAAAAATTTTAAATTAAAAAATTAAAAACTTTAATAAATTCAAATTTTAAAAAATTTAAAATTAAAAGTAATTTAAAAAAAAAAATTAAATTAAATTATTTTTTTCAAAAAGTTTTTTTTTTATGTAATTTAGAGTATGTAATAAAGAATGAAGAAAGTGAAGAGAGTAAGAGTATGATTGTTAAAACTCGATCTACACTATTTTAGGCTAATGAATAATACTTCCTCCAACTCACTATAAATGTTCACTTTTCTTTTTGAGTCAATTCACCCTGTTTGTCCACTGTTCTTTTTTGGCATAAATTTTTTTACCTAGATAGTTTATGACACAAGTAAATAGTATAATATTCCCACTTACATTACTTAAAATACTACTACTCCGTCCCCTTTAAATTGCATCAAAGAGAAATTGATGTATTTTTAAGAAAGTAATAGTAAATGAAGAGAGAGAATGAATTGTGTGGATGAAATTAAAAGAGAGTTAAAATGTGTGGATGGGATTAAAAGAAAGTGGTGGGTCATTGTCCAAAAATAGAAATGATGCAAATTAAGTAGACGGACTAAAATGAAAAATAATGCAAATTCAATGGGACGGAGGGAGTATACCCAAGTCCCCAACTATCACATTTACAATTATTATAATCACTTAAAATATTCCAACTATCATATTTACAATTATTATAATCACTTAAAATACTCCAACTACCAGTCTACCACACTCTTAAAATCCGTGCTCAGAGAAAGTGGACTCTTAAAGAGAGTTGAGGGGAGTATATAAGAGAATATCAAGTATGCGAAAAAAGTAAAGAAAAAAAAAAATACAAAAACTAAATTGATGATGCCATTTCAACAAATACTTTACGGGTCGGTGCTAAAATTGTCCCACAGGAGGACAGGACACAAGCAGCCATCAAAAGGCCAAGATGACCTCATATGAGGGGTAAATTGATACTTTCCCTTATTTTTCATATTAGTCTCATTTACTTTTAAGTTTACTATTTAGTATTCACTTATTATTTCTAATATGTATTTTATTCTTAATCTATAAGTTCAAATATAGTCAAGTAAGATCTTATTTGATTTGTCTCAATTATATGAAACGTTAAAATTAGAAGAAAAAAACATATTCATAATTGCTAGATTTATATTTTTCAATTTAATGGGAGTATCATTTTCAATAAATTAAATTTTAAGGCGACATAACTCATTAATTTTTGGAGTTAGTAATATCATAACTAAACAAACCATTTGAATTTATTTGTTCCTTCTAGGCTCCTACACATCTTCCATTAAGCCTTAAATTTAGTTCTTTTCATATTAAAAAGATTCCTAAAACTTGGTCACGTCTTTGATCACTAGTAACTATTCATGATCATGCATGTAAGTCTCAACTTAACTTTTGTCATTCTTTTGATAATCTCTTTAATTTGGACGGTGATTATTTTATTAATCTTAATTATATACTCTCTCTATCGCTCTCATTTTGCATCTAATATAAAATGAGTGAAATTTAGTGAAAAAAGAATGTGTTAAAGAATGAAACCAAAAAACAAATAGAAGATAAAAATAAATAGTTACGATAGAGAAGCTATAAATTTGTAGATGAGATTAAAAAAATAAAATCATAAAAAAAATCGTGAAATTAATATAAGACAAATTAATTAAAAAAAGTCACAAAGCGATTAATGGCTTATTAATAGTAGACTAGTAGTTAGTAGCTCTTTCATTAAGTCTATCATCCAGCTAATTATCATTACTAATTTTTCTATTGCTAGTCTTATAGCCTTATCAATGCACTACTCCAATGTTAAGTAGTTGTAACTTTTTTTACATCAAATCATTTACTCTATTAATCTAATTTTTAACATATTTTTGATTGAGTAACTCTAAGTTAAAACCTGTTATTTGTCAATTTGATAAATCACATTTATGTGGAGTCGTATAGGAATTTGATAGAGTGACGTTTTAAAATTGCACTTTATTTTTTGTGTTTTGTTTATTTTATTAATATGTTTTTTGTCTTTTATGATGAGTTATAAATCACAGTGATTGATTATAATTTTCTATTTTTGATTCGATGAAGTTTAATGTTCATCACATCACATCAAACAACAATGACTTTTGATGATCAAAATTCAAATGATCAAATTTTAAATCTTTTTGGGTCCATTTCATGTTATTTAATTTTTAACCCAATTACACAAATAATAATCATTAGAATAGTCTTATGTTAAGACAGTTGAAATCAGGCAATAGTCCAACTCAATAAATAAAAACATTCACTTTAATTTCCAACGAAAATACTTTAATTTTTTACATGATGAATATTTACTATATTATTTTAAATATTAAAATTAACCCTTTAGATGTTACACTTTTTTTTTGAATTAATACTCTTTGTACAACAATGTCTTAAAACAAATTACTATGAGAGACGGTCTCTTTGAGAGACCATCTCTAATTGGGTTGACCATTAACGAAAATGTATAGTAAATGCACAAATTCTTACTTGAGACCGTCTTTTGTAAAGATGACTCTCAAAAAGTCCAGTCCAATTCTAAATATATATTGTTACAGCTCTAAATATAGATTTGGGCTGGACTTTTGAGAGTTGTCTTTACAAAAGACGGTCTCTCAAGAGAACACCTGATGTCTTAATGAGTGACGATTCCATACAATAGTTACCTTTTTTTTTTTTTTTGAAATGAACCTGAACATATTATAAATCAAGCTCAGCCAAGGTTTGAAGACCTTGGGGGGAAAGGGCCCATACAAAGTTTTTCACTAGCTAAGTGCGTATCCCATCTAGCAACTAAATGGGCTAGAATGTTACCGTTCCTCTTAACATGGCTACAACCAAAACCTAATAAATTAGAACACAAAGCATCAATATGATCATAAACAAGATGGATAGGGGAAAACCCTTCAACATAGTTCTCGATGGCCAACACGACAGACATGAAATCGCCTTCCAGGTGGACATAGTTGTACCCAAAGCGCATCGCTAATTCAATCCCAAAAAGAGCAGCCGCAGCTTCACTAACCTCCACATTCCATCTGATTTGAACCCGACGAACACCAGCTAATATAAGTTTTCCATGCTCATCACGAAACACCACTCCAAGACCACGATCAACACCAGAGTTCACATGAGCATCAAAGTTCACTTTGACCCAGTTCCTAGATGGAGGACACCAAGCTGAGAACTGAAGAATACGAGGAGGGTGGTGGATACTAACCTTCGCGGAGTAACAAGTGTAGTCCGCCACGAGGTTATTAAAGTCAGCAGCTATACGAACAGGAGAACCAATCTGACCTTGGAATATCTGTTTGTTGCGAAAAAACCAAGCAGCCCGCAAGGTCGTGCAAATGGAGAGGAAGTCCTCGAAGAGGTATGACCATGAACCCAGGAGAGAAAGTCAGGGACAGAACTGCGGGGAGCGTTAAACAAGGTAGTGAAAGCCGCATGTGTCTCCCACATAACTTTTGAGTCTGGACAATCCAGTAAAGCATGGAGGAGGGTCTCATTATCATCACCACATCTATCACAAGAAAGAGAGGGGACACAATATCTATTATACAACACAGACTTAGAGGGTAACGAACCTTTACAAAGTCTCTAAAGAAAATGACGTAGTTTAGGAGGACCATCAAGATTCCAAACTAAACGCCACTGTTTAGCAATTTCTGCAGCATCAGGATTTACATCGACCCTACTGTGCCCAAGAAGGCCTAACCAATATCCACTTTTCACTGAGTACACACCGCTTTTATTTGGAAACCAGTACATCGTATCAGTTGGCCAACGCCTTGAGAAAGGGATCGTCAGGATATTGGACACTGTGTCAGCATCAAAGTAGGAAGAGAGAGCAGCAGGATCCCATGTAGCAATGTCAAAATCAATAAGGTCAGGGACGACCAAATCCATGTGAGAATCAGAATTTGTGTTTGGTACAATGAGCTCACATCCTCTGGGAACCCATTTATCGTGCCACACCCTAGTACCAGATCCATTACCAATGCGCCATCCCAAACCCTCCAAGAGAAGGGATTTTGCTCCCCAAATACTTCTCCAAGTGTAACTCGGATTATATCCCCCATTCGACTCCAACACAGAAGAATTTTTGAAATACCGCGCTTTGAGAACTTCTAGGAGAAGAGGGTTTGTGCCCATGAGCAGTCTCCAAGCTGTTTAGCCAATAAAGCTGCATTAAAACATTTCAAGTCACGAAAACCCATCCCACCTTGAATCTTGGGGAGACACAAATGATTTCAGCTATGCCAATGAATTTTCCGTTGATCAGTACTCGACCCCCACCAGAATTTTGCAAATAACCCATGAATGTCGTCAACTAAACCACTAGGTAAACGGAAGATGCTCATCATATAAATCGGAATGGCTTGGATGACAGACTTGATAAGCACTTCCTTCCCTGCCCTTGATAAGAACTTCTCCTTCCAACCCTACAGTTTCTTCCACACACGATCTTTCAAACATATAAAGATCTCCTTTTTTGAACGTCCAATGATTGTAGGGAGACCCAGGTACTTGACGTGGTGATCAACTTCCTTCACACCCAACACCTCCACAATGTTACTTCTAAGCTGAGGATGTACACCATTGCTAAAAGAAATCTCGGTCTTATCATAATTCACTTTTTGACCGGACGCTCTCTCGTATTTGCTAATGATATTAGCTACCACTGAGCATTCCTGCACCGTCGCTTTAGCAAAAAGAATACTATCATCTGCAAAGAATAAATGTGATAAAGTAGGCACTCCACGACAAATACGGATACCACTCATTTCCTGTTTATCAATGCTGGAGAAAATCAACTTTGAAAAAGCCTCAGCACAAATAATAAACAAATAAGGGGATATCGGGTCACCTTGACGACGGCCTCTAGATGGAATCACCTCACCACACACCTGCCCATTGATCTTGAAAGAGAAAGAAACACTGGAGATACAACTCATAATACGGTTAACCCAAGTATCACTAAACCCCATCTTCAACATAACTCTCTCCAAGAAACACCACTCTACTCTATCGTAAGCTTTACTCATGTCAAGCTTAAGGGCGAAGGCAGACTTCCCCCCAATACCCCATCTCTTCATCGCATGGAAGGCTTCAAAAGCTAGTAAGCATTGTCGGTGATCAATCTCTTAGGAATGAACGCACTTTGGTTAACCGAGATAATATTACCCAAAAACCCTTTCAATTTATTAGCCATAACCTTGGAGACAATTTTATAAATAACATTACAACAGCTAATAGGGCGAAAATCAAATATTTTCTTAGGATCATTGCTTTTGGGGATGAGGGATATACACGTTTTATTAATAGGCTTCAAATCAACAATCCCATTCCACCAATTTTTAACAAAAGTAGTAACATCGTCACCAATAATATCCCAGAATTTCTTAAACAAGAGAGAATGGAAACCATCAAAACCTGGGGCCTTAGTCGGGTGCATCTGGAAGAGAGCTGAGCGAATCTCATCATAAGTCGGCTCCAGGTCGAGAAAAGAATTCATCTCCTCTGTTACCACTGTGGAAATACCCTCAAGGGCCTCATCGAACCCAGAAGGGGAACTAGTAGCAAAGATACTCTCGAAATAGGCAGTGACCAACCGCTCGATGTCAACTTTGGAAGTTTTCCAGTTCCCATCCTCATCTGTAAGACCACGAATCAGATTTCTCTTCTTCCTCGAACTAGCTTTGTGGTGGAAGTATTTTGTGGTTTTATCGTCGTCCTTCAGCTCATTCACTCTGGATCGGATATGCCAATATGCTTCCTCAGCCCTATGTAAACCATTAAGCTCCTCAGACATTTTATCACCCGCAGCTAGCATATGAGAATCAGGCTATTGTTTTTGGGCCTTAGCGAGTGTTTTCTCAGTGAGTTTGATTAGTTTCCGTGTTTCACCAAAGGTCCCTTCCGCCCACTCGTTGAGAGAAATAGCACAAGCTTCAAAGCGGTCATGGAACTGGAAACTAAGCCCATTGTGCCAAGCATCTGAAACAACATTATTGCACCCTTCTTTAGAGAGCCAAAAGGATTCAAAAACACGTCGAGACTCCGAACATAACATGATGGGGCCGTGGTCTGATTTGAAGATTGGGAAGTGACGAACATCAGAACTCGGAAAGTGCTCCACCCAACAAGGAGAGGCAAGAAAGCGATCAAGGCGCTCACGAACAAAAGTCGCTTGAGATTTACCCCGACACCAAGTAAAACCATTCCCCCGAAAACCCAAATCAACAAGGTTGCAGTCGTCAACACATTGTCTAAAAGCAGCAATATCCCTGTCGTCTCTAATAGCACCCCCCTCCTTTTCCTGCATAGCCATAATCTCATTAAAGTCCCCAAAAAACACATAAGGTAACTGGGTATTATCCACCAGCGATCTCATTAGATCCCATGTGCGAAATTTATTTGATCTCTCCGGCCACCCATAAATACCATTAGCTAACCAAACACTATCATGAGCTAATTCAATCTCCACAGAAATATGATGAGCTGAGAAGGATTTAAGATTCACATTATGATCCTTCCACCAAAAACCAAGACCACCAGAATTTCCATCACTACTAACACAGACGCCATTGGTAAAACCACATTTTCTACGAACCACATCTAGTCTACTTCTATAAATCATAGATTCCATAACAAAAACAAAATTAGGGCGCTCCCACCAACACTAGTTGCGGAGGGCTTGTACTGTCTCGGAATTATTAATCCCTCGACAGTGATCCATACAATAGTTACTTTATTATAATTATCTTATTTTCCGTATTTCTTTTAAGATTTCTATTGATTGTTCTTATTGTGCATGGTTTTAGTGATGCCGCGCCTTATATAATAATATCATCTTTAAAGTGTACACTTTTTTCAAGTATATAATTTTTCTAATATTTTCTTTTTGTTTTATCCACTATTTGTGATGATTTTTATTCATTATTATTACTTAATTAATCTATAATATACTAATCATTAATCAAGAGTGGGTTAAAATTTTTGAAGATTTGTTTATTTTAATAATAAAAAATGTTTAAGATCTAAAACTAAATAATCAAACTAAAGAAAAATTAATATATATAGATTTAGGATCAAATAAGAATGATTTTAAAATAAGAATGATAAGAAGGATTTTTGTTTGATTTTGTTTTGTTACTATACATACAAAAAATGATACTAAATTATATAGTAAGAACATTCAAAAAATTTATGTCATAGTTACTTTTCTGTGTAACATAGTTACTTTTACAATTATGTGTTTGACTCAATTGTGACTAATATATAATATATATATATATATATATATATATATATATATATATATATATATATATATATATATATATATATATATATATATATATATATATATATTATATATATATATATATATATATATATTATATTATATATATATATATATATATATATATATATATTATATAATACAATAATATATCATACATCATATATATTATATATATACATATACATATATACATATCATGCATGTATTATTATAATGCATATATATTATTATGTTACTATATATATGCTATATATATAATATATTATATATATATACTAACTATATATATGATATATTATATATATATATATATATATATATATATATATATATATATATATATATATATATATATATATATATATATATATATATATATATATATATATATGATAAGGTTTAGGATCAAATAAGAAGGTGTGAAAATAGGAAGGATAGGAAGGAATTTCATCCATTAGATCTTAGATCAATGGTCCATCTTGACGCGCTTTGAAAAGCAGGAAGGATAGAGGTGTGATGCTTTCTTAATTATTATGTGATACTTTCGTATAAACATGCTGATACTTGAAAGTGTGATGCTTTTAAATTAATGTGTGATGCTTTCTTCATAAATATTTGTTCCTGGATCTGCAAGTTGACAAATGTTTTTCGTAGTTAGATCTTAATCAATCAACGTAGTTACTCCTTCCTATCCTTCCTATTTTCACACCCCTTCTTATTGATCACTTACCTATATATATATATATATATATATATATATATATATATATATATATATATATATATATATATATATATATATATATATATATATATATATATATATATATATATATATATATATATATATATATATATATATATATATATATATATATATATATATATATATATATATATATATATATTTTATATATATATATATATATATATATATATATATATATATATATATATATATATATATATATATATATATATATATATATATAATATATATATATATAATGATGTAAGAATATTATCATCCTAACATTCAATCGTTTGTACTATAGGTTATTCAACTTTTTCAACCCCCATCTGAATTAACTCTCTATTTTCAAATAATCTTCTTATATGCTTTTTTGAAATTTGTCAATGTAAATTTTAGAATCAAATAATTTTAAATGTGAGTTTTTAAATTTTTAAATAATTTATATTTAGATAGTATATGTTGAGACGAATCAAATAAAATTCTACATAAATATGTTTTTTCTTATATATTGATGAGAAATC
Source organism: Amaranthus cruentus (assembly GCA_019425755.1). NCBI lineage: Eukaryota > Viridiplantae > Streptophyta > Magnoliopsida > Caryophyllales > Amaranthaceae > Amaranthus > Amaranthus cruentus. The sequence continues at coordinate 23,744,712 of CM033453.1, forward strand.
GTAGTTAAAATTTGACACTAAAATTTATAAATTATATTTGAAAAAATGTATAAAAACAGAAAAAGTAATTATTAAAATTTGACTTTTGTTGATGTTGTTTTTCATATCGGGAATACACTCATATTTTGTATGTATTCATTTGACTAATTCAAGTCTTTGAATTGTATTATGTTATAACCATTTATTGAGAGACCTACAACTATTGTAGAATTACGTGGAAGCTAAGTAGTTGCCAAATTACCCCATAAATATGTATAGCAATATATTTTATTGTAACTCATTGAATTTCTATGTTTAGAGGTATACTTAATTAAAATTATTTTTAAAAAGCTACAGTAAGATGATACAACATCAATAATAAGATAAGATATGATATAAGTCCATATTTTTCATGATTTTTCTAGCTTAAATGATGTATTTTTATGTGAAACTAGTGTCACTAAAAAAAGGATTATTTAGTCATATTTTACAACAGTCTCTATAAATTCGGGTGGACAAAACAAAATCCCAAAACAGGATTTTATAGGGTTTTAGCCGGTCAAAGGCTTATTGAGTAACTTTTTAAGATTATATCTTTCTTTTCTCAACTAGTTATCAGTATCTATTAAGATATAGGTTTATTTTTTAATTTTTTGTAATTGTATAAAGTATAAACCATTCTTGTCAATATATTTTCTTGTGCCTATTTCTGAATTCTTTCCAGAAGTTTTCATTTAGAATATTTATTTGAATTTTTATTTGAAAAAATTGATATTATTAATCAAACTTTTTGCTCATCCGCCGTGAATAATCCAAAATTTTGATTATTTTCTAATAATCCAACGTTTGCTCTTAGTTCGCTGTGAATAATCCGACCATTATTTTAATTTGTTAACAACATACCCTATTATTACCTATTATAAGTAATATGGTATGTTGTGGGAAAATTTATCACAAAGGTTGCGGATTATTAGAAACTAATCTAAAGGTGGGATTATTCATAGCGGATGAGTTAAAAGTTGGATTATCAATGTCAATTTTTCCATTTTATTTTTGATTTTATTTATTTATAATTTTCTAGTTCATTTAGTCGTTTATGATTAAGATTTTAATATTTTAATTTTTACTTCATTATTAGTGAGTAAAAGAATTGATCCTAATTTAATTATGAAATGATTTTATTATGAAAGTGTTTACAAAAAATAAATAATTAAATTGTGCTAATTAGTCTTAGATTAAATCTTCTTTGTTAAACTGTTAAACTACAGACTTTGAGCCTAGTTTGACTTTATTTGACCCGTTACACTATAGGTGTACAGTAAACATATATATCACCCAGCAAATTAAGCATACAGTACACTTATCACCTAGCAAATTTTAAGCATGCAGTGCAATGCAATGTTGAATGTTACAATACAATGTAACAGTAGCAAAAACAAAAAGAAAAGGTGCATGGTAGTGGAGCTGGTAAGTGAGGTCCAATTTCCAAAAGAGATTGATTCCCAATTATATTTTTAGCAGTGGGACTTATATATACTATTATGTCTCTATTTATACTACAATGGTGTATACTACTTGTATTTATTTATTATAAAAACTAATTAGTATTATTCAGTATATTTCGCCCATAGAAAATTATGGTCAGGGTCTAGAGAGGAAAGGACGGCGGCAATTCATACCCATGAAGGAGAGCACGACCAACGAGTGTCCGACTCGAGGAAGAATATTTTATACTACAATGGAGTATACTAGTTGTATTTATTTATAAAAATTATCAATATCACAGTTGTATATTGCACAAAAATTAAAATTAATGACATTATACTTTAAACTATACTATATAATGTTATTAAAAATAAAGTATCGAGACTTGAGAGAACATTTTTATTAAAAAAAAATCGTAGAAGTCAAATAAAAAATCGATGAAAAAAATGTTGCAATATGTTAGGAACCAAGATTAGTATGTAGTAGTCATAAATCCATGACCTAGGTTAAAAGAAAGCAAACAAGCCCCATTGCCTTTTCTTTTCAAAATAGCTTTCATTATACCATGCTGCGCGGCCACCCCACCAATCCCAACTTGCCATCTGTATTTTATCATGCGCTCCTATTTTTTACACGTGGGCCTTTTTCCTTTAAGCTTTTTTGTGGGTGTTTTTATACCATAAAAAAGGTCTTCTTAATCTTCAATTACTTGCATAAATATTCAATTAGTTTATCATAATCCACTTTTGTTTAGTCTTACTTTTCACAATTGGATGGTGGGCTCTATGTTTAATTCTATTTACTCATTCATATCAATATTTAAGCGTGCAACTTAATTAAATATACTAAAATAAATATTGTCGAATCAAAACGGTAAATGCATCATAACTACAACTCTTATTAAACGTATAATATTCTACTTGAAATGAAAAATAAATAAGATTCAAGCACTTCACATGCGTTTTCGACATCATCTTAAAAGAACAATCTCAATCAGAAAGTTTAGCTAATAGTTGCAGATCTGATCATTATTGATTTTTTATTCTATCATGTAAAAGTATATGGTTAGATTTCCATGAATTAGTAATATTCTCCTAATAATTATATGGTTGAAAACTGAAATGAAGGAGTAATAAAAATTAAAACTTATAAAAAAAGGTGCTTGTAATAAAAGTATATTGATAGATTTCCATGAATTAGTAATATTCTCCTAATAATTATATGGTTGATCAATTATATATTATTTTTTCAATGATTAATGGAAATATATAGATTGTCATTATTTATGATACTCATGATCATGACCTTTTTTTAGAAGAGAAATAATTAGCCCCCCTTTTTATAAGTTTATATATTTGTAACATCAGAATTCACAGGGTCCATTAGAGCTGTCTTTTGGACCTAATACTTGAAAGCCAAAGGCTGAAGAAAGGTAAACTAATAAAGAAAAAGAAGGCTGAAGAAAGAAATTCGATAAAATATTATGTTTAAAAAAAGACTTTGATAGAAAAGTTTGTCTACAAACAGCTACTTAACTTTGTGGTAATACAAAAAAAAAAAGGGACTTAGATCATTAACGCTTTCAGATTATAACTGGAGCATCTAATGGTTAAATGGATACAATAGTAATCCATGTTTGTCCATTTTAACAGAGAGAAATTTAAATTAGATCTTTGAAATATATATTGCAGATAAAATATATTCTTTTGAGATCTTGTTAGATTTGTCTTGATGTAAAGTTTTTTAATATATAATTTTTTAATTTTTTATTATGCGTACTTAGAGATATTAAGGCTTAAAATTTACTAAATTATGCGTGCAAAAGATAAAGTGGATAAACAAAAGAGAACAGATGGAGTAAATAATTAACCAGGAATTACATTATTCTAGCTAGCTAAATGTTTAAAAGTTTAGTTTTTCAACTAAATTTACGACCTGTTTGGTTGGAGGTAAAAAAAGATGGTAATGAAAATAAAAACTAGTGTAGTTTTAGTTGAAAGATCTCTTAGTGGTTATACTTGCCGAACTTCAATCATTCCTTTTTCTTCATAAAATTTATTTCAATGCATTATCATTAGAAAAAGTAGTATTATGTGGTAATGAAAAGTTGTAAACAAAAAGATTTTTTTATGGTCAAAGTTTTATCACTATGGGAATGAGATGGAACTTTGATAAAATTTTACGCTATGAATCATTCTTATTACCACAATTTAGTACCACTAACCAAACGGACCGATAGAAAAATAGAGTAGTAAATAAATACTAATATTAAAGGTGAAAATTGAAATGACCATAGAATATTATCTAAAAATGATACTTTATAATTAACTGAGACAAAATTCCAATTATGACTAAATTATGTGAAATTAATAACTATATAATTATAAATAATGACATGCACTATAGTTGTATCTCAAAATTATTATTTTGAATAATAATAAGTTAACATATATAATAATAAAATTTGACAACACCAACAATTATCATTTTTGTATCAGTGGAAACACCAAAGGGCATATATCATCGGTCAATGACTCAAGCTGGTAAAGAATCACAAATAGGATTAAATCAGATGAGACCAAGGAAGAAAGGCAAATGTCTCACCCTTGGTTCGAACATGAGATCGCATGGAAATGAGGATCCTTCTTAACCAACTAAGCTACACGTTGCTAGGTAGTTATTATTATTATTATTTGTTATTTTATTTTATTTTTTAAAATTTTTTTAGAAGAAAACATATTTCATTTCATAAAAGAAACTTTACAAGAAATTAGTGGGAAACCGAGCAACAAGCTGAGCACCCACACCCTTTTAAATACAATATTAATAAGTATTTTAGCATCCCTTGCCTAATGCCTAGCATACAATATTAATAAGTATTTTAGCATGTGCATGATTAGAAAATTAATTACTACTTACTTATATTATGATACTTTCCTTGTAATCAAAATTTTATGACTCAAAATTATGTGTTGTCTCATTTAAATTATTCATCATTTATTTATTTATTTATGAGAAACCTTTTTTTTGAATTTAATCCTTATTGTTCTCCGACTATTTTCTAGTCCTCTTCTTCCTTCCCCTCAGTCTATCATACCCTAAATAAATCTTACCATTGGAAGCTTAGTATGTACATCATGCATGGATGCATGATGCATGGCATTTTTATCTCGTCGTTTATAATTAGCAATTGAAATATACTCCATATATATAACTATATAAGAGGAGACGTGAGAAAAAACATGAATAGTGTAGCTCGAAATTCATCCAACAATGATAAAAAGGAGGTTTAAATTCAATTTAAAAAATTAAAACAAAATACATAAATTCTAAAGTGTACGTACATGTTTTTTAGCTGGCTAGACAACTTTGGTCTCAATTGCCAATCAAAATGCACCATGTTAAACTTTCTAAACACACTCAACGTATCTAATCATTACCTAATCTAATGATATTTTGACAAATCTCGACAACTTACTTTAATGTCAATTAAATGTTTACATATTACTCCGAAGAAATCAAAATAAATTATAATTACACAATAGATACTATGAGAGTTGAGTAAAATAATATAATATAAAAAATAAAGATTTTATTGATTAAAGTGTAAGTGTAATAATGTCATTAAATTTCATTGGGTGCATGTAAAGTAAATACATTGAGAATTAAAATGTAAACTAATTTCTATAGATTTGGGTGTAAGTGTAATAATTTCCTTCTATTTTATTGGTTACCAAAATAGAAAGATCCTAAATGAGAAAAACTTTTAAAAATTTCCAAATGGGAAAAGTGAGAAGAACATATGAAAACGGAGGGAGTATTATATTTTTATTTTTATTTATATGATCAATTATACTCCTTCTAATTCAATTTAGTTGTCCCATTTGATTTGGGCACAAATATTAATTAAAATGAGGGGACCATCTAAAATAGTAGACTCATGTGCAATATTAAGTGTTTTTAATATTAAGAAAATGAGTACTCCACCTATAAATATAGATCTTAAAATAGAAATGGGACAAATAAAGTAAACTTACTCAATAAGAAAATAAAACAATTAAAAAAAATTAGAGAGAATATTATTTATTTTTTAATTTTTCCATAAACGTCAATCAAATGGTTATGACCTGGGACAATTTATTTGATCGCATTATTATTCATGGGGACTGCATTTTAATTAAGTATAAACCGTATTCCTAGTAGCCTAAAATATTAAAGGAGTTTGTTATAATGTACTTGTTTTTTGTTGTAAATAATAAATACTCCATCTGTTCCCTATTGATGTTCCTATAGGGAATGTTCACGGGAATTAAGAAAAGTGGAATCTTTTAGATAGTGGAGATATTATTTTATTGAATAATAAATTTGATGGAGGAAAAGTTGGGACCACAAATATTTAAAAAGTATTTAAAAAAAGTTAGTGGAAAAAATATGGGAACCACAACTAATTAAAAAATGTTTTTATGAGGTTAGTGGGAAACATGTGGGGACCATAAGGAATATAAAAATGTTAAAATGGAGTTAGTGGAAGATATGTGGGCCCATAATCAATATTAAAATATTAAAATTAGGATGGTTGAGGTTATTTTTGTCCAAAATTTGTGATATAAATAGAAAGATTCCTTATGGGAACAACAATTGGAACACCCCAAAATGGAAAGTGGGAACTTCTTTAAGGAATGGAGGGAGTATAAATATATACTTTTTCTGTTCCGTTTTAGTTGCATCATAGGAGTTTGACACATTTTTTAAGAGTTGTCAAATCAATATGGTAAAAGTAGGGATACTGTATGATTGATGGTGATATGTGGGATAGAAATAAAAAAAATTATTATAAGTAGATAGTGATTGTGACTTGTGAGTATATTAAATAATTAATGGGATGATGTATGATTGATGGTGATATGTGTGATAGGAATAAAGTGAGATAAAATAAGTAGATTATTTTTGCCAAAAATAGTAATGTTGCAAGTAATATAAAACTCTCAAAATCGGTAAGTGTTGCAAGTAAAATGGAACGGAGGAAGTATATATAGTACTCCCTCCGTTCCTTTTTGATATTCCTATTTGAGTTTTTCACCAAGATTGAGAAAAATGGAATCTTTGGTGGTAGTGAGTATTATTTTAATTATATAGTAGTGGGAAGTAATAATTGTATTGGAAGTATAAGAGAAAAAATAATTAAAAATAGTGTAATGTAATGATTGTATTGGAAGTATGAGAGAGAAAATAATTAAATAGTAGTGTGAAGTAAGAAAAGTGGGGTTTTAAGGAGTAAAAGTGGGATGAAAAGTTTCAAAAAATGGAAAGTATTCTGAAGTGAAAAAACTTATGGAACTACCCATTTTAATAAGGTGGAAAAACAAAAAAGAACGGAAGGAGTAGTACTTTTATATAAGAAATGAAATGAAAACTATTATAATAATTAACGTCCGGCCACCGCAAAAAGTGCCCTTGTCTCAAGGGGGTTTTTCATTTTACTCTTTTTACGATTCATATCTACATTTTACTCCTCCTATGATTCTATCCGTCAAGGAACCAATTCAACCAAAAGGTTAAGCTGATGGTTGAGGCCCCAAAATATGTTATATACTCTAACACACTCCTTCACACGAGAGCCCTTTGGGCTAGAAGTGTGGATGCAACACAGGCTCTCCTCACTCCTGGTGCTAAATATTCCACTTAAATGAGGGGTGGTTGAGATTCAAACCTGTGACCTCTTGTTACATTGGCTTCTGATACCATGTCAAGGAACCAACTCAACCAAAAGCTTAAGCTTGTGGTTAAGGCCCCAAGATATGTTATATACTCTAACACTATCCTATAACTTTTGCCACAAATATAAATTTTACAAAAACCAAAAAAAAAAAGTGGATAAAGAATATGTGACTCCATTGGACGGATCAAAATGAAAAATTAAAAAGGACTATCTTTCGCTTTTAGTTAATTTCTGTATAATATATTAAAAATTTAATTAAAAGATAAATATAACAAATTAAATAAATTGAATCTACAAATCCTACTTGAATATATTTAACTTTTATACATCATATTCATGAAAAATTTGTTTAATTTTTTTTATATATAAAATATTCTAAACGGAATCAACAAAATAATACGAGCAGAATTATATTTATTTAGAGGGTAAATAAGGAATGAGAAGTATAAATTAACAACATGTGTTTAAAGCCAAAACTTACTTTTTACTTGGTACAATGCATCATGTTTAGTACTTAATTGTTGATTAATTAATAATTAAGTGCATAGTAATTTTTCTAGATTTTTGTGCATAAAAAACCCACTACAAATTCATGAACTCATTGACAAATGTAAATTTTAATGTCCTACTTTATGTTTAGTTGCCCTACTTTTGTTTACTAAAAGGGCCCAAATCAAATGATGTAAATTGCGCTCCTTAATGCAAACTTTCCGTTAATTTGTTGAACTTGTAATCGAATTGTTTGACATATAAGCTTGTAGGGAATAGATGTAGTAGTAGGCATTAAAGATGATAGAATTTTGCCCTACAAATAAAGTTTGATGGCAATAAAAGTACGCATTTATTTATTATTTTAGGGGGAAAAAAAAAGACAATGAGTACAAAATACAAATTCACTTTTTTATATTGTCTACAATCCTTTATATTTTAATACCTCTTTTACATTTTTATGTTTTACTTTTGGCTTGCAAATGTAAATAGAAGTTGTAATTAAGAGGATTAAGTTGATAGAATTGCTCCCTATAAGTAAAGCTTAATGGGTAAAAAGGGCAAGTACAGTCTAAAATTTTTGGAAGAAAAGGCAATTGATTACAAATTACTTTATTTATTTATTATTATTTTGATTGGTGATAATACTATCTCCTATTAACTCTAAATATTCCATTTTCCTATTGGATCAAGTCATCTTAAATGTCTCATATGTATTTTGAGTATGCTAAGTTTACTAATTTACCCTGGTTAAACTTAATTCTTTTTACATCTTAATCAAAATTCAGAAATATTATACTCTTTATTTTTCACATATAGTCCCATTTAATTACCTAACAAATAATAAAAATTCAAATGAAACACTTTAAAATAAATAGGATTGTTGATCTCTTATAAATTAGAATGTAATGTTGACATATAAATTTTGGGGTCTCCATTCATTATTAAGCATACGAGAACCATCAAACATTTTTTAGAGTAGCATTAAATAAAACAAAGAAAAAATGGGTATACTTTTTTTTTTTTTTTTTTTGAATAAAGAAAAAATGGGGTATACTTATTATACAAGTTGATAAACACTAGGAAATGTTAAGGTCAAATTGGTGTAAACCGATAAAGTTGGTGAAGTACATATCTTTCTGTTTTTATAGATGGTTCTAATAATATAGAAGTAATACCCAAATTATTTGTCCATGTTTTAATTTTAATGAATAATACATGTACTTGTATTACAAGTTTACTTAACCATTTACCCGCGGATGTCACGAGTGCACCAGTAAAAGCACATTATGACTGTTTTTTATCCTTTAATAACAAATGATGTATGAGTATGACTAATTTTTTTTTTTCAATATAAGAACTATTTTTTATAAAGGTGAAAGCATGAAATAGAAAAGTTTCAATCACTGTATTAATTTAAAAGTTTTTATGTATAATTATAAATATTATTATTATTTCAATACTATAAAAATATTGGAAAATTTCAAGTGTTATTTTCTAAGGAGTCTTAATAAATGTTATTATTTTAGTAGATGATAATTGATTACATGATAATCTTTCCATAATTTAGAATTTGATTATTTTTAAAATTAGAGCTTATATAACTAGCCTAAATGTATTTTAATTTTTGCTCTAAAGAAGTCATTTATTCGATAAATTTAATCACGATAATATGTACTTACATTTTTCTCTAAAGTTATATTATATTTCTTATTCATAAATTTATTGCACAAGTATCCATACTAATACTTAATAATACAACTAACATTTATAATTCTAAGCACTTTGAATCTAAACGTGTTGGAATTCATCCTGTCATGCAGCCAAATAATTTTATTTTCTTACAGATGAAATAATGTTATTTGTTGCTTATTGATCATTACATTATAGCTTATCAATTACATGAACTAATTAAATATTGTGTTAAATTAGGTAAATATGACATGATTTTATTATATTTAAAAATATTATTAAAAGATAATTATTCATAAAAACTCATAAATTTTATTTTTTATATTATCAAATATTTTTTAAAATTTATATTAATATAAAATTTTACATTTTAACAAACTTCGTACATTATATTCGTACATTGCGCAAATTTCTAGCTATACCAATATTAGTATGATTAACTACACTATTTTTATGTTGTGTTAATTTGAGAGAAGGAGATGGAGCTATAGTAATGAAACTTTGATTTATGATTAACTACAATATCCGTGGTATTAAACAACAGTAATAGGAATGATTTATAATGTAAAATTCCATTAACAGTTTCATATCATTTCTATGGTAATGAAACTTTGATCACAAAAAAGTTTTTTTGAGTATAAATTTTCATTACCACCTAATACCACATCTCTCAATGGTAATGCATGAGAATGAATTTTATGAAGAAAATGAGATGCTTGAAGTTGAACAAGTATGACCATCAAAGTAACTAAGAGAGTTTTCAACCAAAATTACACTAATTTTTCATTCCCATTACCACAATTTATTACCATCTACCAAACGGACCGTTAGATCTACTTTTCCGACTTTAATAAAAGTGTACAAAGTGTATAGACAATATAGAAGTATAAACAAGGAAAAAAAATTGGAAGGGTTGGAAAGTAAAAGGATAAAGGGAATAAAAAGGCCCACGTGTGGAACACAAAATTCAAGATTATGAAATTATGGCAATCAATCTTTTTATACTTATCTTAAAGTGAAATTTTTTCTTTTACTTTACCGTTAAATTATGTGTGTTTCTAACAACGTAATATTGTATGTATGTAATATTTCTAGTTAAGGGTTAATTAAAACGATCTTTTTAACTCAAAAAAAATAATTTAAAACGATCTTTCTAACAAAAATGTTCTCGACGTGTTCGATAAAGAATTTTAATTTAATTTCAAATGGTAAATAATAAAAAATTTAAAAAATTTGAATTATGTTATCATTAATACACTAAATCTTAAATGAGACAGTCTCACGGTGAGATCATTTTTATTTGGCTGGTCCAATACACATTTTTTGTGTTAGAGAGATCACTTATAACGTTAATAAATTGATCACTTATAATTTTAAAATAATTATTTTTTATAGTCTTTGAGTGATTACTTATAACTTTAAAACGATCACCTACAATCTTAAAGTAATCGATTAAAGAAATATGCTAATTATATAGGTCCGTCTCATAGTGAGACGATATGTTAATTATATTATTGAAAATAACATCAAGTTATGTGTCAAATATATTATATTATTTTATCTTTTATTTTATTTTTTAATTTATTCTTTAATATATATTACTCCCTCCTATTCTTCCTATTAGTCCCATTTATTTTTGGGTTACTATTCACTTATCACTCTTAATATATATTTTATTCTTAATCTATAAGTTTAAACATAGTCAAATGGGATCTTATTTGATTCGTCTCAATGCAAGGATTATTAATATCAAATTTGTATAATTTTTAATCAAGCATAATTAAAGATATTAAGGATTAAAATGTTGTCTCGGCAAATGTGCTAAAAGTAAATGGAACTAATAGATTGAATAGGAGGGAGTATCTTTTTTAGAAGCATTGGTTAGCTTTTGCCTAATTACAATAGTCATAATTTGATACTTATAAATACATTCAATTTTTAGGTAAAAATCATTAGAAGTTGATAGCAAGAAAAGCATCAAGATAGATTTAACATGATCTCAATTAATTACGTTTCATCTTATATTCTTATACATTAGTATCAAAAAATATCTTATTAAAAAATTTAAATTAATGGTTATAAAGAAACATACTTCCTCCTCCGTTCTAAAATAATTGCTACATTTTAATTATGTGCACTATTCATCGTACAAGGTTAATTTATATATTGCGACTAATGTGTAAGTAAAAATATAGTCAAGTGATATCTTGTTTGAATCGTCTAATCGCATACTTTCATAATATTAACTTTTTATAATTTTTAGATATGAATAATTAAACATATAAATAAATAAAATAACACATTAAAATACGTAAAAAGTAATATAGGAAATATTATGAAATGGAGAAAATATATATAGTTTAATATTTATACTTTTATCAAGACACATATGTAAAATCTTTTAATATCAAAAGAGTCCACTTTGTATAACTTGGGATACCTTTCTCCATAGCATTCCGTGTGGGCGCCTTGGCCTTGGTGTTCATACAATCATACTCCCTCCTTTCCTTTCCTTTAAATTTGTTTTAATTCCTATTTTTTTTAGTGTTTTTCATTAGATTTACACTATTTTATTTTTTAGCTATAACTTATATTTTTTCTTTAATTTTCATTACACTTCTACATTGTTTTTTCATTTCATTTAAACATTTCTAGTACAAATAAGTCGATGGAACGACCTAGAAGTATTAGAGCTTCTAGTCATACAAGTGTATTACCTTTTCACATTTATTCTCTATTTCACTGCCACAAATTTGACTTTTTGCGACATTGATTTTAGTGGTATTAAAAAAATGTTACTAATTTATATTTTTAATGTAATAATTATTGATTTTTATTTAAAGTGTCACTATTAACGACACTTCATTTGGTCTTTAGTTGCATATGTAATTGTTATTATAGTCTATAGTGATATTTGTGAGAAATGTCACTAGATCCTATGTCGCACAAAACTTGAATATGAATTTTTAATATGCTGCCAAAAGGTCTAATAAATGTCACTAAATCCTCCATATATACTATTAGCAATTTAAAATAGTGACATTTAAAGTAAATATCATTAAATATATCTGACTAAAAGCAAATTAGGTTGTAGTAATTTTATTTTTAATTTTGCTATACAATACACAAAAGCTTTCATTCTAATTTTCACATTGTAGTAAAATACTTCTTCCGTTCCATAATACTTGCTACTGAGTGTGACATATTATATAGAAAAATGTCACTATCACTAGCAAGTATTATAAAACGGAAAAACTAAAAAAAGAAAAGACTACCCTATTGTGTAGAGTATACACTAGTAGGAGTAGCTCCATTGAATTGTTTTCTGATGCAAAGCACGCTATGCTTAAAAAGAGTGAATCCAGGTAATACTCCACACAACACTTAAGTTGGTACTTGTATTTTTGTAATTTCAGGAATCCAATGTTATTGGCAGCACTGACTCGTTTCTTCTTTTTTGTTACGTCAAATTTACAATCATATCCATCTTATCAAATTACTATTCATTTTGGAGGTGTTGTTTGTTGTTGCATTGCAACTCTATTTTAACCAAGTTAACTTAGATTCCTACACCATCATCACTGTCTTATGCTTACTGTTTCCTTCCTACTACTTCTACATCATTTTCTTGTTTTTGCTAAATTTATTATCTTCTTTAGGGTAAAACAACCAATCATAAATTGTTTATATATATTCCCTAAGATAATCTCTTCTTTTATTATCTTGTCTTTGCCTCCTAATTGTACCTTTGCTGAGACATGACTCGATACTCTCTCGGTCGTCCCTTTTAGATTGCATGTGTTAACGATACTTCTATTAAAGAAGAATTAAATACGCGGCTGAGAATAAAACAATATACAAATATTTTCATAAAAAAGAAATTGTACCAATATTAAAAAATTTGACAAACTCGTAGAAACAGTGGAAATGGGTGCAAATGTCATAATCAATCTTCAATTTTAGATTATGTTAAATTTATACACATTACGCATCATTTAATAAGTTCTCATGTTGATTTGTAAAATAAAGTTAACGGGACATAAGAGTATATATCATGTTAAAGAGCCAATTTGATCTAAAAGTAATCTAGAAAAATCTAGTTAATAGGACTTAACTGGATGATTATAACTCAGACATACGAGTATTGTAAAAGTAATCTAGAAAAATCTAGTTACATATCTAGTATTTTGTACAATTTGTATTCTCTACAAAATATCTAAGAAACATCTACATAAATATCTAAACTAAAGAATTAAAAAATAAAAATATCTAAGATAATATGATAAGAAGTGTCTAGAATATATTATTAAAAAATTAAAATATCTAAGATATTTTAAAAGCTTGATCACTATAAATACCAATGATGTGCACAAGAGATATACACCTTACACCTTATAATGAGAGGTGTGAAAGATAGGTGAGACATGAGCCCACATAAAATTATGAATGTATAGGTGTGGAACAAGTGTCCCACCAAATATTCTTGTACAAATTATGATGTAATCAAATATTCATATTCATTTAATGTAATATAATATTTATTTTGGTCCAACTATAATTCCGCGTGCGCCCAAAACTTCTATCAAATATATATATGTCAACAAAACAAGTTAATTATCTAAAACTTAAACTGATAGTTGTAGTCTCATAATATGTTATAGTCGTTTGTCCCTTAGAAAATTGACAAAATATCAAAAAATAATTTGGATGTACACTGAATAAGACAACATTTAAATTCAGATGATATTAAAGAAAAAAATGTGCAAATGATAATTAATAAAGTGACGGAAACCATAATTATTAAAGCAAATGTAGTAAATTTATCTTTTAGTTATTTTCTTATCTTACCTTCTTTGGCTTATTAATTTTATTTGTTTTTAAATAAATTTACAGCTACATTTCAAAATTCTAAAAAAAAAAAAGATAGGTGACAATCAAATCTAAAATTTTACGCGAAAAAGTAATATTTACTTTTCAATTAAAATAAGACTTATAAAGATGATGGTAGCTACTCCACAAAAGACTGAAAATGGCAGGCATACAGAAAGTAAGGAACAAATAGAAAAAAAAAAACTCCAAGCAATATGCCAAATATATATAAAACTGGTCAGAATTCATCAACACCTTTCAATAAAGCTCTTAAATAATAGAGTTATATACACAATCTATCAACAAAATCACACTCTAAGGGCCCTGGTTTTTGGCATGCTTGTTACAGGACTCCACTACTCTTAAAAAAATCAAATTATATCAACACACACGAAAAAAAATATTTTCTTCAAAAAAATAAAATAAAATATAAGACATATTTTTTCAGGTATGGGTGAATCCAGAATATTAACATAGGTATGTTATATCTTATATGTTACATAATTTAATATGAATATACTTCCTATGTTCTATATATATACGTGTTATATTTAATTTTTTACGTAATTTAATATGTTATTTTGAACATGTATACATTGAATTTTATGATTAGACAATTCAAACAAAATTTTACTTGATTATATTTTTTTTTACACTTTAACCGCAATACATAAAATAATCTTGAACAATAAATAGTATCAATAAATGTAATGTAGCAAGTATTTTAGAACGAAGGAAGTAAAGTTTTAATCAAATGACTCGAAACATGATCTAGTAGATGACCCAAACCTATACTCTCCTATAGGGTTGCATGGTCAAAAGTTTTATAAAAAAATAGCCTAAAATCCTGTATTATTCAAAAAAAGAAGTTAAGGTTAGGTCCATATAAAATGCCAGTTTGCAAGAGAGAAAGGATAGCACAAGAAATGGGGCATGGTCTTATGTGTCTCTACTGGCTTGTGGCCACACTCTTGATCAGCTTTTGAAGCACTGACAAAATCATAGCTTAGATGGGGGAGTTGGGGTATCCATTTTCATTTCCTTTTTATAATATATATGTATATGTATATGGTGCTTCCTTAACAAGGTCCCATTTTTATCACATTATATTATTAATTTGATAATGCAAAATATGTCAAGTAATCATCTTATAAATATCTTTTCATAGGGCAATGATAATACACAAACCAAGCTTATAATAATTTTGTAGGAAGGATCATATTCTTCGATCTTGAGAACGTATGATGATAACATATATAACATGATCCTTCAATCTTGAGAACGTATGATGATAACATATATAACATGATCCTTCAATCTTGAGAACGTATGATGATAACATATATAACGTGTATGTATTCATTCGGGTTTGTATACATCATCGTTAGAGATAAGGGTGTTTAATGAGTCGAATAGGGGTCGGATCGAGACGGACTTAAATAAATATGGGCTGGATTGAATAAGGGCCCTCTAAAATTAAATATAGGCTTTATATGGGCCGGGCTTTGAAATCTCGGCCCAACCCAACCCAACCTATTTTTACTACGAAAAATTATTTTAATCCCCAAATATCAATTTATAACAATTAAATTATCATTTATCATTTATAATATTTAAATTGACAAAATATTAATAATCTCATCGGCATTGTCAATCATAAGATTTAAATCATACATTAAGTATTCTATTTACAATAGTCTATTTCTCACCCTTATTGAGCCTTTTTATAGTCCGCTTCAATTTAATTATAATAGAGCATGTTTTCAGCCCGACAAAAATTCAGCGTGGCCTTTACATAGTCCTTCTAAAAACAGGCCGGATAAGGGGTTAAAATTGGGGCCTATGTAAAGCCCTTATCTGACCCGTTTTTAAAAAGATTTTTGTAAGGGCCTTTTTAAAAATGGATCGGGCTAAAAACAGACTCTACAATAATAAAAACAAAACCGGCCGCAAAAAGGCTTAATAAGAATAAAAAATACAGCAAGTCTCCTGAGAGTCTCTCAGATCCAATCCATTAGAGTTTAATTCTTACTCTTATCTTATATTTTCCTTTATGGACCACCCAATTAGAGTTGGTCTCTCACAAAAATTTATGTAAAAAATCAACATTTGTAAATAGCATAATTGATGGACAACTTTACTTAAATGAGCCGACTTCCATTTGGATCTTGGTAAATGCATTTGAATAGCAATTTTGTCAGGGATCAAACGTAAACTAGAAATATTAGGATATCTAAAATTTACAATTTTTATCGGTAAAAGCATTTGAGAATTTTTTTTTCTTTTTTTTTTTTGAAATGAAGAAAAGAGAATTATTAATAGCTCATCAATAGTTGTTAATGTTAACCTAGTTACTAAAAACTATTCAAAAAGATTCAAATATGGTCTTTGTATGAGAAGTTGAGAGCAATATATTAACCTAAAATTACCATGTAATGACAAGAATGGATATAAACAAATTCTTACTTGAGATCGTCTATCGTAAAGACGGCTCTCAAAAGCTCAGTTCGATTCTAAATATATATTGTTACAACTCTAAATACAGATTTTGAACTGGACTTTTGAGAGTCGTCTTTACAAAAGACGGTCTCTCAAGAGAGCACCTGATATAACATGCTCTGAATCAGTTCAGTAAAATGTATGATTATGTATCCAAGTGACATTTTTCAAGATTATGATAATGTAATCACATGATTTGGAAGGAGCTAAAATAAACTAGGCCATCCATTAATCTAATCTAATCATCTTTTTATATCATATAATAATCTAGCATTATCAGGAACATCCATCATGTTATGTTTGTGGAGGCAGGGCTCACAGATGAGACACTCAGAGAATCTTCTATCATTCTTCTATGTTCTAATTATTAAAATTATATAATATTATAATTTGACAAAAATGTTATTAATTTTTATTTCAGGAGAATTTTCTAGCCAAAGAGTGAAGGGGATTTGAACTAGTTGTTGAAAGATTTTCCTTTCATCTTGTAATAAGGATTTAAATCTCCCCACTTACGGACTATAAATGTTGTTTGACAAACGATTAACAACTGATTACATAGATTAATTTGATTGCTTGATCAGACTAGCTGCTTTTAGAACAAGCTGCTTTTTGAAAATTTTGTTAAAAACAGCTTATTCATAATAATAAATTGTTTCAAGCAGTATATTAGCCTTGGATGATTTGACCACCTAACCCTGAAAATTGCTCAATAAGCTAGTTCGCCTAACGCCCCCATACTATTTCACCATCCAGTCTTACGCACAATGAGAGATTGATTTTCCTATAGGCAATAAGAATCCTACTGTTGATTATAAAAAATACAACTACTAGTTGATCAACCCATAATTCTTTTAAAAACACCCAATATCATAAAGAATGAAAAACAAGAAAACAAGGACAAAATGCTACACAATTGAGACTTATAGGTTAAGCTAACTAGTGACAAATTAAACTAGCATAAATCATTTTAACAAGCTCTAAATGTAAATAATTGCCTTAATTTTGACCACTTTGACTGCAATTAAATAATACTTCTCTAGTAGTAGCATAATGAAACTAGTATAGGTAATAGAATCTAATGTCATATCAACTGTTTTTACCATTAATGGATAAAAATGGTGGTTTTATCAAACAATATTTTAACAAATAATACCAAACAAACATTAACATGAAGCAATGATTTTATACAAATCTAAAAAATAGAGATGCTTCATGTTAGGACAAGGCTTGAAGAAAGATGCCTTAGAGTCATGATGAATGTTTATATTCTGTACTTTGTGAAATTGGAACTGCACAATCACACTTCTTACTGCCCAACATGGTGGGGCCAAGGTTCAAATCCAGTTGATAACTTACAAGGGCCACTTTTGTTTGAGACTAGAGTCAATTGGGCTGTACCATAGTATTAAATTGCCATGATTTGGTAACAATTTAGGAGAGTTATGTGGTTGTCATATCGTCAAATATCAGTTAAGGTGGACAAAATATCCATTAAACCAACCTAAATAAATATAGTCTTACAATTTAGATTGGTTTAGGTTCGATAAATTCAATACATTTTATAATTTGACGAAATACTACTCTCTTCTCTCACTTCTTTTAGATTTTTATGTCTCTGTGTGAGTTTGAGATTATAATTTTAATTTATTATAAGAGTTGATTTGTTGTTGGAGATCTTTAGTCTTTGAAGTCATGTTTATTCTCGCATTTACAAAAAATATATCGATATAAAAATACATCAGATTGAAATATTCTCTATGAAAAATATATTTAACAATGATTGTGATTTTATTGTGTTAAAATTCTTATTTGATCACGATTATGTGCTTGCATGATGTTGATTGCGATTTTAATTTTATTGTAAGTGTTTCTTTTACTCCATATACTATGTGGGCTGTACTATTGGAACAATGATTGTCTTTACAAATTGATAGTACATAGCCCTGGACTACAATCTGCTAAAGCCCATTACTCATTGCCTATTGCGGATTGAAATAGATAAGATTATTAATAAAAAAAAAGCATCCAATAAGATCAAAATCAAATTTATTTCAAATATGATCGCCTGATACCCTAGAGCACAAGTTTGGGTCTGTTTACACTTAGTAAGTGCGAACAGTAAGAAACTGGTCAAAAAAATCAAGTGTATGTTCGCACTTAGTAACTGCGAACAGGTCAAACAGGGTCAACATGCTAATTTTAAGACAAGAGTTGTTCCCACTTAGTAAGTGCGAACAGCGAACAACCTATTTTTGATTTTCAGTCTGTTCGCACTTACTAAGTGTGAAATAACCCGAACCTAAGGTTTGCGGATTACACACTTAGTTGTAGAATAAGTTTGATTATGATCTTATTGTATATTATGATCTTATTGTATGCTTTTTTTGATAAATAATCTTATTTATTTCAAATTTTCCTATTTCAACAGGTCTTCGTAAATAACGATGATTGTGAAGTTAACAAATTACCCTTATGTGGTAGGATTTGATGTAGTGGGACTTGGAAGTTTTGTGATTTTGATTTACCTTTTTTTAATTTTGTTTATTTTATTATTTTTTTTGTAGTGATTTACAAATCGCGATTAATATTAATTGGGAATTATTGATTCCAACATGTCTAATCTCTAAGACAAATTTTTTATTAAGACCGTCTCATCGTGAGATGGTTTAATACAAGCTGGTCCGATATTTTAAAAAAAAAACAAAAACAAAAAAAACTAATTTTTATTTATTTAATTAATTTTTTTCAAAAAAATATTAATTGAGCTGCATGCATGTACATATCCGTCTGCATGTATGGATTCCAGCATGCCTTTTGATCCATAGAATCTCCTTAGCATTATTTTAAAAACAGAAAATCTTCTATGAAACCGTCTTATCTGTTCAATCAGTCCAGGCCTAATAAGTTTTTCAGAAGATTCTGACACACTAATTTTAAGACTTAAAATAACAATTTCAAGATTTAAAAATCCAATTTTAAGACTTAAAATAACAATTTCAAGACTTAAAAGGTCAATTTCAAAGTTAAAATGTTTGAGTCATCCTACTTTAAAGTTGATTAATGTTTGAGTCATCCTACTTTAAAGTTGAAATGAGAATTTTAAGTCTAGCAATTGATCTTTTAAGTCTTAAAATTGGTTTTTTTAAGTATTGAAATTGAGCTTTTAAGTCTTGAAATTGTCAAATTCCAAGATTTAAAATGTCATTTTTAAATCCATGAAATTGTTCTTTTAAAGTCTTCAAATTGGTCTTTTAACTCTTAAAATTGACATTTTAATTTATAAAATTCGTAAAAAAATATATAAAATTGAGTCGACCGAATAAAATACGTCTCACAAGTGAGATGATCTCACCCAAATTTTTGCGTTTCAAAAATACGTTACATGGATCAAATTTCAAAATTTAAATTCCGGTTTAATTTAAAAATTGACATGCCTAATTTCTAAGTAGTTGCTCCACAGTCCACACTGTAATGAAAGCAATGGAAGCACTGAAGTTGTGAAAATTTGAAA
Source organism: Amaranthus cruentus (assembly GCA_019425755.1). Lineage (NCBI taxonomy): Eukaryota > Viridiplantae > Streptophyta > Magnoliopsida > Caryophyllales > Amaranthaceae > Amaranthus > Amaranthus cruentus. Next base: position 23,764,958 of record CM033453.1, read on the forward strand.
CAAATAAGAGTTTTAATATAAAAAAATAAAAAAATAAGATCCAAATCAAACTATATCCAAAAATAAGCGTCAAATTCCCAAAGCATAGGTTTGGAGCTGTTCGCAGTTACTAAGTGCGAACAGGTGGGCTGACTTTTTGACCTGTTCGCAGTTACTAACTGCGAACAGCCCATGCTTTTTTTTGAAATCTTCTCTTCTGTTCGCACTTAGGAACTGCGAACAGCTCCAAACCTTTGTCCAAACCTAATAGACGCTTAGTTTTTGAAATAGTTTGTTTTGGCTCTTGATTGATGATTTTTTTTGTTTTATAATCTTATTCATTTCAAAATTTCTGAAGTTGTTTCATGTGGCTCTAATTCATAAATCAAGGCCCAGCAATAGTGAATCATCCAACGTGATCCAGCTCGGTTCAACTTGTTATTTACTTTATTTTTTACATCCTTAAAACACTCATTTTTATTCCATGTTTAAAATCCCTAATTAATTTAAGCCTTAATTTTCTTTTTTCAAAGGTTTAACTTTATATTGTTTTAACTTTTAAAATGACAGTTTTAAGGTTTAAAATCACTATCATAATACTTAAAGTCCTTTCACCAAGGGTAAAAATGACAACTCCACGAGTTTGAAGTTGTCAATTCAAAGGCTTAAAACGTCCATTTTAAATTCTAAAATGACAACTAAAAAAATATTTAGGTAATTAGGCTGCGATGCAGAGATCGCACGAATGCAGCTATCGCATTCAAGAATTGGCCTTCACAACCTAGTGCCATGTTGACCTACATCCACTTTAAAATTTGAAGCTGTGGCGAGTGGTGATCCATAATCAACTCGAGCCCTATTTGAATTACCTTACAATTCGATACATATTTCCGTCGTTCTGATATACTCGTTACACAAGGATTACCGACATTATTCATTATCGTTTAAACGTATTTTATATATTGCGGCTAATGTAGAAGAAAAAATATAATTAAGTGGGATCTTGTTTGAATCGAATCGTCTAATCTCATACTTTCATAACATTAACTTTTAATAATTTTTAGATGTAAATAATTCAATATATAAATAACAAAATAATATTAAAAGTCAAATCTAACCCATACACAATATAAGAGCGCCTAACCCTAAAACAATATGAAAAAGTGAAATCTTTTTTGACCTAACTTATAACTGACTTGTACGTAATTACGTATTGTATTTTTTCTATTTGTAAGTTGCAAGTTTCTCTCTCTTTGAGTTATACATAAAAATTAACAAATTTTCCTTTTTACTAATAATTTTAACTTTTCAAGAGAATCTAATTTAAAATTTGAAAAAATAATTAACATTTAATATAATTAAATTTACTTCCCAAGAAAGAATAAATGCTAAACTAATAAAGTATAATTAAATTTTAATATTTTCAAAGCAAAAATAATATTAAATTACATAAATAAAATACAAGATTGTTTTTTATATACAGCCCTTAAAATTGTATATATACCATTTTCCTTATATTTATTTAATATTGTTTTGTTTACTTCACAAAATTCATTTTTTATATATTATACCCTGAAAAGACGAAACCGATTGTTATTTAAAGTTCAGACAGTCTCCTGAGAGACCGTCTTTTTGAGAGACGTCTCTCAGGTCCAATCCATTAAAGCTTATTGTCTATATTTACTCTATATTTTTCCTAATGACCCAACCCAATTAGAGATGGTCTCTTAAAAAGACCGTCTCTTATAAGAATTTGTGTTAAAAGTTTGTAAAGAAAAAATCATATATCAAAAGCCAACTGTGATGTTCTAGAAGACTAGAAATTAGAATCGTAGGGATTTCATTGCAAAGATAATTTACAACCCCATGATAGGGATTACGGATTAAATCAATCATTTGGTAAAAGTAATTAGCTCTTCTTTCTATAAAGTGTTGTCCTAATATACATTGATATGCTCTCTCTTTTCTATTTTTTGTCCCCATTTCTTTTTAGTCTATTTTTTTTATTATTTTGTTAGATTTTTTTATAAAAACGAACTCATCATTTTCTTTTATTCACAAAGTTCCTTTAATATTATTCATTTAATTTGAATAATTCTATTATTTTTAGAAAAAATTGCCTAGTTGAATAATTCTATTATTATTCATTTAATTTGAATAATTCTATTATTTTTATTTTGAATAATTTGATTCCACTTATTGATTAATCATGAATAATTCCAACTTTAAGGTGTGTTTGCCTAGAGTAAACTTGGATAACTTAATGACCTGTTATAGTAGGTAATTCACCAAAAAATTAAATTGAATATTATTTTAAAATGAGAGAAAAATTTTGAAAATTTACATAAAAAATTCTAAATAATAAAAAAAATCATAAAATTTTTATTAGCATTTTTTTAACATTTTTTTCGACATTTTATTTTAATTTATCTTTTTTTAAATAAAATAAAACTTGCTATAGCAAGTCATCCGGTCACCGGGTTTTCTCGAGGAAAATACCCCTAAAAGTTGGGATTATTCATAGTTATTCAATATGTGGGATTATTGTTAAGAAAATCATATATAGGTTGGATTATTCTATGTAATTTTTCCTTCTTTTTATCTTTATATAAAGTTTATTTGTTGCAATATAAAAGAGATGAATCTACTATACGAGTTAAGACAAAGGGATAAAGTTACATCTTAATTAAACCGTTGACATGCACTAACCTGAGATCTCAACAAACCTTAGTATGTTGTCAGTAATATCCCCCACCAAAAAGATAACAAAAGCCTAATAATATTAATCAGGGGAATTTCAATTATTTAAACCCTAATTATTGCTTTTAAACTGTACATCTGATCTTGCCTACTTTACATGTAATAAAGACTTTCGAAATTGGTTGCATCCAATACTACAAATTCTATATATATCTTTTCTCCTTTTTCGTTAGGTTATCGATCGTGCAATTATGTAGAATCATGTCTATATGTAGCTCTATTCTATATATCTCTACAATTACATGTATATATAATTAACTCAGTTAATATTTTTATATGTTTTATATTACATGATTCAAAATTAAATTTTTAATTAAATAACTTGCATGACCATGCCTAGATTATTTCCCCTAATACTGATAGAATTTAGGAAAATGGGCCTGGGCAACCCAAACAAGGAGGAGAAGAAGTAGTCCATTCATAAACCCAAAGAAAGTTCACTACTAAAACCAATTGGTAATAGTAGGAGTTACTCCTTGAGTATATAAAATGATGCATACTATTCTCTTTCTCCGATGTGGGACAACTCACATGTGGGTAACACATGGACACTTCAACAAATCCAATGTCTCCATGTTTATTATTGCTTATGTTCATTACCCATTTAGTGATCGATTCAAAATGGTGGAAAATGGTAATGCATGTTTAATATTTTGATAAGTGCTATTAGGTGATGGTACGTGTAATGGAGAATCGTACACTAAAAAATTTTTATGATCAAATTAAGTTTTATTGCCATAAAAATATATTTATTTCATGAAAATTTACGCTAAAATTTTTTTTAGCACCAATAATCAAACGATGGAACTATTAGTGTTTATTGCTTATATAGTAATAATAATAATTTATGATCGTTAGAGCATGTATCTCATATCAAATTTGAATAGGACTTATCTTATAGATATCATGAAGTATATATTCATTTAGTTTAAGACCAACAATAAATTTCAAAACATTTACCCAAAAAATAACTATTTAATCAAGGGAAATAATATATAGCCCTAAGGGTTGTATATAAAAAAGACTCTTACATTTAATTTATATAATTTAATATCGTTTTTACTTTGGAAACATAAACATTTAATTATACTTTATTATTTTATCATTTATTATTTCTTGGAAAGTTAAAATCATTATGTAAAATATTAATTGTTTTCTATTTTCTAGACTAGATTCCCTTGAAAATTTAAAGTTATTAATGATAAAAAAAAATTTGTTTAGTATATATCATTACTCATTAATTAAACTTGAATAGATAAAAAAAGAAGAAAAAAGGAAGTAAGGAAAGAAAAGAAGTAAATAGTATACAAGTTTGTGGAGCTTCCAAGTTGTTGCAAACTCAGGTGCCTACCACATGCAAATGTTGATATTATAACTTCAATGATATTCCAACATGCCAGGATTTTGTTTTCATATAATGAATATTTATAAATATATGATCTCTTGAATAAAATCAAAAATAATCTACATTAATTAATTAAATAATCCCACTTAAACCACTAAGCACGTGGCCACTAATAACTAATTATATGGGCATCTAGATTTATTACTTAATCCTCCACTAAGATGTTGGCATCTAAATGAACACTCAAAATTCCAAAGTTTCCATCCATGCATGTTCCTTCTTATTATACAAGTTTATTTGTGCTTTTCTTCACATGATCCCATGTTTTTAAACTAAATTATATTAATTGACCTATAAAAATATTAATTGACCTATAGGCTATGATTATCTAGTGTAGTTATTTACTTGATATATGTCCACCAATTTTGGGGTATGATCTTACTATGGTAAGCTACTTTAATTTTATAAATTTAATACCATCAATCTAGTCATCTATCTAACTAAAATAACTACAACAAAATTAACTTTTCGCAATATAGGGTTTATTGGCATCAAAAATATCACTAATTTAAACTTTCAGTGTCAAAATTTTTGGTTTTTATTTTTAAATTCCACAATAAAATGATTTAGTGACACTTAATTTTACTGTTAGTGACATATGTAATTGTTACTATAGTCTATAGTGACATTAATGAGAAATGTCTCTAAATCATGTCGCGAAAAGCTTTAGAATGTTTTTTATTATGCTGGTAAAGAGTCTAATAAATATCACTAAATCCAGTTTTTATACCATGAGAAATGTAAAATAGTGGCATTTTAATTAAATTTCACTAAATATATCCCACTAAAAGTAAATTATGTTGTTGTGAATAGATATTACTTGTAACATGATCAACTACCTATTACCAGACACTCGCTTATAGTCCTTATGAGCGAAATACACTGAATGCGATGACGAATATGATGTTAATAAATAGTGTCAAAAAATACGTAAGACATTACAAATAAGAGGGAGCATAAAAGAAGTGCAATATTATTGAAGGTGGATTCGGCCATGAGCTCAATTAAGCCCAAGCAAAATAGTGTGGGAAGTTTCTTGTTAAGTAGTGTATGTATCTCCTTGTATGTCAACATGTGATATGTTAAGAGAAGTTTCTTCGTATACAATGATGAATTTGACTTATTTCTTAGTTATTGTCATTCTAAGAGCATCAACAATAATCACTTAAATTTACTTTCCCAAAATTTTTCTCTCTTTTTCATAATTTTCAACGTCATTTTGATATATAGATCCTCAAATTTTAGTCACATATGCAGCTTGGCACAACTTTGTCATTAATATTACTTATGGCATAACTAGATTAATTTATATTGTGAACCTTAGATTAACGTATTTTGGCAGAGCAAAAATTGATAAATTTTTTTAAAGGTTCTGTGCAATTTTAAAAATTATATATTTTTCTAATTGTTTTGTATATATCTTTTAACACTTAAAATATATTCTCTCCTATTCATCTAAAATGTCTCATTTATTTTATGTACACTATCCAATGCACTTATTCGATCATTAATATATCGAGTTATGTATAATTAAAAATTATAAAAAGTTGATATTAATAATCTTTACATCAAAACGAATCAAATAAGATCCCATATGACTATGTTTTAACTTATAGATTAATAATAAAAAGCATATTATGAGTGATAGATTAATAGTGTCCCAAAAGTAAATGTGAGATTTTAGATGATTAGAAGGGAGTACAATGTAATTTAATATTAAGTCCTCTAATTTTTCGAGGTGCTATGCACGGGAACATATTGAAGTAAATTGGTTTGTCCATAGGAAATAAAATCTAATGAAGAAAAAACTAGTGGGTTCTAGGTTGGCAGCTTAGTTTTTCAAGTGGAACATGTTTATTCAACCAGCTGATCTTTCACCAGAAATTTTTTATATTTCATTATAGAAAGACAAAACATAATGCTACATTAGATAATAACAATAAAATAAATTTAGATAATTATCCTCTCAATTAGAGCATGTAAATATACTAGTTTTTCCGGATTAAATTATAAGTTTAATTCTCACATAACCTTTACTTCTTCGCTCAACCTACTCCATAATCAAAAAATATATTAGTACTACATAACATGATGACAAAATAACTAATTTAAGATTAATAATCTTGGTTTAAATATAATTTGCTTAGATTCAAACTAAGGGAAGAACATTTCAAAAAAAAAAAAAAAAAGCTAAGGGAAGAACAAGAATAATTAAATTCTTATAGGACATAAAATATAACAATTAAAAGCCACTTAATTGTCATCAATTACTTACTCCAATAATGTTAAGTACAAATTTTAAAATTAAAATTATACGTTAAGTTCGATGTGATGGAAAATATTTTTTTAACACAATTTTCAATATAATCAAAAGATAATTATACATATACAAGTATTATTGTAACAAAATATCATCAAATTTTTCTTAATTTGACGACATGAAAACTAACTAATTATTAAATACAACTTTGAACAACTACGAAAAGTTCAATGTCTAGATTTTATAATAGACAGTACGACTACATATTTCTTACTATCACTGAATATTTTTATTCACAACATTTCAAAAGAATTATATATTCTATTTTTGTATTTTTTAATTCACTTATTTAATCATTTTCTAACCAATACAAAAATAATCCATCATCATAATTTTTTGTTGGATTTATCTTATAATATCAACTTTATGGAGTATAACATATAATTAAAGATATTAAATTATAATTAAATATTTAAACCATAAAAGTCAAAGTGATATCTTAAGAGGATAAACTATAAAGTGCATTTACGTAATTTTGGAAATTTGATAAAAACTTACATTTTCTTAGTATTCTATGTGGTATTGAAATTCAAGCTCTAGTATTAGAATTCTTATTTTTATATAACTTTAATTTTAAAATACTCATAACTAATTGTGATATAATATGCAAAAAATATTACTATTAATTATAAACAAGTTATAAATAAAATAGATCAGAGAAAGTAATACTCCATATTTATATGAAAAATTGTGAACCTTCCACACGTAAATAGTCTATATATGCACATTATTCACTCTTATTCAAATCAATCATGTTATGATATGATTTTGTTTTTAAATAATCAGGACAATATTTATCTAAATTCCAGTTTATTATTATTAAAAATTGACATGCTTGAAAACACAAGTATAACTTTTTACTACAATTTGTTCTAGTGGGATTGGATTAGTTTTAGATATTTGTCTTTATGTATTGATAGATTAATAACTATTGTTATTTTTTACATTTTTATGGTACAAGTAGTCATAGGGAATCCTATTCAAATTTTTTCTAAACAAAAGTGGTAAGGTCATTTTAAGTTTAATTTTAAAGCACTTATACAATTTCATAACATGTTTAACCGGTTATCATTTTGTATAAATGGGGGGTACGTGAAGGGTTGTGTAAGATCAAAGGGGTGATGTGATTAGTAAATACAATTGGGTCCCACTACTTCTTTACTAAAACCAATTTATCCGATTATAAGTCATCTTGGACTTTGAATTTAGAATGGGCCTAAAGTTAGAAGTTTTAAATATTAATCAATTATTGAGAATTTTATATTTAAATCACGCATAGTTGGGAGTTTTTAATGTAATTTTCCCTTAATAAATTATTATTAGGGTTCATTTATACAATTTTCCTTTGGTATTCATTCACGTGAAACATATCTCTATCTCAAATCAACTTTATCGGTAAAATTACTTCTTGGAAAATAAAGGAGTTTCTATGGAAATCTTTAATATGAAGTATAATTAATTTGTATAAAAGAAATACTTTATTTTTGGTTTTTGGATTAGTGCGTGCCCCAATGAAGGAATACAATTGTCTTAAGCAAAAGATAATAAAAGATCATCAAACATTCTAATTATGTAGAAGTTCGTTGGATCAAATATGGTCATAACGTTCAAGAAAATTCATAGGTAGAAGGTCGCACCTCACGACCCTAGCACCAAAAAATGATTCAAAACTACAATTATAGGACTTTTTACAATGAATATTTGTCATAAAACCATTAACAACAATATAGATATTTAAGTAAACCACTACGAACATTAGCTTATTAATTATGAACTAATATTGTGCTTAACGATTCTTACGTAAATGATATTATAGAAAAATGATTTCAAACCCTATTATATTTTAAAAATTTATAATAACTCAAACTTTTTTCAAAAGAAAAAAGAATTCATAGATAGTTGAATTATAACTAGATTTTAAAGAGAAGAATTCCAATCATGTCATGCTAGAATGGGAGATGGTTTCACTCAAAAAAGAAAACTTATTCAATCCCCAAATTTCAATCAATATGTATATATATCCAAATATAGTATGGCCCATAAAAATACATATCATTTAAAAAAATAGTCTAATAATAACATGGCTTAATTTCCTCCACATCTAAAGGGGTTTGAGCCCTCATCTCTTCACATTGTAAGACTTTGTTGAATGGCAAGATTCCTCTTCTTGAATGTGGTGGATGACAGTAGGGCCCATCTCTAAAATCCTTTGACATCACCGTAATCTAAATAACAGGAATTACAACAATGACTTCAATCAATTGAACCAAGTGCCTTTAAAAAAATACAATATATAAAATTCCTCCATTTAATTGTACCTATTAATATTATTTTGACTCTTTTAACTGATTTTGAACCCGCGACTATAAATAGGTTGTTTAAAAACAGTTTATTCATAATAATAAATTGTTTCAATTAGTTAATTTACCAAACATTAGTATTGAATTGTCAAAATAAGCTAAAATTGTCCAATATGTTAATTTGCGAAACACCTATTATTTGTTGATTGTTGATGGTTGAAATAACTTGTTATGAAATAGATATTTTTGAATACATTGCTCCAACTGTATGGATAATACATCTGTTAAGCCAAATTAATTAAATTAAATTATCAATCGATTATTTCAATTTTATTTTGAGATAATCAATTATTTCAATTAACTACCGGTTATCAGCTGAATTCGTAAATTTCTAATATACACACTTCACACTTGAAAAGAAAGGCATAACACTAGCAAGAAAAAAATAAAAGAAAAAGAATAATTACCGATTCACATTCTTTTTTTAGTACCCTACTTCGGGAAAAAAAAAAAAGAAAAAGTTTCATTGTCAAAGTAAAGACTGCAAACGTCCCCTTCATGAAAGCGACGATTTCCCACTCCCCATCTGATTTCTTCTTCCTGATTTAGGCCTCATCCTTCTCCTTGTCGCTTTTCGTCATCGGAATGTGTGCTTGATACTCCTACTTTTTTTAATTCTCTACTCTTTCATCGCCACCACAAAATGCGTTAATTTTACTTTTATATGTCACACTTATTTTATATGTCACACTTAGTAGTAAGTATTATAGAACGAAGAAAGTATTAGTCTTAAATAATTGAAAAAATTATACTGAATAATCTCATTAAATGTCTATCTACTGTGAATAATTTGGACTATTGAGTATATTTAAATAATTTAACTTTTATGTTTTTTGCTGACAGCACACATTTTTACATATTAATCGGCTACTGTAAATACCTAATAGACGTTAGATTCACCTGTTCTTCCTAATTATGCTTCTTCGTTGGTGTCTACTTCTCTTTAATCTTAGGTTACTACAATAGTTGATCAAAATGTGGCAAGGGATATTGTTAGCAAAAAAATATATACAAATGTTGGATTATTTTGACATAACTCAAAACTTAAGATTATTCATAGAAGATGGGTAACATATGTGATTATTCAGTCAATTTTTCCTAAATATAAAAGTTATAATGATGAAATTCAACCAGAGTTAAAAATATAAATAAAAGAAAAAAATAGTGAAATATTCTAACACAAATTCTTACTTGAGACCGTCTATATAATAGACGTCTCAAGTTTTGGGGTTGGCCCAATTTATAAATTAAAAAAAACTAATTAGTGGTTATTTAAGTTAAAAGACAGATATGGACTGACTCTTGAGAGATGTCTATACTATACACGGTCTCTCATGAGAGGACATGATTATCTAAAAGTAAAAATAAAGCAAAATAAGTAAAATGATCCAAATTAAAAAATATCTAAAATAATAGAGACCGATGGAGTACCAACCTTTACAAAGCGGAACGCAAACATCCAAGAGTATTATTTTGGCAAGGGAACATGAATTTTAAGATTCAATCATGAGATTAGCCATCCCATTAGGATTACAATTTTGAATTTGTCGCTTATTATTAGAGGAAAATAATGAGTTTAAAACTCAAAAATTTTAAATAACTTGTTTAAAAATTTATTTTCAGCTACTCTTAAGTCAATAAAAAATTATTTATCTAACATACTTATAGTCATATATTTATTTTTATGCTGATCATATTATAATGAAAAATCCTTTAAAAATCAAAACAAATGTGTGATAAATGATCTAGATATTTGATACTTTCTTCATTTACTTATGATTTTCTCAAATAAAATTTATGAATTTTAGTGTCAGACTTTCACTATGATTACTCATCGATCTATATAAAAATCATATTCACGTGAAATCTTGATATATTCGTCTTTATATATACTTTCTAAATATCAATTTATATAATTTTTAAAAATCACGATTAAAATCATTTGAATTTTTAATTTGCATTGGGATCTGCAAAAAAGTAAATGATAAGAACAAATGAAAACAGAGGAATTATGATTTAAGACCAAAAAGTATTCTATATCAGCTTACTGTATCACTTTTACTTGTATATTTTATTATTTTTTAATTTAATTTAATTTTTATTTACCTATATTAAAAATTTAAAATATATATATGTGTGTGTGTGTGTGTGAGAGAGAGAGAGATCTTGATAAATTCATCTTAATTTTTTAAAATTTTAATAAATTCACAATTAAAATTATTTAATTATATTTTTTGCATTAAGATTTTGAAAAAAAGTAAATGTAAACAGCACATATAAAAAAGAGAGAGTATTGATAACAAAAATTCCTAATCAATAACCGTGATTTGTAAATCATCACAAAAAGACAAAAAAAATAATAATAAAATAAATAAAATAAAAAAGATAAATTAAAATAACAAAACTCTCACCCTATTAATTAAATTATACTACATAAGGGTGATTTGTTAATCTCACAAGTAATAACTTAAAAGAAAGCATGAAGCCATGAAGTGATTGATGCAATGCCAATGATAGAATTTTGAATGATTACCAACTTTTGGCCCCCTTTAAAAGCTGTACTCCTACAATATACGGTATGGCCAATAATACAAAAGGTAATACATTTATTTCTATTTAAATCTTTAAGGCAACTACTCTATAAACTTGCCAATTTGACCACGACTTTCTCATTTCCTCCACTACGCAAAACGCAATACATTAAAATTTTACTTCTATCTCTTTTGTGGAGTGTATGTCAATAAAATAATTTTTTTGCAAAAGTAAAAAAATAATTTCCTTTTAAATTAAAGTGGAAAACTTTTTTTTTTTTTTTTATAAATATACATTATACATGTTTACTATATTTTGTTTAAAGTGCTAGATACTTGTATATTAATTCTTCAAAAATAGCTACAAATTAAATAATATCTATGTGAGTTATTGTAAATTCATCTGATATATACTCATTCTGTTTCTTAATAAATTTCTTACGAGAAATATTCAGAGAATTTAAGAAAAATAGAATATTTTAGAGAGTAAATATAATTGAATATCATCATCATCCTATCCAATGTGGACTATAAATTTAATGGAGGAAAAGTGTAGACCATAAGTATTTAAAAAATATTAAAAAAATAGTTACTGTAAAAATAATTACCTTGATCTACAAATATGGTATTATATGATTCAGAAATTAGAAGCACATATGACATACCGTCACCCTTTTATTGCTATCTTATGAAGATCTAACGATGAAAAACAAAACAAATAAAAAATAAAATGGGCAGCACAAGATCTCTAGAGCGGTAAAGCCAACTTATATAAACTTTATACTACACGTACGTACCAAAAATGAAAATACCCATTTAATAATAATAATAATAATAATAATAAGAAGGATCATTTACCAACTACAGCCTCTTAGTTTACTTAATTTCAAATAAACAGCAGCGAACTTTGTTTATTACCAACTACAACTTCCAACTTACCAAACATGACATCGAGACAGCCAAAACAACTAAAATAGGGTAAAAAATGGGGTTAAAATGGGGTGTTTTGTCAGTCTTGATGTCATGTTTGTTAAGTTGGAGGTTGTAGTTGGTAATAAACAAAGTTCGCGGCTGTTTATTTGAAATTGAGCAAAATTAGAGGCTGTAGTTGGTAAATGATCCTAATAATAATAATAATACTCCCTCCTATTCAACCTATTAGTCCCATTTGCTTTTTTCACATTTGCCGAGGCAACTTTTTAACCATTAATATCTTTGATTATGCTTGATTAAAAATTATGAAAATTTGATATTAATAATCCTTGCATTGAGACGAATCAAATAAGATCTCACTTGACTATGTTTTAACATATAAATTAAGAATAAAATACATATTAAGAGTGATAAGTGAATAGTCTCCCAAAAGTAAATGAGACTAATAGAAAGAATATGAGGTAATAATAATAATAATAATAATAATAAAGAAAGAAAATAGTGATAAATTACTATGTCAAATTTAGTAACTTAATTAATTCCTTGGGACTTGTGAGATCATCATAAGTCATAACCCAAAATATAATAATTTACTCCCAAACAAAATGGGAATTAAAAAAAAAAAAAAAAAAAAACTTAATTATAATTCTGGTGTTCAATCCAAGGCCAAAACCCAGTTTGATCATCAATGTTACAGAACATGCTGGTGAAATTCTCTTCTTTAACTGATGATGATTGTGGGCTTTGAAATAAAACTTGGGCTGTAAGGGGCCCATTGGGCCTCATTGATGACTGTGGAAAGAGTGTTCTTCCGGCGGTGGTTGTTGGATGGGCGGAGAGATCCAATGGGCTTTCATTGTTTGTTGTTGGAGTCCTTGAAATATCCAATTTTATTTCGGAGCTATTCTCACTTCTATTGCTGCATGAACCTTCTGTTTCCTTGTTTAAATTGATTGACTCTGTTGGTTCTCTACCACCTTTTAATGCTATTATCTACCCACCAATAATAAAATATTATTATAATCAAGAAATCATCAAATAAAAAACAACCTACAGATTTAATATAATTGATTAATTTATGTTTTTCTTATAAGGAAAAGATCATAATGAAGTGTTCACAAATGAAATTGTACTCATCAAAATAGGTAAAATAATTGATATATTTTTAAGAGAATTAAATAAAATAAATTTATTTGGACGCCCTAAAATAAAGAATGTACTCCTAATAAATTGAATGGTAGATAAGAGTATTAAATTATGCAATAGAGTGGCCAATGTACTGTTGTATTAAATTTGCTGCATTTTTATTTTAGTATGTCTCACTTAATTTGAATGATTTCTATTTTTAGCTTATGTCTCACCATTTTTTTTAATCTCATCCATACATTTTAATTTTGTTTTAATTTCGTCCACGTACATCATTCTCTCTCTTTATTTATTACCACTTTCTTAAAAATTATCTTTTTCCTGTCAAATATAAATTTAATAGGATAAATGAGTAAATGATAAAAATTTAAGAAGAAAGACGATTTATTAAAAAAGATCTTAGAGAAATAACATAAAATATACTTTTAAGAAAAATTATAAAAAGAAAATGAAATTGCTGGTTGGAGGTGAAAAAGGAAAAACATGATCAAGCAATCAACAGTATTCCAAAAGTTAAAGCACAAAAAGAAAGGTGACTAGAAAATGATGATGATCTTCTTTACAAAACCAAATTTATTGGTTTAAGCTTTAAAGCGACTAGAAGAAGTTTCCCAAAAACAAAACATTTCTAAAGTCAAAAATAATAATAAAATTCTTTTATTTCATCTTAATTTTGCTACATAAGCAAGCAAATTAAAAAGTTGTTTTTAAGTCATAATTCGATCAAAATGATTCTAAAATAGCTCAAAATCGACCATAATTATCTTTTATTCCCAATTAGTAAAAAGATTAGTGAATAATGTAACAGTGACACAGACAAAGTGATAATTTAGAAATAAAAAATACCTGAGCTTGAAGTTTATGATTTTGAGCTTGAAGAGCATCATTATCAGCCTTAAGAGCATCAAATTGTCTTTTAAGAACATCATAATCCTTTTCTAATTGCTTAGTCTTCCACCTAGCTCTTCTATTTTGAAACCAAATAGCAATTTGCCTAGGTTGTAACCCAAGAGCTTTAGCTAATTGCATTTTTCTTTCAGGTTCAAGTTTATTACCCAACTCAAAATTCTTCTCAAGAGTTTTAACTTGTTCCATGTTTAATCTTCTCTTCTTCTCTCCAACTCCTCCTAAGTGGGAGTGGGACCCATCATCTGATAAATCCTCTTGATCTCCTCCATTATTATCATTATTATTATGCCCATTTGTAATATCTTCACACATATCTATTCCTGAAAATGACATAGATCTCTTCCCTAACATACCTCCTATTCCTGCTCCTCCTACTGCATCAAACATCACATAACTACACATCTTAGTACTCAATGTACACTTCATTTTGTAAAATTATAAATTAAGCCGGTAAGAAACTAACTCAACTAAAAACCTGATTGAGTATATAACTTATCTCGAGACTTTAATTATTAGTTTCATTTATCAGCGGAATTGATTTTCAAAACATAATATCAAAAATTATCACCATCATACTCAATGTATTTCACTTATAGAAAACTATGGTCAGGGTCTGGAGAGGAAAAAACGACGGCAGCTCATACCCATAGAGGAGAGTGCGATCAAAGAGTCCCTCCAATAACAAAAAGTCATTTACTTTTCATTTTAAGTAGAACATTATTTAACTTTAGATTTGATAAGAAATTGCGTTGCATCCACACTTTTGTACGGAAATTCTTTTGCAATAGAAGTATGGACACAAGTATATCTGACACTAAATATTTCACTTGAGAAATTTTGCATTAAAATCAAGAATAAAGATATTACCATGGAAGTCTTGAGGGGTGCAAGAAGGAAGAATGGAGGAGAGAGAAGGATGATGAGTTCCATTATCAGGAGTTTGAAGCATGAAATTAGCAGGAAAGAAAGCCATCCCAGTACAACTACTACTCATCATATATATATATCCCTTAATTTTCTATGCTAAGATTATACTTCTATATATATGACTCTTGAAATTTGCTGATCAAAACTTCAATATAATGTCTGTATTTTGATCTGATAAAGAAGATGGGAAGTATAATTTGAAAGAGAGGATAGGCTCTAGGATGTGAACTACCCCTAAAGAAAGAAGACTTCTCAAATATAGTATTTCTTTTTTTGTTTTAGAAACTTTTTTTATATGGAGAATATATATATTTACTAAAAAAATACTTATATATTTATTTATTTTTTGAATCTATAGATGGTACACTGTTTGGGTGTATGATGGATTTATATACCTTACTAGCTAGCTCTCCTAATTAAGAATATGTTGTAGGGAGGAGAAAGAGAGAAAAATTGGAGGGGAAACAAGGGAAAAGGTGCCCACTTTATGGTGTAGGATCCTTTTTATATTTCATAAATTATTTTATTTTCACATATTTGGAAATTGGGATATGCTAAAATTAACCTTGCATCTATCTTACAAGGCATGGATTTCATATCAAAGATTTTATTTAGCCTCTACTTAAGCGATATAGTTTATGTAATTTAGCGTTGACTAAACAAACGTTAAACTGCTAAATGTTTGTTGTTTTATAGTAGAATAAATATTAATAAACGAAAATTTTAAAAAAATGTTAAAACAATAAAGAAATGTAAAATGAAATATAACAAAGTTAATGAAATGGAGGAGTAATTGAATTGTTTGGATTTCTAACTTAGAATGTACTCCTGATCATCTTGATCCAATGATCAAGAAATAGTTTAGTGTTTGATGGGCTAATTATTTTATTAATCTAGATTAATTAAGTACACTGTTAATCCTTAAAATGCCTCGGGATTGATGTGTTTTTGTGGATTGAGTATAATATGCTAATTGTCAGATTTCAAATCAAGCTTACTAGTATTTAGGTACATAAGTACTAGTGTACTACTCTAGAGCTAGAAGTTGGTTGTTACTTTTATTTTGGAAAATGAAATTTATAGAACTACTCTGACTCTACGAGTATACTTTATCCGTTCTGAGATATTCGTTATATTTGACTTATGAGTATTATTCATTGTTTGAGTTTATTTTATATATAACAATTAATGTGTAAAGAAGAAATATAATCAAGTGGGATCTTATTTGAATCGTCTAATTGCATACTTTCATAATATTTAATTTTTATAATTTTTAGCTAAGTGTAGTTTAAGATATTAATGATCGAAATTGTGCATTAGACTGCGTAAAAAAGTGAAATGTAGCAAGTATTATGGAACGGAGGAAGTATCTCTTAAGAGTACAATAATTTACGTTGTAAAATATACAAAAATTTCAAATCAATCACCGTGATTTGTAAATCACCACAAAAATACAAAAAGAATAATAATAAAATAAACATAGGCTACTAGTACTAGTGTTTCGTATGAGGAGAAAGATTGCCGAGATAAAGTTACAGGTCAAACAAACGATCATGTGGGGAAGATTTAAGGGGGATATGGTCGCAACTGTGTCAGACAAGATCAAGACGTCGGGCTACCCAAGTGTACCAGACGATGCAAACCAAATGTGGACGAACATGGCAAAAACCATTCGAAAGGTGATAGAAGAGACATTAGGGGTGTCGACGGGGAAAACCAAGGTGTATAAAGAGTCGTGGTGGTGGAACGAAGAAGTGCAAAAGAAGATAAAGGAAAAAAATAGGAGTTTCAAGGAGCTCATGGCTTGCACGGAGGGAGAGGATAGGACACAGAAGAAGGAGAGGTATAAAGAAGCTAAACGAGCGGCTAAAAAAGCAGTAGCGGAGGCAAAGGATCAAGCGTTTGAAGCCTTTTATCAGAAGCTTGAGACCAAAGAAGGAGAGAAGTATATTTATAAGTTGGCAAAAGCAAGATCTAGGTGGAAGAAGGACGTAGGGACAGTGAAGTTCATTAAGGATGAAGGTGGACGAGTACTCCTTAGACAAGAGGACATCAAGAGGAGATGGCATCAATATTTCTCCCAATTGCTTAATGAGACTAGGGGCCTAGGGAAGGAAATTCAACAGACTCCAGTCCTCCAGAGAACACAAGATCATGGGTCGATTCATGATATTACCACAGCGGAAGTAGGAGAAGCTCTCAAAAAATGGGGAGATCAAAGGCAGTTGGACCTGATAACATTCTGATCGAGGTGTGGATGGGTTTAGGTGAGGAGGGAATTCTGTGGCTTACTAACCTTTTTAATGTCATCTTGAGGTCTAGTAAGATGCCAGAAGAATGGAGGGTTAGCACACTTATCCCTTTGTTTAAAAACAAGGGTGATGCTCAAGTATGCGGGAACTATAGAGGGATCAAACTTCTAAGCCATACTATGAAACTATGGGAAAGAGTGATCGAGAAAAGAATTAGACGAGAGACGGTGATTAGGGAGAACCAATTTGGATTCATGCCAGGAAGATCGACCACAGAAGCAATTCATGTTTTGAGGAGACTGATGGAAAAGTATAGGGAGCGAAAGAAGGATTTGCATTTGATATTCATTGATCTGGAGAAAGCGTGTGATAGTGTACCACGAAACGTCGTTTGGGAGAGCCTCAAAAATAGAGGTATATCACGAAGATACGTTGAGGTGATACAGAACATGTATGACAGAGTGACGACTAACATACATACACTGGTGGGAATGACAGAGTCTTTTCCAATTAAAGTGGGACTACATCAGGGTTCAACACTAATTCCTTTCATTTTTACGATCATTATGGAAGAGCTCTCTAAATCAATTTGGGAGACTGTACCATGGTGCATGCTTTTTGCCGATGATATAGTTTTAATCGCGGAAACCAAGGAGGAGGCTAATAGTAAATTGGAGGAGTGGAGGGTAGCCTTGGAGAGTAAAGGGTTGCGCATAAGTCGTACGAAGACAGAATAATTGCGATGCAACTTCAGTGGGAGAGAAGTGATAAGGGAGCTAGAGGTTACCATAGGGGGAGAAGTTGTTGCATGTACATCCAAGTTTAAATATTTGGGATCCGTGATTCAGAGTAATGGGGAGATTGATGGAGACGTTACTAATCGCATACAAGCGGGTTGGCTTAAATGGCGTGCAGCTACCAGGGTGCTCTGTGATAAAAAGTTTCCAAGGAAATTAAAAGGTAAATTTTACCGCGTTGCAATTAGGCCGGCGTTGTTATATGAGACCGAATGTTGGCCTGTAAAGAAGGTCTTCGAACAGAGGATGGAGGTAACAGAGATGCGTATGTTGAGGTGAATGTGTGGTAATACTATGATGGATAGGATAAAAAACCAGGAGTTTAGGAAGATATTAGGGGTTGCACCTATCTCCGCAAAGATGCGGGAGAACAGGTTGAGATGGTTTGGGCATGTGCAGAGAAAGACACATGACACCCCATTAAGAAGGATCGATTGCATCTTGGTGGAGGGCAAGAGAAGTCGAGGAAGACCTAGGAGAACGTGGGAGGAACAAATTAAAAGTGACATGAAGGATCTACACCTCTCCAAGGACCTGACCAGGGATAGGGCCAGTTGGAGGCGCCTTATCCACGTCCCAGATCACTAAACCCGTCCCTTTTACCCCTAGTTCGTTTTTTGATTTTGTCTTTTAGTCGCTCTTTACCTTTTTCTTTGATCTTACGTTTGTTTTTGCGCGTATGCTTGTTATTCTATCTATCAACTGCAGGTTCTCTCTCTTGAAGACCGTTCTCGAGCCGGGGGACTCTGTGATCGCACTCTCCTATATGGGTATGAGACTGCCATCGTTCTTCCCTCCATCATAGTTTTCTATGAACGGGATACACTGGGTATGATGATGATAATGATGAAACAAAATTAAAAAAGATAAATTAAAATAACAAAACTCTCATCCTATCAAATCCTACCATACAAGGGTTATAGAATGTATTAATATTTCCCAAATATTACTAAATAATCACAAAGAGAATACTAAGAATATATAATACTTTATCAAGGTGATTTGTTAACCTCACAAATAACACTTATTTACTAAAACCTTCTTATTTTAATTTGAGAATAACTTTTTGATTTATTTTTGCAGGAATGTCGTTCAATGTCAATGTTATTTTAAATTTACGGCCCGTTTGGTTAGTGGTACTAATAATAGGAATGATTTATAATGTAAAATTACATCAAAATTAAAGTTTCATATCATTCCCATGGTAATGAAACTTTGATTAGAAAAAAGTTTTTTCATTTACAAATTTCCATTACCACCTAATACCATCTCTCTCAATGGTAATGTATTGGAATGAATTTTATGAAGAAAATGAGATGATTGAAGTTGGACAAACATGGACATTAAGGTAACGAAGAAATTTTCCAACCAAAATTACACCAATTTTTCACTCCCATTAATACCGTTTATTACCACCTACCAAACGGGCCGTTAAGGTAATGATGACAAAATATGTTTTAATTAAGCATGAGGATTGAATATAATAAATTAAATATAGTTTCTCAGAATCAAGTGTTATTTAGATGATTAAGTTGAAGCATGTATTATTTTCCTCAAGTAAGATTTTAAGTTTAATTTTCTTTATTTCTTCTCCTAGCGAGAATCACCTTTTCCCACCTATCATGTAATTTAAAAAAAAAATCATAGTAACGAATCATGGACTATATAGGGGAAAATGACTTTTATCATTCGGTTATTACAACTTACAACCATAGATCTTAATAGTTAATTCTTAACTGAAAATGCTCATAACTTAATTTAAGTAAATTATAATTAACATTAAAGTTGATCCTTAAAGTCAACAACTAGGGTTTTTTGGGTGATATAATATTATGAGTAAGTTCAACAATGACGACTCTTAAAACAAATACAAAGTCCATTTCTTGTTGCCGAGAGACAGTTGTACATAAAATGATAAAACATAAACAAGTACTTTAAGATGTGAGGATACAATTGTCATGCACAAATATGAATTCCTGTAAGTTGTGTTTGGAAACTAGTATTTCATTTCAAATTAATAATTTCAATTATGAAATTATGAATGTAGAATTTGAGAATGACAAGATTTGTGAGGTCATTCTCAAATCCCCATCTTTAAACCATTTTGATAACAATTGTGGATTTGATTCAAATCCAAATTTGAAATTTTAGTATTTGCTAAACACTAATTTTGAGTTAAATCTATATTTTCAAATGAAATCCTCATTACCAAACATAGTCTTAAATTAATTAATGGGTAATCATTATATCTTATTCAGTATATACCGTTTATATATAACTATAATCAGAGTCTGGATAATTAATAGGTAAATTTCATTAAATTCGATTTTCGTCTAACAATTATGCACATTGATCTTTTTCTAAAACTGCTTTATAATTGAAAAAATAAATAATCAAAGTAAACAATACTTTACTATTATATAGTGTAATCTCTCCCTCTCATTTGTCAATCTTTAAGCTGGTCAAATCAAGCAACACTTTTAGCTAATAGTCATTTGTCAAACAGATTCAATATATACATAATATTAAGTTTTTTACAATAAACTTGTGATCGGTATGCTTCCATATTGAAGGATTAAGTAAATGTAAGATGATTGTCAATTGTTGTATAACACATATAGTATCAAATTTTATATAAGTGCTAAGAAATTTTATCAAACACCTAATTATTCACGTAAATTTTATATAATGTAAACATGTTCAATAACGCAACATATTAATACATTTTTATCAATACCTAACATGTATATATTGAAGATAAAAATATATATTGTTTCAACTCGTAAATATAGATTTGGGCTGGGCTTCTGAGGGTGGTCTTTACATGTTAGTGATTATATTATCAAGAGCAAACTAACGTGAAAGTTAGATTATTAGAAAATAACAAAATATATTATCAACATACTAATTAAAGATAAAATATTAAATATATTAGAAATAATTCAGATAAAAGGTTAATTATTAATATTAGATTTTTCCAAAAATATTTGTTTGGAGATAAGTTTCTGCCAATGCATAGGAGATTTAATTGAGATAAAGGCAAGCGAAATCTTGTTTGAATTATCTAATTACATATTTTTATAATATTTAATTTTTAATAATTTTTAAATGTCTATAATTTTATATATATATATATATATATATATATATATATATTTAGTTGTCCCATTTGCTTGGACACACTTGTCAGTATAGCAAATTAAAGAAGCAAGTATATTTAAAAATTATAGAAATACTCCCTCCGAACCAATTTAGTTGTCCCATTTGCTTGGACACACTTGTCGAGGTAACATTTTGACTCTTAATATCTCTAATTATGTTTAAATAAAAATTATGATAAATAGTATAAAAAATAAAATGGGACAACTAAATTGGTTCGGAGGAAGTATATGTGATGCAAAAGAAGAAAAGGGCGAGGGAAAAGGCAGGAATCTAGGGGAAGATGGTGAAAGAATGGGGCCCAAAGGAGGGGCAGAGTTTGTTACCTAACCTACCAACAACCAATGTGAATTTGAACCAACCCTATTTCCCATCATCCATTTTTATCTCTTGAGAGACCGACTTTTGTAAAGACGACTCTTAAAAATTCGGTCTAAATTTATATTTAGAGTTGGAACAATATATATTTAGAATTGAACTGGACTTTTGAGAGCTGTCTTTACAAAAGACGGTATCAAGTAAAAATTTGTGTTTTTATCCCCTGCCCCTGCCCTCCTATCCTTTTTTCAAATTAAAATTAAAAACACAAGGTAAGGTCATTTAACTAGCTATATGAACTTAAAATTTTTTGATTTTTATTTATACATTTAATTTCTCTTTTTAATTTACCTACACATTAAATATATTTTATGATGGATTTTGAGTCATAATGAAATGAGATTCGAAACAACTGAACTCTTTACAACCAAATCACATCTTTTTATCGTACATTAAATACTTCTATTAGATAACATTTTGGTTATATAAAATGACCAAAAATTTTTAGGAGACTGAACCCCTTTGAGCCTTATAGAAAATCTGCCTCTTATATTACCAAAATTTAAACAAAATTTAGGAGTATAAAGTAACTTCACAATACATGTTGCAAATTCAATGGAACAAAGTTATATACAATATATTTCAAGGAGATGCTTTCCCTATCCCACCAAAATTACATCCTTTGTAAGAAGTTTTTAATATTAATTTATAATTGGAGAATAAGATCATTTACAAGTGAATGGAATAATCAAGTAGATGAGCTGAAGAGAAAAAAAATTATAGATGAAATTTAAGAAAAGGGTGGGGATTTCGTCCATAAATAAAATATAGCAAAATAAGTAGGACAAAGTAACACTCTAATATAAATTTATTATTACTCAAATTAAATGAATTTATATTAACAAGATATTATATGTATATTTTCTATGTTCTATTATACTTACTACATTTGACTTTTTACGCAGTTTAATTTATTATTTTGATCCTTTATATATTAAACTATATACATCTAAAAATTATAGAAAATTAATATTATGAAAATCCGCGATTAGACGATTCAAACAAGATTCCTATTGACTATATTTTTCCTTACACATTAGTGTAATATGTAAAATAAACTTGAACGATTAATAATGTCAATAACTATAATATAACGTGTATTTCAAAACGAGCATCTTAGGACGGGTAAATACAATAAAATCTAAATTGGCATCTATTTTTTTAGTAGTGACATAATTTCCTCCGTAATAAAAAGAACTATAATAAATGCCATCTATTAAATGAATAGATATTCTACTAGAATCGGAAAACGTAAGTAATGTTTGCGATAAAGGGTTCAGCTTGTTGGTTGAAAAGCATAAAGACAAGCAAATATATTGTCTCTAACTTAGCTTGGGACACTATTCTAAGGCAATAGTCATTGTCAAATCTTCTTATTACAGTTTACTGTTGATTTAATTATTATGCTTATATGTAACTAATACATAAATTCACATAATTGCATGGTACTTGGTAGTATAACTATGAGGATCATTTGAGTGCACACAATTTTTTTTATTTTTTAGGAGGTACGTATGATATCTCAGATTGAGATGTAAAAGGATTGATATACTACTTATAAAAATAAGGTGTATTTTTTTCAAGGGAGCTCTTTGATAAGAACTCCACAGTTAAGCGTATTTGGTGGAGAGCAATCTTAGGATGGGTGACCTCCTAGAAAGCTTCCTGGATGCGCACGGGTGAAGCCAAAGTGCGCTGGAAAAACTTGTGTTGGTTGTGAGGCTAGTCTATAGTATCCATGAGTAGTCACTGGCGGTCCGTTGAGCAGGGGTGTTATAGTACGACCGTTATCTCAATTTGTGCGGGATACTGAATTGATGACTATGACTAAACATGGTAGTAAAATTACTTTTTGTATAATAATAAGGATTACTTCGTTTACTCTAAGCAACTTAAGTAGCATCAAACCTAAGCCCTACATCTTCTATAAACTAGCTTTTTGTATTCAAAAGGGGTGAGTGCTGAGCTTGTTGCTTGACTTCTCACCAACTCTTCATGTAAAGTTTCTACTTATGAAATGAGTTACCTTTTAATAATCAATAAAATAATTAATAATAATAATAACAATAATAATAATAATAATAATAATAATAATTCAAAAAAATGTGTGCACCAATAAAACACAATAGGTAGATCCACAAAATACACGGATGGACTTATCATAGGGCCAAACCAACCATCGTTATTCAACATAGGATACCAAAACCATAATTGTGCCCAAGAAACAAAGGACTATTGATTAGAATTCTTGAACGTTACGCAAAAAGGATGTATGACGTACTTGTATTGACATTCAATAATGGTTATAAACTAACAATGCATGATAAAATGAACAAAATTATGGCAAATTCTAGGTTGATTTTTGAACTTTTGCAATATGTTAAGTAATATTGGCGCACAAAACAAAGAAAAATATAAGTATAAGAAAAAGATTTTAGATCTTACCCGAGAGGAATTGACTTTTTAAAAAAAATTTAGCTACAATTTATGTTGAATATATTATTATTATAGAAGTTATCTATCACTACTTTTTATTTTTGATTAAATAATTTATAATTTTTGGCTTGTATTAATTTTAAAATCATCATATTAATTCAGTATATAGAAGTTATGATCTATGTCTTGGGAGATATGAAAGATATGAGAAATCATACCTTTAACAATGTAGATTGCGGTTGTTGAGCTCCTTAGTTCAAAAAAAGACTTGCAAAAGAAATCTGAAGACCCAAAATATGTCATATGCACGACAAAAATAAGAAAAGACAAGAAAATGTGAGTATTAAGACTAAGAACATAAACTAAAGAATTGTAAAAAAAAAAAAACACTTTCATGCCCAAACAACAAACTGACTACATATGGTCTACACATTCACCTTGGCGTAACATCTTAACATTCGCATCTCAGCTACTTTCATCTTGGCGTAACCCCTACCCTCTTTTCAAAACCAGATTTCTAGTTTTAATCATCTTGGCGTGTCTACACATTCACCTTAACATTCGCATCTCTGCTACTTTCATCCTTTTACTAGCTACCACTTTGTCCCATACAACAAAGCAGACCAGACTATCATTAAGTAGAATTTACCTTTTAATCTGGTAGAAAATCTCGAACCACACAACATCCTTGCGGCTGCTATTCATTTAGTTCATACAACTTAAATTCGATACACAATATCTTCATCAATCTCTCCATTACTATAAGTTACTGATCCTCATTATCAAAACTTGGTTTTTGCGTAACATCTTCTAGCTCAAATGGTCACCTGAGGTCCTTCCACTTGCTCTCCTCCACTAAAACTATATTGTAAGTATTTTGTTTTTGAGCAACTTATTCACACTTTTTTTCGTTTTAGAGTTACCCTTCAATTTTTTAGTACGATATTGACTTCTTCACCGGATAATTTCCATTCTTAAGTATAATATGTGTAGCCAATAGCATGGATAAATCGAAGAAATTCAGACAACATTTCATATGTTAATACTCCATCAATTTTGATTCTGACAAACCCTAATTAGCCATTGCAATCATCAACAAAAACAAAACATACGACAACGGCAATCATGACAACCCTAATTACTTCAATCAATTATGGCAAGGGTGTGGACGAGCTAGATCAAATTATTTTACCTTAAAATATACTACTCATTAAATTACATTGTAAGAAAGAGACAATATTTAGAAAAACCTAAGAACACTATAATATTATTGAAAGAAGAAAACTTCTAACAAAATAATTGTGAATAATTATAAGAACAAATTGAATTGAATATTCAAAATTAATATTCAGCTCATTTAATATTTTAATTAAATAGCAAGTAATTATATAATAAAACAAATTCAAAAAAAAAAAAGTGATAGTGATGAACTTAAAACAAACAAGACAAGCTAGCCAAAGGATAGTGGCACTACTTATTGATGTGTTTGTCTGTTTTCATTTATCATAAGCTGTAATGGGTCAAGGGGATTTTCCTTTGTTTTTTCTCTCACCTTCTTATGCATATAAACAAGATTACAAGAATCACTTTCATAAAACAATTCCTAACCAAATGACATAGAAACTTTTTCTTATTAAATGAATAATAAACAAAATTAATTGAACTGAAGTGATGTAAATATAATTAAAATATAATATGACTAAAAATATGAGAGCAAACTTAACATGGTCGGTGATTGCTAATGTGTCACAAGATCACAAGATTAAATCTCATTTAGGTTAAATATATTTAGTTTCATGTGGATAGCGTCTACCAAATCTATATATTTGTCGCAAAAGGCTTTCGTGTGAGGATGCGTGATAAAAGTTGTAATTGTTAAATTTGTTGTTGGGCTTACACATTAGGTATGCACTAGAAAACAATATAGACTACATATAAGCTTGATAAATTTTAAGATTGTAAGTGATCATTGTAATTTTATAAGTGATTATTTTAGTGAGACTAAAAAGCGATCATTTAAGTTTATACTTGATCATTTTAAAATTGTGATTACTGTAAAACTATAACAGTCCGTTTGGTTAGTGGTATTAAATAGTCGTAACGGGAATGATTTATAGTATAAAATTTCATCAAATGTTCCATATCATTCCCATGGTAATGAAACTTTGATCAAAAAAAAGTTTTTTGTTTACAAATTTCCATTACCACCTCTCCCAATGATAATGTATTGAAATGAATTTTATGAAGAAAATGAGATGATTGAAGTTGGACAAGTATACCATCAAGGTAGCCAAGACAATTTTCAGGGCCGTATCTGGCCTAGGGTGGGTGGGGCGAAGGCCCAGAGCCCCATATTTTAAAAATTATGTAGCTTTAAGTCTCTAAATTAAAACATTAAAAAAAATTTTAAAAAAATAAGAATGTCATAGTGGGAATGAGATATTAATGGCAAAAATAATAAATATCTAATAAATGCAATCAATGAGGAAGATTTACAGGGCTCTTCTAATAAATATCTAATAAATATGTAATGGGAATGAATAAATCTCTAATAATAATTAATAACATCAAAGAATCATTATCATTCATATATAAGCTTTTAGTTAATTAGATAGGACACTTTAAACGATGAAAGAAACAAGCACCACATAGGACACTTTAAATGAGCAAGAGATTTTAGGGGTCAAGCTAGTGGACCAAAAAACTAATTTCTCTCTTAATCTTGTTGATTTGTCAACATTTTTGCAACTTTGATTAATTCATCCATCAACATGTATTCTTCATTCCACTTAAACAAAAGAAGAAAGATGGGAAAGATTCCACCTTTATAGATACATGCATTATGCTATTTATATAAGTTTAAACCTAAAAAGTTTCACAAAGAGTTGCATTACTATGATGATTAGCTTAACTTTCCCTTGGAAAATGCACAACATGTTGCCAAGTACACAAAGTATTGTACTCACTTTTGAATAAGCTTTTTAAACCAAGATGATATTTTATGGACAACTATTATACTTCCTCCTATTCAGTCTAAATTTCCCATTTAGTTTTTCACACTTGTCGAGGCAACATTTTAACCCTTAATATCTCAAATTGTTCTGAATTAAAAATTATAAAAATTTGATATTAATAATCCTTGTATTGAGACGAATCAAATAAGATCCCACATGACTATGTTTTAACTTATAGATTAAGAGTTAAATACAAATTTAGAGTGATGAGTGAATAGTGCCAAAAAATAAATGTCCCATTTAGGCTGAATAGGAGGTATTATTTTTTTAGATTGATAAGGAAAATATTGTTATCATCAACAATTTGACATAATTTAAAAGTCAGAGTTACATTTAAAGTCAATAACAAAATTAATGTCGAATAATCGAAAATTTTACAATTAGTAATGTCTACCATTTAATATGTAATTGATGCGTAATTACCAAATAATTTATGTTAAATTTGAATTTGGGTAAAAATTTGTTGGGAATGGGAGAAGTGGTATTTCATATTTGTTGGAAAGAAACAAAATTAAATAGAGCACAAAACTTGCCTGTAAGGCTAAAACTAAAAGAGTGTAGTTAAATTTAAAAAATTATAAAAATTTGAGATTCTAAAAACACTACTTTCTATTTCACTGAAATAATATCATTTGGCTCGAAAAATTCTTATATAATTAAATTTAATTATATACGAATTTTTGAGTCAAATGATGTTATTTCAATGAAATAGAAAGTAGTGTTTTTAGAATCTCAAATTTTTATAATTTTTTAAATTTAACTACACTCTTTTTAGTTTCAGCCTTGTAGATAGGCTTTTAAATTTAAATCAATTAATGCAATTTCAATATGAGAGAGACAAGTATATTTTTTAAGTACTATATATTGATTGGGAGGTATGGTTGGGTAGTGGGGTCCTATAGGGCCATAAGTGAAAAAAAATGATATCAACCCCCTTAAAAAATGGAACAAAGACGAAGCAAGTTTCAGTGTCATCACATGACTTTATTAGTTGGAAGCTTTAGTATGTAGGGGTACCCCTAACAATTGGGTGGAACCATGTTCTTTAAGTACCCCTTGGGCATTGGTCACTCCCTTTCCTCAAATTCAATTCTCTATTTTTTCATCAAATTTAGCACTACATCATTTAAATTTTTGTTTGAATTTAATTTTTCAGGTTTTAGTTATATAAGGATATAAGGGTTTTATTGGTTTTTAGATTTAATAAAGTTATTAATTAGTTTGATTTACACTAAAGTAAATGCATGTCAAAAAACAAAATAATTACACAAACAAGGTATTGAAATATACTATATCGATGCAAGTACACTTTTTGTAAGATATTGATGCAATTAGTTTAATCACACTCTTAATCTCACTTTTTTTTTGAGAACCTCTTAATCTCACTTTAGGTAATAGATATTAGCCATTAGGTACTATGTTTACAAAGGAAAGAGAATCCAACAACTACATGCTTTAAGGTTCCTGCATAGGGAGATGAACAACGTTGTCTCCGGCGGACGGTGGTTGCATGGTGTAGTTAGGTGGCAAGTTGATTTGGACTTGGACGATACTTGTCACGGCTTGAATACATTTTTCCACATCACATATATTTTTTTTTCAAGGGCAGAGTAAAAATACACAATAATTTTTAGATCCTTTTTATTCAATATCTTTTTACAAGTTTGGACCTGATACAACAATTAAACTAAAGCAAAACTAATATAAACTTATAAAATGCTCTTTTATTTAAGGGGCTATATAAACGACTAAATAGCTTACACATGTTAGACCCACTCATGCGTCTATGTCTCTTTTTATGATAAATCTCCTAATTCTTCTCTAGTAAGTTTACATTAGTGTTACACAAATCCTTATGAGAGACAATCTCTTATGAGAGACCGTTTATTTGAGAGACGTATCTCAAGCACAACACATTTAAAATAAATACCTACTTACCATATCCTTAATGCCTATTTTCAATATCTTAAATGTCTATTTACATCATTGTTAATACCTACTTATATTATTTTAAAAATATATAATGGGCCGGCCCAATTAGAAAAGGTCTCTTAACGAGACCATCTCTCACAAGAATTTGTGTTTGTAAATTGCTAAACAGCCCATGAAAGTACTAATAATAATTCTTGTATCATTTCAACTAAAGACTTTTGTAAATCACAAAAACTTGGTGAGACCGCCTCACTTGTGAGACGCATCTTATTGGGCCGGCCAAATTGTACATTTTTTTATTAATTTTACAAATTAAAATGTCAATTTAAAGAGTTAAAAGACCAATTAAAGACTTTAAAGACCAATTTTAAGGATTTAAAACTGACATTTTAAGTCATATAATTTGATAACTTTAAGACTTAAAAGATCAATTTTAATACTTAAAAAATCAATTTTAAGACTTAAAAAACCAATTTCAGGACATCAAATTCTCATTTCAACTTTAAAATAAGATTTTTCAAACATTAAAGTTGATATTAAGTCTTAAAATTGGATTTTTAAGTCTTGAAATTGTCCTTTTAGATCTTAAAATTAGTATGTTAGAATATTTTTAAAATGTTATTGGGCCTGGGCCGATTGCATGGTTAAGGCCGTCTCACAGGAAAGTAACTGTTTGAAAATAGGCATTAGATATCAATGTATTCCCTCAAATTTTGTTGGATTGTCTCATGCTTTTCAATTCACTAAGGATACGTTTGGAAACACACATTTCATTTTAAATTGTGAATTTCAATTATAAAATCGTAATGAAGAATTTGAAATGACAAGTATTGAGGTGTCATTCTCAAATCCACATTTTAATTAACTACTTTTATAACATTGGTGGATTTGGCTCAAATCCAAATATGAATTCTTGTTATTGCCAAACACTAACTTTAAGTCAAATCCATATTTGCAAATGAAATCATCATTCCCAAACATATCATAATATTTTTCTTGATAGCATGCCAAAGTTAAACGGATTCCAAAAAAGAAATTTTGTTAGGCAGAATTCAGAAATATATTAAGATTCGCAATAGGATCACAAATTTCACAAATTTTAACTTAAAACCATTTACAACTAAAACGGTTTCATTGCTATGAATATTGAATATTGTCATTATTGGTTCACCACATTTGGAAATCTAGATCGTGTTTGCAGTGTGCGTTGATACCTAAATATAACAAAATTAGGTCATAAACTTGTGTAATTTAGAGGCAATTAACTTTCTACATATACTAAATATTATTTTTTTTAATAGCAACTTTAAAGTTTAGCACTTTTGTGAATTATAACCTCAATATTTGTTTTTTATGAATTACAGTCATCAAAATCTCAAAGTTTGCATGTTTAAGCCAAAACACTGAATTACGATCATTTTGGTGGTCGGAATTTTAGGTTAAGTGGTCGAAAACCTATGTTTTTGTAAACTTTGATATTTTAATGGTTGTAATTCGTAAAATAAACATTAAAACTGTAATTTATAAAAGTTCTAAATTTTATAACTATAATTTGCAAACTAATCTTTTTACCTTGCATCCCTAAAATCCGGCAAATCTCCAGCCCAAAAAAGAACATAGAGGTGTGGATTGTGTATATGTCCAAACCAATCCAGCTCATTTAGTCCAAGTTTGACTATGCACCAAATTTACAACAGTTTATGGCTCCACATCTCAATGGAACCTATTTCATCAATGAACAAACTCACCTCTTCTGTCGCACTAAATCTTGGGAAATTTGTCGTGAATTTCACGTAGTTTCAATTATTAGTTATTTTTAAATAATTTAACCTTTATATATGTTTTTACTGACAGCACGCTTTATTACATTTTAATATAGGTTTATAGCTCTACATCTCAAATTCTCAACGACATATTTTATCATTGAACAAATTCACTCGTTCTATCTCATCAATCCTAAAAATTTTAATTAGTTAATTTATTTCGTTTAGTTAGCCCTATCAAAAAAATCCAAGCCTGATGTAAATCAATATAAATCTTCTCAATAATCCTATCATATACTTCTATATACTCATTATATATATATATATATATATATATATATATATATATATATATATATATATATATATATATATATATATTATATATATATATATATATATATATATATATATATATATATATATACTTAAGCTTGAATCGTCCAAGACTGATAATCAAAAATATTTAAATGATCTCTTAAATATAAATAAAATTATTTTAAATTATTATGATATTTGGTATGAAAAATTAGTCTTTGCATTACACTAATTCTTTCAAAATAATATTTGATGTGTGAGAAAAATTAGTCTTTGCATTACACTAATTCTTTCAAATTTTAAAACTCTAAAATTAAACTTTAGGCTTGAATTATTTTAAATGGACTTGTAGAATGATCAATAACATAAATTGAGTTGTTGTCCAATTTTTTATTGTCATTTTTATAGAATGATATAAACCAATATATGTATATAACATAAATAAAGAATAAAAAAGATATAAAAAAGAATTTGACCATACATTGTCCAATTTTTTATTGCCTTTTTTATAGAATGATATTTTGACCATTTGTCCAATTTTTTATTGTCATTTGAAATGTTAATTGATTTAAATAATAGGGCATTCAAGTTTAATTATTTTAATTACCTAATTTAGCTAAATGAAAAGTTTTGGAGGGAAAACAATGAACATGAAAGCGACACGTGTCATACTGAAGAATGCATTTAGTATATATATATATATATATATATATATACTTCCGCCATTTCATTATACTTACATGTTATTTCGTTAGTACTTGTTATATTTCTATTTTTGGCAAAAAATTATTTTTTAAATGTCTATTTTACTCTTGTTTTTTCCCTACCCATACCTCATTAAATTTTACATATTTTTTAGAGCTTAGAATTATAATAGTCTTTTTAACACAAAGATACCAATTTCTTAATTTTTATGCAAAACGCTTACGTAGCGGATAAAATAGAATAGAGGAAGTATAACATACATAATCATCATCATAAATTCATACTCAGTGTATCCCGCTCATAGAGACCTATGATCAGGGTCTGGGAAAGGAAGAACGACGGCAACTCATACCCATAGAGGAGAGTGCAGTCAAAGAGGCAAGAAAGGTCTTCAAATTGTATTGAATGATGATGTACACCAAAATTCCTCATGATAAGCTGCAGCCTATTAGAGTGAGGATATCAGTCTAGTAACATTCTACCTTGTTGGAAATTGATGGCGCCGAGCGGAAGCCCACACAAAAAGAGGTACATTACCTTCACCAAATAGGGCATTCCAACACCCAGCACCAAGCAATATAAATATAATCATCTACAATATTTATTTAAAAAAACATCTGTTTAGGACCAACTTAACAGTTGTTTTGTAGAAGTCATATCTACCAAGTAGTAAACAGATGACAAGGAGTAATTAGTGAAGACAACGACGTGTATCATGCGAGTAATCCAACAAGGTTCTCGACAAAATGGATGACAAGGCACGCAGATGTAGCTGGACGTTTACTATATTGATCAATCAATCAAGTTATACTCTGTTCAGGATGGGCATATAAGTAGACAGACTAATGGAGCCAGCTTAATGTTAAATGAGAATTGATGAAAAATAAAAAGAATCCGTTGAGGTAAGAGTGCATGGCTCCCTAACCCAACACTAGATGGGGCATGGAAGTGGACAAAAGAAAGAAGAACATAGCCCACACAACAGATAATTCCAACCATTTATAAGACCAGAAGCACATGGTATTTATGAAACTCCTTAACCTCATGTATGATAGATGCTGTCAACCTATACATGAAAGCAACTATTGGACTTTGTTTCAAATAACAACAAATTTCAAATCACAAAGCAAATTTATATTTAGAATAAAAAAAAGAAACGAGTGGGAGGGCGGTAATAAGGCCAAAATATGAGTAGTAGATGTTTTATCTATTGAACAAATACCCGCATCGTAAAGGTGTAAAAATTTGCGTTTTAGGCCAAGGAGGGATGTCTCAAATTCGGTCGCGGTAACGTACACGGTGAAGTGATTAAGGGGATGATGCGGTTGTTGTACCGCCAAATATCGGTCTAAAACCTTAAATATCGCTTGATATAGCCTAAAATATGGGTCGTGACACCTATACAATGCGAGTAACACCGGTTCGGTAAATATGAAAGCCTTTACGATATGGGGAGTACGATACGATGCAACCTTGTTTTTGCACTATGCTCCTAATTACGTTCCATATCCGAAACCGCCAGGTACACCCTCAAAGCCACTTTGCTCAACATAATCAAGCAAATCACTGCTAGTCTGCCACTAAACAACTTCTCTAATGTTGGGATACATGGCATTATACCATCTAACTCCTTTCTAAATTTTCTTTTAAAAACACTCGGACGAGGAAACTTGCTATAGGAAGAAAGTGCAAAGAAAGGTGGGAAATTGAAACTCATAATTATAAACACATAATCATCAGCAAGTAATTAACATATGACATAGCTATTCATTATTCTACTCCAGAAATGTGTGGACATGTGGAACTAGGGGACAGACTAAACCGTTAACACATATAAGCACATATTAGATAGCAAAACTGAAGTTGCTGGAAAAACTATTCATTATTCGACACCTTTGAATTTTTGAAGACACCTTGTTTGTCTCTTCTCTTCCAATTGTTGAAAAACCTTCACTTCTCAGTTCTCACCACTCCTTTTATCTTTACTCTAAAAACTTATTTGTGCTTAAAGACCAAGAACCCCTTAAACACTAAGAATTGGAATACCATATTCCCTCATTTGCAATCCATAGATTCAATGGAAAGATCAGACTCAACAGTTGCAAGTTGCAACATTTACCACCCCCATTCATATGAACAGAGTCATTAGTCGTTGAACTGCTTCGTATAACTGTTTGACTTTGCTTGTTCGATCAGATGAAAGATGTTTAGATTAATGTTTACAAAATTTCGGTAAAATCAGATGTTGGCCAATATGTTGAATTTAAATAGCCTGTAGTCTAGATTCCAATCCAACCAAAACCCACTAAAAGCAACTTTCACTTTGTCATGTAAACAAGGCTTTCATGTGGATAGAAAGCCATTTACCAGACATACTTTTTGCTAGTTCAACTAGCAAAACTGAAAAGGCAAAGGCAAAGGCAAAGGCATCTACAATTGCGTTTCCAAACATTCCTCTATCACTCAGAAACTATTTCCAATATGAAATTCATGGGACAACCAGCAATCTGGTATCCCTTCTCCACAGTCCACCCAACTTTTTATGAAGCAAGAACAACTAAACCTCTCAACTAAAATTCGTAACAGCACAGATTTGTGAGCTCAGTTGCTGGAAATAAAGAAATCTCTGAAAAAGATAGTGTTGATTATTTAATCCTTTATCTCGAAGGTTATAAACCTTATGTAAAAAATTTAGACAGATCTTTCCCTAACTATTATAGCCCTTATTGGATCCCATAGAAAGTAAGTTAGAAGTCCAAAGTGAAGGGGTTGTTAATCATACAAAATCCTACATTATCTATCAAAATGTCAGTCCCCATCAAAGGGATAAGTTTAATGGGTTTCTGGTGCTAGCCACACAATTGACAGTTGACGAAGATCTTAAGACGAATACTTAAATGTGTATAATTAGAAATGATTCTTGAAATTTTTTAAAAAGAACTTCAATTAATCAAGTTAAATGTTACTAATAACTTGAGCGTTCTAGAATTATATTTTAACATGGTATTACCAGACTACTAGTGTATAATATGTGATACCAGGAACTGAGACCATCAGTCATTATTTAAATATTCCTCACCCTCTCTACCGGAAGAGGATGGCCCAATTCTGCCAAATGTAATTAGGATTCTCATATACAGTCATAGAATCATATCCAAGAAAAAAGAAGCTTACCGATGCTAATTTCCATTGGCAACAGCTAAGATACCTAAGATGTTGCCCTCAGCAATCCAGGAGGCAAATACAGCATTTGCAGCATTCCGCTGGCCAGGTCCTATAATTACAATAGCAATAGTAACTATCTTAATGCACATAAGCCATTGCGCAAATCACAAAAGTGACATCAAAATTTTCAAATTCCCACTATGGTGTAAGTTAGACAGAAAATATGAAAATAAAGATAGAAATCATAGATTAACACCTGATTAATCAGCTAAAAGTGCTCGAGCTGGGCCCTGCAAAATATAGAAAATCAATATTGCTTGGCGTAGTGTTGTGAGGACAATGAAAGCAAAAACACACACACAAAAAAAACAATAAAATTCAAGAAAAATAAAGAAATAACACACGAGAGCTACGTCCACAGGCACCATGAACTTTAATTACACTAATAAAACGGAGATTACAAGATGAATCTAAGAAAATCTTTCTGTTGAAGCAAGAGCCAATTCACATGACATTGGTGATGAGTTTGATCATCTCATTGCCCATGCTCTAGCTTGCACACTTGAGAATGAAAATGTGAGTGACATAGGGTATGGGAGGATAAGCTTTGGATCACTTGATGAAGTGATCAATGATGATGACTTAGAGAGCTTTGGGCAAGGCATGAAGTGGCTTAATCAAAGCAAGAGAGTGCTACACATGGGGTTTAGTAAGTGCCTTGAGCAACCCAAGACACAAGTGGAACATTGCACGACCAAGACAGCAATGCACTCGAGGTCAGAAGGTTGAAAACTCCGCTCAACCTGGCTGAGCGCCAGGTTGCTCGACCTACAGGACACGAAACCAAAAAGTTTTTGTTTTGTTGTGGGTGTTGCTTCTGCTTGGGCTTCAACTACTTTGGTCTTAGGGTTTCTAATATGTCTTAAACTATATATGAGAGTCTAAGAAATAGTAGAGAGCCTAATACTTAGAATCAACTAGGGTTTCAACTAAGAGAGTTCATTCTACCTGTAAAAGTGCATTTGATGGAGATTGACATTAAAAGTTCAATATTTATTTGAGAGTGTTCTTAAAGGTGTTATGTAAGGCTTGTCTATGTTGATATACTAAAGAAGTAATCTTGTTTTGAGGAGGACGTACGCTTGGATATCTCATTAAATCTTGTTATTGTTGTCCATTATTGTTGTGTTCTGTTTTGGTGCTTTGTCATTTGTTTCTTCATCAAAACCTCTCAAACCCTAGCATTTCACTCTCAATGGTGACTCACTTTGTTTTACACTATAAGGTGACTCGGCGTATCCCATTGCTCAAGAAACCCCGACTCAGCGTTCTTCGTTTCTGGAAAATGAACGTCAAGATCAACACACAAAGTCAACTTGACTTTTTCCCAAATTCAAGATAAGTCTAACATGGTATCAAGTCGAAGAATCAATTAAAAATTAAATAGTAGGTCCAAAAGAATGGTGTTTTTACGCCTATTGATTACTCTCACAAGTGAACTTGATTGGGTTCGCATGTGAGGGGCGTTGGGATACCTTGTCCACATTGATTAATTAAAAACGCTTATGAAGTGTGCACTTTTTGTTGCCCATTTATATGCTAAAATTCACAATAAATTCAGTCCAATTTAACACAATGCATATGCTAAAACCTCTTTCAAAATCTAACTTGCAATAAAATCAAAACTTATACAAATACGAAGCAAATGTTAAATATTAAATTATATGGCAGGAGTATATGTTAAATATTTAAAACATGGGAGATTTTTAATATTTTTAATTTTTCGTCTAACACATGGCCCTAAATTAGGAGCCGTAATAGTAAGTTATATGGTGTAATAGTAAGTTATATGGTATATGTTAAATATTTAAAGATATAAAATTATTAAAAATTATCATTAATTTTAATTGATACATACATGATCTTCAAAGAATTTGCCAACACGCAGCAAATGCAACATTAATTGGAAAATGACAATAACAAATATAAGAAAAAGAGAGAACCTGAACGTAAGGGGTAGAAGAAAAAGTCATGGAAATTTGAAAACCTCGGGATGCCGTACAACTAAGTATCAAGATCAAGGTCATCAGAATACAATTTTCTAACTTCGAACCTAGTGAATGTAAACGATTGTTCAAAGATTCATCTTCGCCGAGAAAATTAAAAACCCTAGATTTCGACGGAGTATAATGAGAAGTTGAATGATACGATTAGGCGGAATGGCGGATTGTTAACAATGGTGATGGAAATTTGAAGGATAAAAAGATGGAAGAAGTTCAAAGCGCGCGGCGGAAATTTCAGTCTCTGTTCAACGGACTTTTTTATTATTATTAATTATTAATAATTAATAATAATAAATCTTGTGAGAGACGGTCTCTTTGAAAGACAATCTCTAATTGGGTTGGCCCATTAGAGAAAATATAGAGTAAATGTAGACAATAAGCTTTACAGCTGGTCTTGGGCGAGACCGTCTCAAGTTGAGACAAGAGTGGGCCGGCCCAATTACATGCTTTCTCTCTTTGATTCCATCTTCTGGCATTTTTCAATTCTAATCATAAAGGTACCAGTTTTGACCTTAAAGATATCAATTTCAATTTAAAGTAGTATTAAACATATCAATTAAAGTAAAAGTTTCAATTTGAACCTATAAGTGATCAATTTTGACGTTAAAGTGATGAATTTCTACCTAATATATGGTTTTGCTTCAAAATTTTAGAACGAAGTTATATAAAATGGTGTTAAATCTATCATTCTATGGATGAATTTCAAACAACAAATGAATGGTCAATAAAACTATCAATAATTAAATTTGAACTAAATGTTATACGTACAATATATCTATACAATTTGAATACTTATTTTTAAAACGATAATTGAATATTAGAAGTTCAAAATTGAGTTAGATTATAAAATATTATTGTCAAATTATATGTCATAATCAAACTAGACTCTGTTAAGATTCAAATTGAGGCTATTAACAATGAAACTGATACACATTATTGACTAAGTAATAATCTTGACAGATAAGGTAATCATAAAACTGAATAGTATAAAATGAGAATTGAATAAATTAACAATGAAACTGAATACTATAAAAATATACCTGTATGAACTACATTAATCATGAAACTGAACAATTTAATGGAAAAATTTAATCATGCATGTAGATCAGAATAACATGAATTATGCTTAAAATCTTGCGCAATGGAGAATTGAACAATTTAATCATGAAACTGAACAATTTAATGGAAAGATTGATTACACTTTGTATGAACTACATTAATGTAATTCAATATACATATTCTAAACTTGAATGCAAAACTGAGTAAAGTAAGAGCATAATTGAGCAAAATAAAATCATAATTAAAACCTAATCAAATCATCATTGTATAAAATATGAATTGTACAACAGAAGATCAATGCACAACTGAGCAAATATCAATTGTACAACAGAAGATCAACGCAATAGACTTTGAAATACTTATATTGAAAACGATAATTGAAGCTTATACGTTCAAAATTGAGCTAGATCATAAAACATCAAATACTTAGGTAGAAATTGATCAGTTTAACGCCACAATTGATCACTTATAGGTTCAAATTGAAAATTTTACTTTAATTGATATGTTTAAGTACTACTTTACATTGAAATTGATATCTTTAAGGTCAAAATTGATACCTTTAAGGTCAAAATTGAAAATTTTTCAGAAAAATGAAAAAAAAAAACCAAAAAACGAAATTTGGAGGGCAAAGTGCGCGCGTGTAGTACACGCGCCTAACAATGGGCCGGCCCAGATCTCGTCTTAGAGTAGAACGGTCTCGTCCAAGTTATTGTGTAAGCTTTAATAGATTGGGTCTGAGAGACGTCTCTCAAAAAGACGGTCTCTCAGAAGACTGCCTGATTATTTATTTACTAAATTCCCGTGTGGGTGTGTTAACATGAAATAAATAACAGGTGCTCCCTTGAGAGACCGTGTTTTGTAAAGACGACTCTAAAAAGTCCATTCTGAATGAAGCGAACTTTAATTTTATTTAAGATGTAGGATAAAAAAAAATTATAGATTTATATAAGAAAATATATTTATAGTCAATTCAAAAACTATTAGATCTTTAATGAGTTAACAATTTCCTTAAGTATCAAGTCAATCATCAAAAATTTTCATGTCAACAATAGAAAGAAAGTGAGAAATTTTTTTAATGAGAACTTGACACATGTTCCAAGTCGTTTTTCTTTAGTATATTTTGTTGATAATGAATTGATTGATTTGAATTTGAGTTACCTAAAGTTCTGAAATCAATTGAACTTAATACATAATTTTTTTCTCTCTTCTCTCTCAAAAAGAAAAACTCTAATATCTATAGTTAGTTTGGGGCTATCATCAATCTTTAAAGAATGATGGTAAGCTCCTAATTTTCTCTTTTAAGTTTTTTTAATATGATTAGAATAAATTTTTGTCCTCTCCCTTTAAGAGAGTTGTTCTACCCATCCATTGGATTGATTCTACCCATATATTGGGTTTTGAAGTCTCTCCTTATGAGAGTTTGGAGTTATGAATTTTAGTCTTTTGTTGATTTGTTGGTAGAGATTAATGCGATGATGCAACAGACACCAAAATTGCAATTATTATCAACTATATCAAATTTAATTCTATCTCAAGACTACAACAGATCGAAAGACCCCTCGTAGAAGGCTGTATCAAACAGCGATATGGAAGAAGATATTCAGAATTGTCAGATCTCATACACAACGATCGTAGTTTTGTTATTTTTGAATTATATTTGGTTTTAGTTGATATGTACGTGCTAATTTTCATCTCTTATGTAGATGTCGTATGACTCCTTATTAATGAATCATGTATTATTCAAAAAAAAAAAGTTCTGAAATCGATTCATTAATTCATACAATTAGATTATTTTTATAATTGATCACTTTAAAATTATAAGTATCACTTAAGATTTTATGTAATAACTGTAAGACTATAAAAAGTGATCACTTTAAAGTCAAATAATTATTTTAAAACTGTAAATATATATTAAGTGATTAAATCAGCCCAATAAAAATAATCTCGTTCTTAAAATGGTACCATTTGAGAATTTTTGTGAACTCTTAAACTACCTTTGCGTCAATTGGGCCATAGTACAAACATAGTAGTAGCGAGCACATTTGAGTGCGTTCAAACACAAAAACTTGCGTCAGACAATCCTATTTTAAAAACATAACTGTGTCGGTCCATTGCAGGCACGTGTGCTACATGGACCCTTCAGAATTTCATTTTTTTATTTTATTTTATGGGCATTTTTTAATTTGGACCTTAAAAGTATCAATTTTGACCTTCTAGGTATCAATTTCAACGTAAAGTAGTACTTAAACATATCAATTAAAGTAAATTTCAATTTGAACCTATAGATCAATTTGTGGCGTTAAACTGATCAATTTCTACCTAAATTGAAATTGATATCTTTAAGATCAAAATTGATACATTTAAGAGTAAAATTGAAAAATGCCCAAAAAATAAAAAAAGAAAAGAGAAAGTACGATGGGCTGGAATATTAGACCGTCTTATTCTAAGACGGTCTCTCCCAAGACCGCCTGGCGTTCAAAACTCCGACTCAATTATGTTTGAATTGTGTTTGCATCATGGCTTAAATAGGAGTATAGGACTATATTGTGTCAACTGTCAAGTTTATTACCCAATATAATCATAGCCCAAACCAATATTGTTGTGAATCGTGATGGACTCATGGTTCATAACTTCACATATAATGTGGCTACGTTTCGGCCTTGATTCAATTTTTTTGTTTTAACTATTTGGAGAAATATACTAATTTTTTATTGAAGCCGTCTCACCGTAGGACGATTTTAATTTATTCGGTCCAAATTATTTTTTAAAAATATCTGCTTCCTGTTTGATGTATTTGAGAGAAAGAAGGTAAAATGAAAAAGATAAAAAAGGGTTACATAGAGTTTGGAGGAATTAATAGCCGATTTGTTTAACGGTAATAATTGATGGTAACAAGAATGATTCAAGGATTTTCATGATGATAAAAGTTTAATCATAAAAAAAAATTCACAATTTTCCATTACCCCCGAATACTACGTGTACATATGGATATGGTAATGTATTGGTAAGTATGTCCATTAAGTCTATCAAGAGAAATTTAGGAAAAATTATCTAGAATAATCCAAACTTTTTACGATTTTCCTACAATAATCCCAACTATTGATTAACCATGAATAATTCCAACTTTAAGGGGTATTTGCCTAAAGTAAACTTGGGTAATTTGATGACCTGCTATAGAAGGTATTCACCAAAAAAAAAGGAAAAATTACCTAAAATAATCCAACCTATTCGCGATTTTCCTACAATAATCCCACCTATTGATTAACCATGAATAATCCCAACTTTGAGGGGTATTTTCCTAGATTGAACCCGGTGACTAGATAACTTACTATAACAAGTTTTATTTTTTTTAAAAAAAGATAAATTAAAATAAAATGTTGAAAAAATTGTTAAAAAAATTTTCAAAAAAATTTATAATTTTTTTTTATTATTTAGAATTTTTTATGTAATTTTTTAAAATTTTTCTCTAATTATAAACTAATTTTCAGTTTACTTTTTTGGTGAATTACCTACTATAGCAGGTCATGGGGTTACTCAAGTTTACTCTAGGAAAATACCCCTTAAAGTTGGGATTATTCATGGTTAATCAATAGGTGGGATTATTGTAAGAAAATCACGAATATGTTGGATTATTCTAGGTAAATTTTCAAAAAAAATAAATTGAATATTAATTTAAAATTAGATTAAAATTTTGAAAATTTACACAAAAAATTCTAAATAATAAAAAAATCATAAATTTTATATGAACATTTTTTTAACATTTTTTTTGACATTTTATTTTAATTTATCTTTTTTTTGAAAAAAATAAAACTTGCTATAGCAAGTCATCCGGTCACCAGGTTTACTCAAGGAAAATACTTCTCAAAGTTGGGATTATTCATGGTTAATCAATAGATGAGATTATTGTAGGAAAATCATGAATAGATTGGATTATCTAGGTAATTTTTCCAGAAATTTATACATAGCAAATCATCATTCCCACTATTTAGTACCAGTTACCAAACAAGCCATAATTGAAAAAAATGACGAAAATTATGGAAAGATTGGATCGGAGTCGTAAGTAGTGACGCAAAAGAAAAAAAACGATAAAAAAAAACACATTAAAATGTACATTTTTATTTACTTTTACTAAAATGTTCGATAGGGTAAAAGTTTTTAAATAGTATAGAATTAGAGTTTCGCTAACTTTCCACTTCTGGTAACTTTTGATGTGCCAAACTTCATATTTTCAAGTCCAATCTATATCATCATCGTCAAGCTCACAAGCATGACATACATAAATTAATGTTTTAAGTCCTAAATAAGTTTATACGCCCTATGTGATATTATTTTTGATACTAACACATTTAAAGGAAAGTATCACTATCAGCAACAATCTCAAAAAGACAAAACAATATACTTTATTGATTCTATTTGATTTTATAAACAACTCACTCCTAACAAAATATTCACCATTTGGCCCCTTCTCTCAATCAATGCTTTCACAATAGCTTTAAGTGATAGAGAGAAGAAATTAAAGACTTTTTGTGTATTTGGTTTAGATAGTTGCTAATGATTGATATTTAATTAATAATAAATACATAATTGATAGTTCTTTCCATTGGATTATGATGATGGTGTAAATGAAAATGATTGGAGCTAGCACTTTTAACTAATTATGGAAGGCATCAAATGATTACTTTCAAGTGTTTGAGAACTAGAAAAAGGAAATGTCTTAAGATTAAGTAATTGTAATGCAATTCATAGTTAGAAATTGTTGAGTGTTGACTATAGAGTGTCATATATTGTTTTCACCAAATATAATAATAATATAATTCATAAATTGTTTAGAGCTTTGGTGCATTTGATTTATTTTTATCTGATTTAGCATAACAATTAAAATTTAACGATAAAGTACAAAATAATTTTAGAGGTATAATCATCAGCATAAATTTTTTATTGACTTAGATTTCGTAAAATCTTTTGATCTTATATTAGGCTTTATTAATCATTCACATATGTTAATAAACTACTTCATATTATATATATGCAATTGTCAAGAGACAAATTAAACCGAATACTTAAGCTGATTAAAGCTTTTAATCATCATTATATCCAGTGTATTCCGCTCATAGAAATCTATGATTGAAGTTTTAAAGATTTGTTATATACTCTATTACGTCCCTCACATTCTCACATGAGAACCCTTTAAGCTATAAATGCGAATGCAACACATGCACTCCTTATACATACCCACACT
Organism: Amaranthus cruentus; assembly: GCA_019425755.1. Taxonomy (NCBI): domain Eukaryota; kingdom Viridiplantae; phylum Streptophyta; class Magnoliopsida; order Caryophyllales; family Amaranthaceae; genus Amaranthus; species Amaranthus cruentus. The sequence goes on from CM033453.1 coordinate 23,808,508, forward strand.
AAATATCTATTATGAGAGCTACTCTTACAAAAGATCGTCTTTTGATGTGATGACCTCAAACAAGTAGTCTATATTCTCATAATATGTATGTAATGGCCTATTTATTCCATAGATAAGGGCATAAGGCGCTCAGTAAAAACTGTCTTATATAACAATTTGTGTTATAATGTATATATATTTGCAATACAATCTCTGATTATAATTGATCATTTCATATGCACTTAGTTTTTTAATAAATAGAAAACTTTAAATAACTTTATCATAGGGATAAATTATGGAATATATAGAATAAACATATGTGTCGTCATACCTCAAAATGTTTCCATAATTTCATTTGGTAACTTCATTTCCTTCAAAAAATTTCAATAAAATATAGAAACATATTTAATTATTTTTTTAGAATGATTTTAAGCATTATTAATTAAAGTCTCATTAGTTGTCTAAGTTACTTTTTAGATTATAAATTTCATTAAAAAATAAATAAAACAATTTAAGAGATTCCAACCACATCAAAAATCTGTATTTTTCTTTCATACAAGTGATTAATTTGGCATTTTGTATGTCGGAGAGCTTATAAGCACAAACATATTACATCAAGGGCTAATTAATTGTAGTGTCGAACTATAGCAACTTGTTTTTATGTACTAGCAAATGTCACTATCGTTATTAAATAACTAACCTTAATTTAAATATTTAAATTCATCGATTGTCAATCATAAATTGAGTATTAATATTACCAACCTTTCAATTAAATACATAATTATCTTGTCTTCCAAATATTTAAAACCAAGTCAATGTCATGCACCTAGCTTGCTTAGTTAAACACAATACTCTTTCTTTAAACTTGATTTTTTTTTAGCTTTTTTCTTTTTTAAAGTGTTGTACATGCATGCATGTTGTATCTAGATATATATTTATTTGATTTTGGATTATAAGGATAATAATCACATATAGACAAGAGGGATGAAAAATTGTTCTTTTAATAGGGGGTGAGAATTGAACCTGTATTATTACAAAGATGCATGACAAATTTTTTTTCGATTATTAGAACAAATCATACACGTTCCCCCAAGGAGGAAGTAAAGAGAGATGCGCGCAATCAAGAAACCCCCCAACTGATACATGCGCTCAGTAAGGGTCGAACCCCAAACCTTCTACTCTACATGCAGATGCTCTATCCATTAAGCCACAAACGCTTTTGTTCCATAATTCTCTGTATCTAAATATTTAATTGACCTACATTATAAGTAACGTAAAAACTTGGAAGTAAATGCTGCAACAAACTAGCTAATAATTTTATTGTATCATATACTCATCTTAAATTAATAAATTTAGTTTTTATTATGGACAATAATATTTTGATATAGTAATTTTTTTATGGATTTAGTCAATGTTAATTAAAAAATTATGCATCTTTTCTTCTAAAGAGTACTATCTAGATACAAAAACAAAAAACAAAAAGGTTCACAATATTTTTGTACGGACTAAATCAATAAAAAAACTTAGATGCAAAGCATTATGAGAATTGAGACATATAATGTATGAAACACGTACTAAATAACTTATAATTAAATGTAAAAACTAATTAGTTACTATTAAAATATAGCTAGTTAAATACAATCGAGATTTCTTCCTCTCACTCATTCTTTCTTGTAGGCTTGATTATAGACCAAACCCTAGATAGAAGGGAGAGCATAATATTTAAATAGTAAAAGAAAAAATAATAATATAATTATAATATAGGGCAAACTATGAAGCTACTTAAAAATAAATAATAATTACTTATGCAAATTTTCTTTTCTTAATTAATATTATCTTTTTGGAAGGTTTACATAAGTAAACTCCTAATAATGGCTGCTTGAGCACTGTCACTATCAATTGAAGCCAAAAGCTCGGCTAATCTGTCGCTTAGATCTTCCACTTCCCTATGCAAGTTTCTAATGTAATTACAAGTCTCCTGCAAAACCCTATTTGCCGACTGCAATATAAGGAAAAAATGAATAAATAATTATTATTAATAATTCACATATTATTAATATATTATCGTACATTCAAATCATAACAAGCTTAGAATTATAAGTTATTTAATAATAGTTAAAGCTTTACAATTTCATCCTTTTAAAAAGGTTCGTACTTTCTATTAAGCATTACGTAAGAATTATTCTCAACTATTTTTTAAAATTATTTACATTATTACTAATATATTATCATACATTCAAATTAGAGTTACAAGCCGAGAATTATTGAAGCTTCGATTTTCACTACCTACATACAAATTGATCATTTGTCACTTACTCTAATTTTAACGGTTAGAATTATCCCAATTAAAATTTTATTAAAAAAAATAAAATGAGAAAAAGATATATATTTTATATATTTCTTTAGGGGTAAAAATAATTAATGCAAGAAAAGGAAATAATAATGGAATAAAAGAGTCCCACATATATCACAACTCACAAGCAAGTCGTTTAGTATAGTTACACCAGAAACAGCAAATATTTATTGTCTCCGGGTCCAAAATTTAAAATGGAAACAGGTACAAAAACAAAAGATGATACTAAAACAGTACTACAAAAAGGAAAAACGTTGACTCAAAAAAAGTAAGGCCGCCAATAATAATTTTGCAATTTTTCAAAATTAAAATGAAAATTGCATGTACATTTTTAAGTGTCGTTTTTTAATTTTTAAATGCACAATAATGTAGTAAAATTTATAAAATATAATATGTTTCCATACCAATTTTGGTTTAAAAAATGTCTTCTCTAATAAACTCTAATTAATCGTATATTTTCATATCTTAAAACCGACTATGATTATAGATTAGTCATTATTGTCACTTTCCTACATTAACTAGGGAGGCGAAGAAAACAAGGGCCCACCAATTGAATACTAACACTCCATTTTTGTACTATTTATAGAAAGAAATGGCAGAGAAGATGGGAGGAAGATCGAATACATACGCGTAGCCGCATAAGATGCCGACACCTTTTCCGGCGAGTCAACAAACAACACCGGCTTTCTAGAGAAATCGTGCGTGGTTGTTCAAATAATGACGGATAAATATAGTTAATTATCTCAAACTTAATATTAATTTTATATTTTACTTTATTTTATCATACTAATTGACTTTTAAAAAATACTAATACTTAATAAATAATTAAAGCTTATCTTATATCTTATCTATTTTATCTTATTGTTTTTGGCGTGAACATATAGAGCTAGCTTGTGAGTTATGACTTATCTACCATGACAAATAAAGACCACACAAAATATATGCTTCTCTTCTACTTACTATCTATATCATTTTACCTCACCCATAAAATCAAACAATTAATTTGCATTAAACACAAATGTAAATAACATGATCAAATGTGCATTAATTATACTCTACCTATGTTCACGAACATTCATCTCTACAATTAAACTGAATTAACTCGATTGTCATTTTCAGTTTACATGTAAATTAATACTAGCTAATAATAATGTGTTATGGGGTTCTCCGATTAAACCTTATATTCAGGTATTTTAAGTGTATTTTGCACTTTCTCGTTTCATTAGCGAAACAAGGTGTGTATATATAATGAATGTATAAATATAAATATAAATATATACCTTGTCAGAGTTTCTCCTGCTGCCACGTATCTCAGGAATAAGTTGTTGCAATTTGTGAACAAGATCAGCAATTTGATCATCACTTATAGCATTTCCACCAGATTGCCTTGAACGTGATCTTCTGCTAGACATAATTGTATGTTATAATTATTATTTGAGGATAAAAATAAGCCTTATAAGAAGAAGTGGGTTCTAAAGAGTGTCAGAGAATGTGTAAAAAGAAAGAAATGGGCAATGACAGTAAGTATTATTAACTAAGTAAGTTATAAGGAAGAAGGAAGAAATGGGGAAGTATTTAAAGCAAAGAAAAATGAAATAACTGTATGTTGACGTATAGAGAATGTATAATACTTGTATTATTATTTATTTATTAATTTAAAAAAAAAAAAAACAAAAAATGGACAAAGAAGTAAGGGAACCATGAAGAAGAGGGAAAGGAAGAGAGAAAACAGTGGAGGGTGTTGGAGGTGAAGAAGACAAGTGCATGGGAGAAACGCAGGGAAATTGGATGGCTTTAAATAATAATATAATATAACAAAAAAAAATGTTATATAAATAAATAAATAAATAAAAAGAGAGTTATAATTAAGAGAGAAAAAATAATAAAGGGCGGCATGTTGTTGTAGGGAAGTGTCCTTCTCTTAGTGTCCCCAAATTGGGGTTAGTATTCAAGTGGGTTAAGGGTAAGTCTGCTTGTTTTTCAGCATACCTTCAGGCCCTCTTTGTGTCAGTCTTACCATGCAAACCCATGTTATGCTTCTTTACTATTCCTTTTTTTTCATTTTTATGCTTAATTTCCCTTTATTAACTACTATTATTAATTTATATTTCAAATTAAGTACGTTTTTAGCAAAATTTATTTATTAATTACTAATTGTTTTGTGTCTTAGCATGTTTTACTAGTTTCAAGAGGTGTGCTAATTAATTATTTAAAGTCCAACTACACAACCTTAATTCTATGATTATTAATTAAAAGTTTGAGTTACCTACAAATATATATGCACACAATATTGCCTCTTTTGACCGAGTAATATCACTTTTTTTGTAAGTGTAAGAGTATATAACATATCGTGGGACCTCAACCATCAGCTTAAATTTTTGATTGAGTTGGTTCCTTGACATGGTATCAGAGCCAACATAACAAGAAGTCACAGGTTCGAATCTCAACCACTCCTCATTTAAAGTGGAATATTCAACGCCTATGCGCATCCACACTTCTAGCCCAATGAGCTCTCGTGTGAGGGGGTGTGATAGAGTATATAGCATGTCCTAGGGTCTCAACCATCCGCTAAGCTTTTGATTGAGTTGTTTTTAGTTTAGATTTTCACCTCATGCATCATCCCATTACGTCATGCTACTCTGTAAAAAAATATAGAAAAAAAATTTAGACATATAGTAGTAGCTAATTATTTGTTGACTAATTGCAGTAGAATTAATCTTCAACTTCTAGATACTAGGTTCAAGCATTGCTACCAACAACAACATCAATAATTTTTAAATATGTCTTTTTAATTATTTTTGATTTCAATTACTGCCCGTTTGGTTAGTGGTATTAAATGGTAGTAATGAGAATTATTTAAAGTGTAAAATTTCATCAAAAGTTCCATATCATTCCCATGGTAATGAATCTTTGATCACAAAAAAGTTTTTTTGTTTATAAATTTCAATCACCACCTAATACCACATCTCTCAATGGTAATGTATTGGAATGAATTTTATGAAGAAAATGAGATGATTGAAATTGGACAACCATGGCAATCAAGATAGCCAAGAGATTTTTCAACTAAATTATACTATTTTTTTCATTCTCATTACTATTTTTTGTTAGTATCTACCAAATGGGTCGTTAAAGATAAGAATAATTCCTTGCAAGCAAGAAGGAAAGGAGGAATTAATGTTCTATAAATGATGAGAATAATAACCTTATCGATCACAATTTAAGGGTGAAGGGAAAACAACCAATATGTCAATCTATGATCAGCAAGATGTTCAATGTATTTGGTGGAGTTGTGGGCTTCAACTTGTTGGTATTAGACATAAACACAACATTACTCCTATTATGTTTATGGGAGGAGTCAAACGACTAAACACATCAAGTTCATTGTTAGACACTTACACCATAATGGACTATAAAGATTGTGTTAAAAGTTGCAACTTATATTATTTTGAAGCTATTCTCAACTAGCCCTAAGCAAGATTAATCACTAGTAACATGGGTGGACCCAAAGGGTGTAACACCCCAGCCCAACGGACCACCGACGTCTACTCATGGAGACTGTAGACTAGCCTCACAAACTAACACTAGTCTTTCCAGCGCACTTTGACCTCACTCGTGCGCACTCAGGAAAACTTCCCAGGAGGTCACCCATCCTAAGATTGCTCCCCACCAAGCTCCCCACCAAGCACGCTTAACTGTGGAGTTCTTAGCAAATGGGCTCCCTAGAAAAGAAGATGCACCTTGTTGATATGAGTAGCCTATCAATCCATTTTCAAGCTAAATCTGGGATATCACAAAGGGTCTCACCCACCCGCATATAAATGAAAAATACACATCTTATCACTTGAGCAAAATAAAAAATTTTGCTATTTATGTTACAGATTAATATTTAAAGTTCAACGCGCGTTAAAAATAAAGTGAGTTTCTTTTTTTATTTTGTTTGTAATACAAATAATATTTCTTTTTTTTACTAATTCTTATCTTAAAAATACAAATTCATATAAAAATGGTATTTCTATTTTTACAAATTGAGATTCTTTTTTTAATTTTTTTTTAAAATTTTCATTCAATTTATAGAAAACAAGTGGTGTTTCTTATCAATATTTCTCTTTTGTTTATAATTATGTATAATTTAATTTTAATATTGTTATCTATATTAAATTTTCAAAAATATTCATATAAAATGAAGAAATAATTTTTTGAAAAAATAACTACAAACTTATTAATGTCAATAGTTACTGAAATATTTTACTAACATAATGGATAAGGGTCTATTTTATCTTACACACATTCTTACTTGAGACCGTTTATACCATAGACGTCTTAAGTTTTGGGGCTGACCCAATTTATAAATTGAAAAAAAAAACAAATTGGTGGTTATTTAAGTTAAAAGGGAGATATGGGTTGAGATCTTGAGAGATGTCTATACTATAGACGGTCTCTCAAGAGAGGACCTGTCTATCTTATTTGCACAAGGCCTTCATTTGTTTTGAGATGGCTTTGCACGGTAGCACCTATAATTATTCACTTATTAGTGACTTCTAAAGAATTTTTATTAGTGACTTCTAAAGAAATTAGTTAATTTTTAACTATGCTCTTGATGAATTAATTTGTCTAGTAAATTTTTTATCATCTAAAATTTTGATTATGTTATCATGTAATTTTATACTTTAATTAATCGTTGCAATCTCTAAATATGATTATACGGCAAATAATATACTAGTAATTGATTATTCAAGCCTTCCTATTCACTCAAGTTGTCCGATTTAGTTTTTCACACTTGCTGAGACAACATTTTAACCCTTAATATCTCAAATTATTGATAATTAAAAATTATAAAAAGTTGATATTAATAATCTTTGTATTGAGACGAATCAAACAAGATCCCACATGACTATGTTTTAACTTATATATTAAGAGTAAAATATAAATTAAAAGTGATAAGTGAATAGTGCCCAAAAACAAATGGAACAACTTGAGTGAATAGGAGGGAGTAGTTATCTATTAAAAGTTTTTTACTTGGTTTTTTTATATACTAATAATAATATACTAGTTTAGAAACTCGTGCAATGCACGAAGTTATGAGTATAAAAGTATGCATAAATATAAATTTTTAATAGAGATGCAACTACATATTAACAGTATAAAATTATAATATATTTCTTATAAAATAGATAGATGATTTTAGAATATATAGTGCCTTAGATGAAATAAAATTAGATTGTTATTATAAATATTGATTAAAGTTCTCGTACTTTTTAAGACAAATTTGAATAATCTTCTAGCAATATTATCATAATGATTCTTTATTATTCTTAAAATAATTTTAGAATAATTTTTAGAATATTTTTTGTTTCTCGATGAAATATTTTAGAATTTAAAATTTTAATACAGACACTTTATTAGTTAAAATACTTCAACATAAAAAAAAGCAAATATATGTTCAAAGAAACTAATTGAAAATCTTACGTAACTTTTAAATTCAAAAATAACATTTTTCAAGAAAATTTTAAAAATGTATTTTATTGTGATATACTACTTATATCAAGGAATAAGTTGATGTTAATTTTGGTAAGAATCATTCCTTATGGCAAATCACTCTAAGCATGTCATGTGAAGTTTTACATTTTTTTATTAGATTGTATGATATGATGTATTTTATTGTGATCAAAGGAGTTCAACGGGGCGGATCACATTTTAACGGGTCACTAGCGGGCCTTAGTGTAAAGGGTCGGGCCGGATATTTATAAGAATTAATTGTGAAAAAAATTTTGCCACTTTTTTTAAAAATTTTTAAATGATATTATTATAAACATAAGTGGATCGACTCAACGGGTCATAAAATATAATAAAAAAATTGTTTTTATTAACTTTTAAAAAATGGGTCAAAAGTGGGTCGGATTTAAATGGGATTGACCCGCCCCGACCCGACCCGTTGAACACCTCTAACTGTGATATACTACTCATATCAAGGAATAAGTTGATATTAATTTTGGTAAGAATCATTGCTTATGGCAAATCATTCTAAGCATGCTATGTGGAATTTTACATTTTTTTTATTAAATTGTATATGATATAATGTTCTCAATGATGGTAAAATACGGGTCCGTCGTCATACACAAGTATCGCTAACATTTAATTTCTTCCACACTCAACAAATCATATTCAAACTTGCCCAATTAGATTATGATCATCATAATATTCAGTACAGCTCGCCCATAGAAAATTATGGTCATGATCTGGGGAGGGAAGGACGGCAACAACTTATACCTATATAGGAGGCCCAATCTGATAATGGTGAGGATAAATTTATGATCGGAACTAGATGAGCAAAATTTTAATGACTATAAAATGATTTCCTATTAGAAAACAATGGATTTAAAACTAAAAATAATTGACGAAAACCCAAATACATATTGACCCATCCTTGGGTTGTTCCCTGAATCCCTGTTCATAAAGTTTTGTACGCAAGTGAATGGCCACAAATATAGTTTTTCGTATTGGATGATGATGGAGATGATTATGGTGAGGGTCTAAAAATTATTGAACATGCTCCACTCGCTCCTAATTTTAGGGTTTGGGTTCAATTTTTTGAAACCCGGCGAAGACTGATTTGATATCAAATTCAAAAGAATTAAATGGGTTTGGGATTGGGTTATGGGTCTTCAGACCATGGTCTGATCCAAACCCTCCCTCTGGATCCATTTAAGATCTAGACACGTTAGACCCATTCTAGAGCTGTCGAACCCGATCTACACTCGACCTATTGTAGAACACAAAATCAATTTTAAATTTGTTCTAAACCTATTTCTATATTTATTTGATTTCAATTTTGTAGACAATCCACAGACCTATCTTACTTCTAAGGTAAAATTTAAAATGTAAAAAAGTTTAACTATGAATGATTAAATCAAGACTTATTTAGGACCCTAGATCCATTAGACTCATCAGGTTTGAGTCTGGATTCGGGGTCGAGTCTAAAATTTTCAAACTCTAAAAGTCTAAGTCTATTAAAAATTAATGGTTCTGCATCTGGATCTACTGAAACCCTACTCATACCTGATCCATGACCATCCTGGGGATGCATTATTTGCCATACCCATGAGAATATAAATTGAAAATTCGATTTTATCGCGATTTTGAAAAATAGGTGATAATGACGGACAAGTAGCAGACTGGCAACGGACCAATTTAGAGACGAAATTTAGTCTTAAAATGGACGCTAACGATAGACTGGCGAAAAAAGTTAACCATAAGAAATAAATATGGTGAATAATGCACAAACAATATTACATTTATTATTTTATTTCATATTTATATATGCTATTTATGAATAATATCAACTAGTGATTCGAATCTTTTATTGCCCTAGCTCTTCACCACATGATGACATGATAGTTACTCTTCCTTGGTTGTTGTACTATTGATTTCCACCTGCAAATGGTTTGTTATAAAAGGTGAATGTTGATGTTCATGTGCAACAAAATCTAACTTAATACTCATAATAGATAATAATTTCATAATTGATAAGAACAATATAACAATAGTTTTCTATGGGGCGGGATACACTGGGTATGATGATGATGAAAATAAGAACACTATAAATATTATCAGCTTATCAGTTTAGTAATTTATTTTTAATGTATATCAAATCACTATATGTTACTAATTCAAGACATGTTTTTCAACATTAATTTTAAATTTATCTTATTTTAGATCAATATAATTCAATCTTTATTTTTTTATTCATCATGTAATTAAATGATTATCTTATCTTGCTATTTGTCTTACCTATGACGTATTTAGGGTCATACTAATCGCAACATTTGTATCTTTTTGATAAGGATATGCAAGTTTTCCTTTTTTTCCAATCCTCTTCAGACTCTAATCATATGTAGTTTTTACGAGCAACATTAACTGAATATAATTAATACTGATAAATGATGATAACTTAATCGGTAATAATTAAGACAAGTGGCTAAACGACGTATGTAAAAAAACAAAGAAATTAAATAATCATTTTCATCTTTAAAAAAATAACAAGAGATTGATTTGATTTATCGATCATATAAGGTTAAATTGCATTAAGATAATAAGTTAAAAGACTTGTATTGACCTACAAAATAAATGTATGATCAACTTTCAACAGTAATAAATTATGAAGATAATAACAAAAATTACTGTGAACTAGCTAAAGTACGTATAGAATCAATATACTAAAATCCACATATTAACTATAACACTTTAGGCTCACAGTCCTATATAGCATGTGGTTCGTAAGAAATTAACTATTACTGGTCTCTAATAATTTTATTTTGTCCTATATTTTCAAGTCCATTAATCAGAAAAATTCATATAACTCCATGTGACAATTCCTTTGTTTCAAAAATAAAAAATGCAACTCATTTTCGGTAGACAAATGCAAATGGTACAAGTTCAATTAATCTTATGGCTTATATTTTTTCTGTCTTAAAGAAATAGCACGAAATACAAATGTGATTAAAATCGTGAAAAGTAAGTGAAATATTTATGAAAAGGTTGTGGAATTAGTGTGTTGTGTGTGGATGAGATAACATGAAAAGAATCTATTTTGACTTACCTTACTTTAAAATACTAACATTGTAAAACTGAATGGAATAAGTCAAACCGGACTTCAAATTTAATAAGATACCAAAACAAATGATTGACTCTATAATATAAATAATTGCAAAAAATATCTAGATACCATGAATTACTATTTCTTATTAGAAGGTGAAATACCGTAAGTATTGAAGATTACAATCAAGAAATTGTGGGATCGAATCAGGAGTGATGAAGTTTCTAAGTAGGCTGAGGCAAAAGGTCGAAAAGTCAGGTCAAAGGGATAAAATCCTTATAAAAAAGAAAAATTCAATTTTAGGAAATTATTTTCTATCCTAGTCATCCTGGCCTTTGATTAGCTTCTGGATTAGACCTAATTAGCAAAGAATATTTTGTCATTATATATAACTTATCGTTTTTCCTGCTTTCATAAAACCTCAACCGTTCTAATTTATTAATGTGGAATGAATCTTTCCCAACATTCGACAAAATTCTAAATCAATTAGGATACTTCACCTTACTAATTACAATTTTAAAAAAAGGTAATAGTTAACAACTAGGAGCCTCTAGTCCAAAGTTTTTGGGAAGTGGCGTAGATTGATAACCCATTTAAATAGCAGTATAAACTTATGGTAATATTATAAAGCTTGGAAGTATTAGCTCAAACACACAATTAACAATATTTTATAAATTAAAAAACTAAAAATTAAGGGTTTTAGAGGAGCGGGATAAAGTTGGGAGCTTGACATGATTGACCGTTCAGACTTTAAACAAGACAAAGTCTAAAATTAGTTATTAAACATAAATTTCTTGTTTTGAGAATATCTAGCTGAAATGCGATCTCTACAAAAGTAGCTTATTAAGTTGTCTTTCTTTATGCGTTATGAGATATTTTGTCCTTTTTAATTTTTAATTTCATAGGTTCTTCTTATTTAAATTTATTTTTTATTGGATATTTCTTATTAATTTCTTTATTGGATATTTTATTAAAATTTTGTGCTAATATTGAATTGGCTCATTTTATGTGAAGTCTATTTAAATATGTGGAGATAATATAAATTTACAAGACTTAAAGAACTTTGCAATTATCATCTTGTATACTTCATGCCCTCTTTTAAAGTTCAAAAGTATTTTAGTGATTCTAATTTATTATTCAAAATTATTAACAATCCATAATAATGGGCTTAAATATTAAAAAGAGAAGAATATAATAACTAGGACCGACCAAATTAAACTATTCAACAATTCGATTTGATATTCAGTTTGAACTTTAGGATAGAATATCCGAAAGTAATACACAAACTTATATCTTAAAAAACCTCATGTTTATATCAGAACTTTTAGATATTCGATTCAAACGTTTTAATTCACCTTTAACAACTGTGAATATTGGATATTTCAAATGTTCTTTATGAACATTTTCAAATATTGAATATTCAAATACTAAAATTAAAATTTTTTAGTTAACAGAAATTCAACATGATCCCTTGTTTAGGTCCATTGAATCAAATATCAAAATTTGTTTAGCCCTAAGTTAGAACGGACAAAAATATAAATAACTAGTTGTGGTCACTACTTCAATTAAACTTCTATATAAAAATTATTAAAAAACTAAATATTAGGAAGCGGAGGTAGTACGACTTTAGAAGTAATTTAAGGTTGATGATGAGTTAAGATAAGTTCGTGCAACATATATTAATAAAAAATGTTGAGTAGGTAAAATATGAAATCCAAGCAATGTATTATGTCTCCTAGCTAATACAATGCCAAAACATGCCTAAACTAGGCTAATAAGCCTAAGTTCTAAGCATGAAATATTACTCCTCTCAAAAAATTAGTACTATTTTTCATTTTAGTTCGTTTTTGTTGAAGTTCTCATGTGTTATCCACATTTGATTTATCCCACATCGGAGGAAGAAAAGAGTATGCATCACTTTATAAACTCAAGGAGTGAACCTTCTTTGGGTTTATGAATAAATTACTTCTTCTCCTCCTTGTTTGGGTTGCCCAGACCCATTTTCTAAATTCTATCATAAATATGTTTCATTTTTATTTTTAGACATGATCACATTATTTTTACTTTTTATATTCCCTCTTATTTAAATACTTTAACCCTCGATCTATCCACCGTGCCTTCTTAGGCTAGATGTATACCACTCACTTTTCTCTTAGTAGGGCTCATTTTTGGAGGGATTATTTGAATGTGCGCATTGCTCGTTGTTCTTTCCTTGGAGACTGTATGAGTATAGTTTGTCTGCTAGATTACTACCTTTCTACCACTCGAACTTCGACCTGTATGGGATATTGAATTGATGAGTATAACAACTATAAGTCTGTGACTATAATTAAAGCAAACAAGACTAATTCATTAAGACGGAATAATAATAAAATATTATATAGATTACGTAGATAAAAGTATATAGGAGTAGTATCAAGTTCCAAAGGTCAAAGTTAAAGAAATATTATAAAAATAGAAAAGCATGTGGGAGAGATATGATGCCTCTTTTCGCCGGCGAGATTCCTGCTTAGATGGTCAGGATTTTGTCGACGTTTTCTTTCTTTCTTTTTTGGGTTAAGTAGTGTTGGAACTAAACTAACTTTGAAGGAAATCTTAACAATCCTTCCTTTTGTCGCTTCTTCTTTTTTTGTTTTTTTTTTTTTTGCGTACATGTATGAGGTTTTCCTAGGTTTCTTGCATGGAAATAGGATTTTTAAAAAAATTGATTTAATTAGATTTAATTATTGAATAATTTTATTGTTGGCGAGCTAAACATATTGAAAATCTAAAAGTTATCAATAACTATTTGACTTACACTAATTTAATTTTTAAACTATCTATATACATTACTAGATAGTGTCCGCGCGATGCACGGTTTTATAAAATTTTTTGACATATTTGTATATGTTAAGAAATTAAAACTTTGAGAAATAAGCTATACGTACATTATAGTTATATTTCGTTTCACTCTAAACGGTTGTATACATTACGTACATTATATCATATTTTGCATTGTGCATAATATAATTATACTTATACTTTTATTTTTTTATTTTGAATAAAAGAGCAAATGGTTCATATTATGATTTTTTTTTTAATTAAAAATAACATACCAATTTTTGCTAACAAAAATAACCACTCCTATTACATTAATTTATAGAAGTATATAATATTACTACTATAAATAACACATTTTAAAATCAAATATAAATACATAAAAATATGTAAAATTATTTTATTAGTTTAAACGCCAAAGATAAATTTTCTCATAAAAAATATAAATGACTTATCTAAAAATAGTCACAACCTAAATCATATTAAAATAAAGCATTGCATTTAAGTAACCAATAGTATGAATAACAAAAACAAATCCTAATAAAAGTAGATTATGTTTTAACCATCTCAAAATATCCAATGCACTAAATAATATTCATTTAATTTTTAAAAATAAAAGCATTTTATAAATAATTGAAATAAATGAAATATAATTGAAATAAATATAATATAATATAATATAAATAATGCATTAAATGTGATTTGACCTAAAAAGTAAAATAACAATTAATAAGAATAATAATATAAGAGTACTCAAAATAAGAAAATAGTAAGTCAAAGTTAATCATAATATAATGACATCATCATTAATTTTAGAGGGAAAATTTTTAATGTGGAAGCGACACGTAAGCAAATTTAAAAGACGATGATGTCAGCCGTGTTTTGTCAACTAAAGCAAAATACGGATGACATAAGCAAACTCAAAAAGTGATGAGTTGTCAACTTTTCAAGAGATTTTTTCCCTCCATTTATCAATGGTGATGTCATTATTTGCTAATAAATTTTTTTTGAACAATCATTATATGCTAATAAAAGTGTTTGAGAAATATGTGAATTATCATTATATTAGCTTTCATTAAATTGTTTGATGAGATCATTATATTAGCCTTCATTGTTCAATACACAATAATAATTTGATAGCTTTGATTTTAGAAACCAAAAAATTTGTTCTTTGAAATAATAATTTGCTAACTTTCATTTTGGAAACAAAAAATAAAAATTTGTCACTTACAATCTTATATAGTGATCAATAAAATTTATATAATATTAAAAATAACATTATTTAACATCATAATAACTTATAAAAAATTATTTTTAAAGTCAAAACTAAATTAAATATTAGCTATTATATGCTATTAATAATTCATTGAAAATCAATAACCAATAATTTACAAATTATTTTCTTTGTATTTTAAAAATAATGTAAAACAATAAAATAAAAAAACCGTGTATCGCACGGGAATTATCTAGTAAGTATACAAAAGAAAGTATTATGCGATTATGCCTGTACAATTAAGTCTTATCTATTATTTTTTTCCTCCTATTCTCTCACCTTGCTTGATTCTAAAATAATTAATATCTCGTTTTAATATTACGAATGTAATTTGTGCTAATAATTATATATATTTGAATTTTGGTTATATATTTTTGAAATAAATTTGTATTTATTTCACCACTTATTTTTCTAATAGTGTTTGAAGGAAGTTTATTGTTCTCATTTATCGATATTAGATAGTCGTAGTTATATAATGAAAAGTGAATGTAATTTTTGTAGGAAAATCTATTGATAAGTTTAATGGTCATACTTCTATATTTCAATCATCGCATTTTCTTAATTCACAAAATTCATTACAAAGTATTATCATTTGGAGAGGTGGTAATGGTGATGATTAATTAATAAAAAATAACAAAAAAAAAACTTTAATAATTATCAACATTTTATCACGATTGAAATGATAGTAGTAGATTTCAAAAAAAAATTACACCATAAATCATTTACATTGCCATTATTTAGTATCTATAATCAAGTAAACCGTAAAGGTGATTTGAATGCGGTTCATGCGTTTTGGTGATTGTACAAATATATATAATTTGAATTTGAACTGATAACCATATATAAGATGGTCAATGCATTGACATAATCTTAATTGTTTGTATTATTTTTTATGTGAGATAAACAAACACCTTATTTGATACAAGGACACAAATTGAAGCAACAATAAAGTGTTTTGATGTAGTTTGATGAGAATTTCTTGGCGAATGAATAAGTCCTTGCATGGTAATGAATTTCCATTTATAGTTTGTTGAGTGAAAATGAACTATCATAAAAGTTCACGTGGAATATTTGTCAAGAAATTTATGCATTACAAATACATTCACACTACATACTTGTACAAAAGGAACAATAAATGCAAAAAAATACTTGAGCTTTCAATCACAAGAAGATAAATTGAAACTTTTTTTTTATTTTAACGTTAAAAGTTGTAAATATAAGTATTAAATTCATTTTTAAATAGTGCTAATTTAAAATTTTAAGACATAGTTTTGCATCAATTATAAATATAGATTTAATTTGATGCTTTCTTATATTGATCAACACTTAAGACTGCATCTAGTTTTTCTCTTAAAATGGCAATTTGGTGCTCAAATTATCATGTACGGCAAGACTAATTCCAAAACTCTAATTATGACACCGGTAACACTATGAAATCTAAACTAGTATGTCAAGACTATTGGAAATATATCTGACTTGTATGTAATGCTTGATAGGTAAACTCTTAATAATACCATATGATTTTGAGAAAAAGTGAATATACAAGTCAACACTCATTATCCGTGATCTCTTGTCAATGTTATGAAATCAACTTAACCAAATATTTAAACTAATGATTAGAATCCGAGAATATCTGATGAAGTATATATACTAACCACAGATGAAGTAAATTATTTATATTTAGAAAAAGTCTAAGGCTATCAAAGTCAGAGACTGACATAGGGCTATCCATAACAAGTGTAAAAAGGGACCATAGAAATGTAGAAAGATATGCAAATCCATAAGAACCAATAAGACCTAAAAAAGTTGATTGACAAAAACGACCTTTCTTATACTACTATTTTTACATTTGTCTATCACTATTCACTATAAATTGCAAGTTTATGTCTTACTCATTATCCTTATCGTCGCAACAAAATCTAACAAGAGGGGGCAAACACCAAAATGGATGCTACATTGCTACTCCACCCGTCCTAAAGAGATTACATAGCAAACCTTAGCTTAATTAGCTTGCCTTTTGGGTTTTAGCCCCCCTTAATTCACACTAATCTATTTTTAGTGTTGGCTAGTGTTTAGTTGAGTCGGAAAAATCAGTGTTTAGGTTAATTTTAGGCGGCTAAAATTAATTTATGTTATGACTTCCGTATAAACTATGAGGAAGAATCAAATGGAAAAAATAGAGATTGAGCAATCAAAAGAAACGAAACCAGATATAATAATGAATAATAGCATTTGGAGGAAGTATAAACATATTTATGGAATGATTAATGTAGGTAGTACAATGCAAAGTAAATATAGTAGTATATTTGAACTAGCTAACATTTTTAAGTTTCTACTCCCTCTGTTTCCAAATGTTTTTCCCATTTATTTTTTGCACAGTTTTTAAGGTAAATTTTGAGTCTTAATATCTCTAAATACGCATTATAAAAATTATAAAAAATATATAATACAAAGTATAATCTAACGAGATCTCACATGGATATATTTTATCATCTATATATGTCTTAAAAATCTTAATTAAATTTCTCTCTCCAAAATAGAATATTCAAACATTAGGAAACGGAGAGAGTATAGGATAACAATATTTTTAAAAATCTAGCTTAGCATAAAAAGTTTAGTTATAGAAAAATAAGTTATAACTATATCCAATTCAATGAAAATAATTAAATTTTTAGTTGAAAAATAATTGAAAATCGAAAAAATTAGTCCAATTCAAACAAAGTAAAATATACTATAATAGCAAAAATGAAATAAATTAAGCTTAATAAAAAAGAGTATATATTTTAGCAAAAAAGTCTATTGTATTTGTACTATTAGAGATCTTTATCAAAAATATTGCACTTGCTAGTATAATTTCAACGTCGTGATTAGTGATATATTTTCACTATGGGCTCCGTATATTAAGTTATTAACATAATATTCTACAAAATATTGTTATTGATTCGTTCTAATGTGAATAATACATGAAACCCAAGATGATATTTATTATAATATTATATGTAATGTTACATTTGCATAATAGGAGTAGAATTTACACAATAATCTACTCCCTCCATTATTTTTTATTTGTCCACTTAACTTTTTGCACGTATTTCATTTTTATTGAGTCTCGATATCTCTTAGTACGCATTATAAAACTGTAAAAATTATATGTTACAACTCTTTGTATCAAGATGAATTTAACAAAATCTCACATGAATATATTTTATCTTCAATATATACTTTAAAAATCAAATATAAATTTTTCTCTTCTAAAATAAAAAAAACTTAAAGTGGACAAACAAAAAAAACGAAGGGAATATAATTAGTTGGCATTAAAATATTGAAAAATTATTATTATTATTATAATTATGGTTTCTTTTGTTAATTGAAAAGTATTATTTATAATATTTTTATCCGAATCTTTTTTCAGAAAAGTGGTACTCATTTTTCAACCAAGATAAGACCTGATTTGCAAACATTATTTACATTATTACATGTAATATGTTATTTTATAAAGTTATAAAGATCAAGTATGGTAATTGGTAAAGTTCTTTGTATGTAATTTTGTAATATACTATTGTAATATCAATCACAATTTAAATTTTTTTCCCTACAGACAACAATTGATCCTATTTCTCTCTTAACATGCATGAGAAAATTGCGCAAGAAGTAGTCTCTTCGGTTATTGTGTAAGAATGGTCAATTAGTTTTGCTCATATCCATGCTCTTTGTCCGTTTTGATTCTTCACTAATTAGCACCATCTCTTTTTCAAAAAAAAAAAAAAACTTCATGTTTTTATAGGATATAAATAATTAAATATACTTCTTATTCTCATGGGAGGTTTTGAGCTTGTTCAACATGTTTAACTACACAGGGCCTCGAAAAATTAGGGGATTCACTTTAAATTAATTAGTATATATATTAGGTGTTTAAAGATAAAAATTGTTTGAAAAATATCATAATTTTTAAAATTGCACAGAGTTGTATAACATTTGTCGATTTTTACTCCGCCCCTTTCTATTCTTATAAGTTTGCTATTAAAAGTGATAATTTTCATTACAATATGATATTTTCAATAATAGAATTAAAAGGAATAGATTGTATATTAATTAAGGAAAGTGATGTAGTAAGAATGTAATTTGTATTTTGTATGTGGTGAGATTTGATGAAAGAAAATTTAAGATTATTATTTTGGATCTAGGTTTGATTCATTCCATGTTTGTCTTATATGGGGTAGTATTTTCTTGGTTTACAGTCACTTATTCCAATGGGTTAAATATTTATAATTTTTTGGTTTAAATTAAATAACGTCTAATTTTTATATATGTGAAGTTGGACATAATATTTATTATTAAAGATCAATCAAAATTAACCTCCAACCAAAATAAAATTATGTACATTTAATACTAAATTAAGCGGGATAATTAGATATTTGAAAATGAAAAAACCCCAAGATTACTACTCTCCGTCCCATATAGTTTGAAGCATAGAGAAAATTAGTGTTTTTTAAGAAAATGGTAGACAATGATAATAAATGAAGAGAGAATGCATTGTGTGGTTGAAATTAAAAAGAGAGTTAAAGTGTGTGGATGAGATTAAAAGTAAGTGGTGAGCCATACTCCAAAAATAGAAATAATGCAAATTAAGTGAGACAGATTAAAATAAAAAATGATGCAAATTAAATAGGAGGGAGGAAGTAAATTGTGTTGCTCGTGCGGGCTACTCTATACTAGGACTAGAAGGATACTTTAGTTTCAGTTTGTTAGAAAATATTCATGCACTTCTTTTATTTGGTTATTATTTTACACGATAATCATCAATCGTTTCTTGAAAGTACGGTTAATTAATGGAATTCGATTAATTAAATATGCAATGACTTTTTGTCTCTTATTCATTCTTAGGATTTTATTTAATATATACAATTCCAATCCAATATATATAAATATATATTAATTTGTATAACTTATTCGATTAAAATAAGGGATTTTTAAACCATTAACACTTTATTTTTAATATTGTTTGATATTACACGTTGAAGTCTTCTTAATAGCAATTTCGTTAACTTTTTGTTTTATTATAGTTGTAAACGTAACAAACAAGCCTAAAATCCAAATCCATTTGAAATACACAAATTATTGTAAAATACGGTCTCTTTGAGATACCTTTGCTTATTAAGTTGGCTCATAAAGAAAAGTGTGTGTAAGTTACTTGGTAGGCATTAAGAATATTGTATGTTGACATTTAAGAGACTAACTGTTTAAAATAACAGGACCATATCTATGATAATCTTACTTTTTATATATTTTCTAGGCATTTATTTTTATTTTTTGATTTCACCTTTTGCACCAATTAGGTCGGCACTAGCACAAAGGTACAACATAAAACACAATTAGGGCTGAATAAAATTTGGTCTAAACCGTAAACCAAATCGTAATTTAAATATTTGGTCTGGTCTAGGGTGTAAATGGTTTGGTCTGGTTTTTTTTTTTCCAAAAGTAAAATACGGTTTACGGTTTGGTCCAGGCTTTTTAATTTTTCAGACCAGACCAGATCGTAAATCGTACTTTGACCAAAAACCATGATTTTTTTTTATAAAAAACGGGTTTCTACCTAGATATTTTGAGATGTTATTATTTTTATATATTAATATATACTTGAATAATGTTGATGGAATCAACTAATTACAAATTATATTTATTTAGTGTTTGTAAGTGCGAAATATTTTCATAGAATATATTAATTTGGAAATAAATATAAAAAATAAAAACCGTAAGTCTGACATTTTAAACGGTCCGGTCTGGTCTGAAAAATTTCCAGACCGGAATTTTTAGTTTGGTCGGATTTTAGTGTCAGACCAGACCAAACCGGACCGTGTGCACCCCTAAACAGAATACAAACCAGGCTAATGCCATCACTGGCACAAAGGATACCAAGGGAGGCCTGGACATTAAACAATGAATAATGTGTATAATGACATGCCGGCACAATACCAATGGAAATCATAGAAAAGAAATCTGGATAACGAAACCAAAATGTATTTCAAATGTTTACTAGAAAACTTCCCTACAAAATAAAACATTAAAATATGAAGCAAAAAGAGTATCAAATCAAAGGCAATCTTTGTCAATAGAAGACGAAAAGCGATAGTCCCGCTACAGTGGAATTTGTCTGCTAATGACAACAACAAGACGGGAAGAAAACGGTGATGTTATACAGTCATGGTTGACTTCATACACACATCAACCAAAACAAAACGAAACGGTATATATCTCTGATTCAAGATCAGTGTTATTGTGTCTACTTTTCGAAACAATATTGATATCTCAAAATAATTGAGCAAAAATCACATATACTTGTCTTGTTTCGGTTGAATCTTTTCACGACATGTTTGGTTCTCAGGAGGATTTGTGTTCTTCAATCTCCGTTTCCCATCTCACCTTCACATACAAATCACAATTATTTCGAGTTCCCACTTGACATAGATTTGTATACTCATCGAGTCTGCAGTGCATCTGCTGTATGAATCTTCCCTGAAAACGCATGGCAAACCAGTTAAGCAATGATATATGAACGATATTAATGAAAACGCTGTAGTCTTTGTAAAGAGACTGATATAGCATTCAGACACTGACATTGAACGTCTAGTTTGAAAATGAGAACACAATCAAGGATTGATGATAATGATCATAACAGATTGATGCTGTCCTACCCCACACAAATACTATATTGACTAAGAATGGAAAGTGTTGCAGATAAGGGCATGGTAGTCGGTAGAAGTAGCAACTATACTAGATTCTGACTGCAAACATTCAGCTATTTTAATACTGAAATCAGTGGCATGTCAAGTAACAGTATGTAACACATAAGACGACCCGTCGACCATCACAGTTTCAGAATCTGAAGGCAGCATCTTTACGGTTATAGTGACTAAAAATCGAGAAAAATACATCCACTGATTTGAAGACACAACATCAAGCATCAAGGCTTTCGCTTTCAGCCTTGTGACAAAGGTTTGGTTTTTACCACGTACAGCAGTACCCTCTATGAAAAAAAAACAATGTTTTTACATGTCCACAAGTGACCTCGATTCACTCCTGCGAGAGCGCCCCGGAAGGGTAATCCTAATTACATGACTATGTGACAGAGAGGACACAAAATGAGGACCGTCCAACAAAATTTCTTAGATGTGATAGGAAAAGATACAACAGTAGATATTACAAGGAAAGTTCGGGTATTGTGCATCTAGGCTTACTTTTTCTCCTATATAACATAATATCACTTATAGTTATGAGTCAAGACTAGATACAGTACATATAAAGACTCATGCTACTTGAAATTACAACTATTAAGTTATATCAAAAGGGTGCATAAAGTGAATTTAGGACGAGAGGATTATATGCATCATCAACAAATCGGACTTTATAAACTTCAACCATCAAACACTAGGATACTATTTTCATTTATTCTATAGGCCTACCCGCTTAAGATGCACTTCTTGACGCCTGTTCAAGACCTTGCTTCTCTCGTCAAATATGCTTCAAATGCCAGAAATTCTCATCAGGCCGTGACATTCCTAAATTTAGGACAATTTGTTCTTCCTCTATTATACTCCCTCCATTTTTTTCAGTTGCGACGCCTTTCTGGGCTGTTTTAAGTTTTCTAGTTTTGCATAATTTTTCTCTACCTCTCCTTATCACATGAGCCCCTCTTTTCTATCTCTCTCTCTTCCTCTGTCTATCCACATGGCCTCCTTAATAATCAAGCCATGTTACAGTGTATCAAATAAAACAGAACAAAGGGAGTAAATATGTGTAATTATTTCCGATGTAAATGCAACCAATTCAAAAACCCACAATCAGGAACAAGTTGTCTTTCCACAAGTTGCAAGTAGCAACAACATTTCATTACCTCACTGTCATTAACCTACTCTTGCTAAGGAAATAGGCGGAGTTCATGAACAAATGTAAGAAACATTTTGAATACAAAGAGGTTTATAGAGACACGAGATCCTTCTCTTGAAATTACAAAGAGGTCGCTTCCAATAACCTTGATAGCAAACAACATTTTGCGACTTCACCTAAATAAGTACATGAGACATTTTACTATAGTTCATACAATTTGGAACCAAAGAACTACAAAATTTTGCAACTCTTACAACAGAATAAATAAATGATATCAAAATATCTGCACAGCGTATTCATCTCTGTAGTTGCCAAGGGGTAATCCAGAAATGAGGGAAAGCAAGCTGAAACTCTCTGGGATTTCTTATGATCAAACCAATCACATGATTCTGGAACAGCAGTGAGACACACCAAAAATAACTAGGCTATTACACCTCAAAAGTGGAAAACCAGTAATTCAGCTGAGTCACTGATTTTCTACATCACAATTTTGAAAAGCGCTCAAAGATTCAGCAACTAGGTGATGATGTTTTTTGTTGCATATAACAAATAAAACAGGACAATCTGAACAATTTAAAAACCGAGAAAAAAAATCAATTTAATTTAGTTCAGAGAGCAAATACTCTAGCAGAATCTTTACACAAAATATCCAAGTTGGGGATTATTTGGTATCGAGGAAAAGAAACTTTTACAAGACACTGCATGTAGAGCTATGAACAATAAACCAAATTATCACGTACAGCTTGTTGCGTACAGGTCCAGTTTCTGATTAGTGAAAACGAACCTTCAAGTGAGTCAAATTAAAGTTACTATAACTACCGGTTTTTTGATCAGCTAGGTTCTCAGAAAAACATTCTCATACAATTTTTGCAGAGAAAAAATTAGTTGCAAACTCCTCAGTTTTCAAAAGATTCCCACCTAGAGAATATCTACGAATCAAATGTGATGTTGAAAGTATACCTTTGATACCAAACAGTAACAGACCATTAAGGCCCACTATTTTCATCTACACAAACATCTAAGGTTGTCAAACTTGCAAGAAGTACAAGGATTAAACAGACGATTAGTAACCAATTCAATCAATTTCATCTACACAAATATTGCATGCACTTGCATAGGCACAAAAAAGCCAAGGGGGATAGAATTTATCTCAATATGCTTTCAGTTATCCAAAATAGCACTTCTTTTATCCATAACCTTGCTATAAAATCTATATCTTATGTGTGACACAAGTACTTGTAAAGATTAAGGCTAAAAAATTTACCTAGCAGCAGTAAAAGTGATTACAATTTCTAGTTTCTACCAAATAATAGCTTAATATAGTTTTAGATTCATTTGATCATATATGTTATCTAACTCAGACGGACCAAAACAAGATGTTAATGTAGGGTACCAGTAGTGTGGAAAAATGCACTATGCGTCTACCACATTTCTTATATGGCTTGATAGTATCCAATTGACGCAAACCAACTCTAATTTGAACTTGAGGTTCCACTGACCCAAAAAGAATAACTAAAATACACACCTCTAGGTGCTTCCTTACATTTTCCGACAACTCTTCAATTTTTGGCCTTAATTTTTTCATCCAAAAACTTTTTTCAAAAAAAAATTAAAAAAAAATTGACAATTTAATTCCCAACCCTTACATCTCCCTACCATTCTCTAATTTATTTCACACCTACAAGTCTACAACTAAATCCCAACCACAGTAACTATGAAGTTCATTTATGGATCACAAAGCAATATATGGCATCACAGCATCACAAATATGCACAGGTGATTGACATATTGTTCTTCAAACTTCAAAGGAATGGGGGATTTGGGTACCAAAGATCAGGGTCTCTCTCCATTCCCAATAATATTCTATCTTGCAAGTCCAGTTGGTGGGACATACTTTTTCTGCCTGTTGGGAAAAGGTACCCAAGTGTAAGTTATCTGCTCGGATAGCTTATTAGGAGAGTATCAATACAGGCACTACTCCCTATATAATGTGTGAGCAATTAAATGTTTTGTATGGTCAATTAAAACATATAAATCTCGCATGCAATGTTAGACAAATATGTTTGCACTAGCCATCACTAACACTTTGTTTGGATAGAGCATTATAATGGAAAGGAAAGGGAGGGAGAAGAAAGGATAGGAAGGGAAATGGAAGGAGAGAATTTATTTGCTTGTTTAGGAAAATGGAAGGAAGAGAAAGGAAATGGGGAAGATGACTTCTCACAAAGTCGTTCTCAATATGTTGAGAAGATTTTGAGAGAGTTTATTTTTTTTGATTCATTACTTGCTAAGATGACTCCTGACTGAACATCTAACAAAAGCTATGATAGAAGAATCAACAAAACAAAAATTACTTGGCACATAAATATTAAAAGCTTTTGCGAAATGACAAATCTTTTTTTGTTTTTTTTTTTTGAATAACACAAATCTTTATTTTTCAAATAAGAAATATATTCTTGCAAGCCATATATGCAAAACTAGACTATATTCAAATGACTCACTAAATAATGTCCACTTCTAATTTATGTGGAGTTGCAGCTTAATGGCGATGTTTTGCTACCGAAAGTTGATCAGATATCTTTATCATCACTAACAAGGAAAAGGCTGCTTACTCCCAGCCTTCTGCTCCGCCCCATCCTACCCCACCCAACCTACCTAGGTGGAGTTAGTTTATGACATTAGGGCGATGATATGTTGTTGTAATATGTGCACAACTGGATTAACACGCATAAGTAATCAGATAGAAGTAAAACATTTATTATGCCGGTTTTAATGACTCACAATATAAAGAGAATTAAATTTAACGCTCATCACATATATTATGAAAGACATGTAACAAAATATCACTGACCTCATATTCTCAGCAGTCAGGGGAAGCACTTAATTCTCTGCCAATAAAATAAAGATAGTAAGTAATCATAACAATAAAATGAAATAAGATAGAATTAGATAAGGGGTTCTTTCTGCTTACCAACAGAAGCAGCAGCAAGACGTCTTCTTAAAATTGATCTCTCTGCTTTATATGTTTTGCTTTTTACCTCTAGCAGAAAAGCATCATATCATATATGATAAAAAGGGATGGAAATACATGACGGCAAGGAGGATTTCAAATTAATCCTCACCATAGTAATAAGAAGGATGGTGATACACTCCACGGGCTGGGACAAAGAAAACCAAGGATAAAAGCAAGATTAGAAACATAAGTCCAGTTTACTGACATATATGAAATGATTAATTACTAGGATAATCATTCTTTAACACTAGGGATCAGGTAGAACCAAAAATATGCTATGCCTCCTACAGTTTTTGATGAGAATCAGATGTCAAACACCCAGAATGTGCCAATATTTCAGATTTGGACAAACCAAATCAAAGTATGGAGATTCCATCATAGACTTCAATGAATGATACACAAAACTGAAAAATACAAAACAGCCCCTATATATAAAATACACAAAGCACTAAAACAGAAAAATAACAGCTCAACTAAAATACAATGAAAATATTTTGCCAGCTCATCCTTTTTTCTTACGCCTAACATAAGTCAATAACCCTTCTGTTTTATTCCTTGCGGTCTCCGTGGATGGACTTGGCGTCATAACATTACCCACCCCAAAGAGATTCACCTTGTCCTCAAGGTGAAAGTGGGGGAAGTGAGCATCAATAGTAAGGTAGTGCTCCCACGTTGCATCAGACAAGGTTAGACAATGCCATTTAATCATCACCTCATCATTGGAAGTGAGGTGCGGTTTGGATTTCCGTATACCAACCAACTCCTTAGGTTAATATCCAAGCTGAAGATACGATTTGATACTAAACGGAAACGTGCTTGGAGTCACAATTTTGTTTTCTGTGTATGATTTACATATCTTAATCTTGTTAGATATGCATCAGATACAGTTACTTAGAACGACAGCAGGCATAGCACATAATCTTACCAACCTGGTATAAATGCATTCCCCCCTCACCCTTCTTCAATCTCCGGTGACTTGGAACAAAATCTAACCCAAAAACAACCCTGCTCCATATGAAGCCGCCTCTGCTTCATTGTCATCTTTAACCCAAAGGAGGATTCAAACCTTGATACGCAAACCTAGCCTTAGACCATTTCCGTTGCTAATCGCTTTGTATTTCCCCCACAGCTCACCCTGCCCAAATGCAGGTTGCTTAGGTGTATTATTAATAATTGGAATAACAGATTAACGGGTGGTGCAACAACATTCTAATATTAACAATCCAATAGAATTAGAATAACAAAAAAAGGCTTTTTCTTGTAGAATATTCCCGTAAATGCAAGACTCAGCGTACAGCCAAAAGCACACCCAAGTTACACCAAGTACATAATTTAGTATATATGAAGGCACTGGGAGCCTCATCTAAGAACCCAAAATAAAAACAACAAAAAACCCTCGACACCCAGATTGAGGACATAACTCAACAAACTATACATCAACCCATTTGGTCTCTTGAATAAATACCGACCAAAATAATGACTATCAAAATATTTGCACAAAGATGGACAGCTACCAGACCTTGAAATATACCATAAATCAAGCGCTAGAATCTTCACCCTTCTGCTCGTCACACTTTTCCAGCTCGGCTTTTGTCTCCTGTGCTGGAGCAGCTGCTTCTTTAGCTGGAGCAACTGCTTCTTTAGCTGAAGATGCTTCCTCCTCTGAAACTTTCTCCTCACTTTTCTCTCCTCCAACACTCAGATTTTCAAGAGCTTCAGCAGTGGCAGATGCATCTTTATTCTCCTCCTGCTTCTGCTGTGATTCAGCAATCTCTTGGAAGTTGGAACATCTCCATAAAGTTTTGTTATCTAAAGTAACATGATTTACAACATCATTATACATGAAAATCCACTGGTATACCAGAAGAATATTTGTTTAGGTATTGCTGTCAGACAATCCATTTAGTACAGCATAATTAAAATCACAGAAATTTCCAGTAAGTACCATTTTCATCTCCATTGTACAAAAATTGTCAGAAAATGTTACCTACAGAATAACAGAGTTTAATGATTACCCCCACAATTTCATCGTTACATTGTTCAATCCAGATATTTCTAACATGTATTTCCCCAAAAACAATCCAATTTCATAACGAGCATTTGTGATATAATCTTGCACATGAGTAAATATACTGTAATAGATGCAACTAATTAACCGGTAAATGGTAAGTTATTAATTAAAAACTTTGGATAACTGAAAATGAATAGAATCAAAGCTTAATTCCTAATCAAACCTCCTAAAAGATACAGATAACAGAGTTAAAACCTAAATTTCTCGTTCTTAGTATAATGAGCTAAACAGGCAGTTCAAATTCAAATTGGACACCGGTTTCCAAGCTTGAATTTGATCCACTCACGGGCTTACTCTCAATTACAGGATAGAGGGATCCAATTCTAAGATATGGTATCACAACTGAAACAAATTAACTAAAGATCTCCATTAATCCACGTTAAAAGACTACCAATCAATACTAATCAAATGCAACACAACAGATAATAAAAGCAAAAATGTTGAAGCAGTAATGAGAGCAATATTTAAGCATAAGATTAGAGAACTGACTTTCAATAGATGCAAATCGGATGCAGAACATCTCCTTTAATTCTCCATCAGCATAATCACTATTCACTAGCATGCCATACATAGGACTTCTCATTTCCAGCATGTTCTTGAACTGTCATACCAGCAATAACTACAAAAAGATAATAAAGAACATTAAATACATAAATATTGTTTTTCAAAATAAAGGAAAATAAAAATAATAGAAAATTGTAATAGTAGCATACTGAGATGATTAGCACAGATCTTCAGTGTCTTAGATTGCCGCATGACTAATCGAACCTTTCCACTGACTTTACGCTAGAGAAACTTGACAGTACCAGAACCTCTCTCTTTCCATTAATTTCCTTCTTTATCAAATCTGTAAAGCTTCACTTTTTTATAATAGCAATCCACACAATTATAATTAGAAAAAATTGAGACATTACAAAACCCTAGCAAGCAGGAAACGGAGGAAAACTCTACAATGGTTGATGCAGATTAGAATAAATTAAACATAAAACAAGAAGATAAATTTTATGAGAAAAGGAAAAGAGAAAAATTACAAATCGAGCAGAGCATCTTCATCTTCTTCACCAGTAGTAACGGCGACCTCTTCAAGTCTGGCGATAGGGGCAATTTGAACTCCAGAATCTTCTTCTGCTGGAACTTGCATTTCTTCTTTGAGCTCAGTTCAATCTTATATTTTCTAATTATTCATTTTAATGTTAGCTTAGCCGTTCATAAAAGATAAAAATGGAAGGAATATAATATTAGTCACCCTTACAATCAGCAATAAATCGTCAATCACCTCTAATTATTAATCATTAATCTCATATTCTAATTACATAAAAAAATCCAGATTCTATAAGCTTTCAAAAATATGCAACAAAATTACGCTAAAACCGTTAAGGAGCCTTGCCATCTACATTTTTCCTTAAAGTTTATGGTAGAGCAAGGAACAAACATGGGATTTTCCTGCCTAAAAAATCTTATAAATCGTTGTTTTCCACATCTTTAAATTTATCAGAATCAACCTCCTTTTCACTTGCTGTCGGTAAAATCGGCGTCAATGACATCTCCGTCAGGTCCCTTGTTACTTGAATCTGCAGAGGGGCCAGACTCGCCTCCAGGAGTTGGCCCTGCACCACCTGGTGCACCTCCTGCACCAGGCTGGTTGTATAAGGACTGGCCGAGTTGCATTACTTCTTGGTTCAATGCAGCCATGGCATCTTTTATTGCTTGAGTCTCACCACCAGAAATGGCATCCTTAAGCTCTCCCAATTTAGCTTCTACTTTTTCTTTAACGGGGGCTGGAACTTTGTCTCCGAGTTCCTTCAATTGCTTCTCTGTCTGGTAGACAACAGAATCCGCCTGGTTCTTTGTGTCGATTGCGTCTCTCTTTTCCTTGTCCTCCTTTGCAAATTTCTCTGCCTCGCTAACCATTTTCTCCACCTGTAATTCATTTTCCCCACTTTAGATGTCATATATTTGGAAGTTTATATAGCAAAGCAATACGATAATTTTGGAAACTTACCTCATCACTAGGTAGCGTACTAGCACCGGTAATTGTGATGTCTTGCTTCTTTCCTGTTCCCTTGTCCACGGCAGCAACAGAGAGAATTCCATTGGCATCGATGTCAAATTTGACTTCAATTTGAGGAACACCTCGAGGAGCTGGTGGAATACCATCCAAACGGAAGCTACCAAGGGATTTGTTATCCCTTACGAACTCACGTTCTCCTTGAAGAACATTAATCTCAACACTTGTTTGTCCATCTGCAGCAGTTGAGAAGACTTCCGACTTGGATGTGGGCAAGGTTGTGTTTCTGGGGATAATTTTGGTCATCACACCACCAAGGGTTTCAAGACCCAATGATAAGGGTGTCACATCCAAAAGAACAATGTCGCTAACATCTCCAGCAAGGACACCGGCCTACATGAAGATATTGAAATGTATTAGTCTATTATGATGATTCCATTCAATGCTTACACTATCAAGGAACATTGGAGAAACCTCCGGAGATGGGCCATGAACCACAATCATAATCATAAGTCTAAAAAACCTCCTTTGTTAACACTATAATCTTATGCAGAATTACAAACAATTGACCTACATTATACCAAGTTTTTCCTTTGTTTTCATCTATATAATCTTCACAAGATACTACATTCACAAATCACAAGTATATCACACATATGAAAGAAGATTTGTTTAAACCTACATTTTAAAGTATTTGTTTAATCAAAACCTTTTACACATTCACAATATCATAGAAGTCAGGACCAGTCCTAAGGTTTTTTGGGTGCTAGGCGAAAATTTATGGAAAGCGCCCTTTACATTATAAAAATTTTAACAATGTAATTAATATTAATATATTCATATAATTTTGATCTCGAATACAATGTAACTTATGTAATGATATAGAAAGATATATAGAAATCTGAAAAATTATCTAAGATTTGATCTATGCATTGAAAGCTAAGAAACACAAAGCAATTGCTAAATAGAGGAACATCTGTACGTACCAAAACATAAGATGTTAGGATGACTTATACATATATATTTTAGATAACAAATGCTTCAACTACCAAATCAATCACTAAATTGCCATTTCAGTCGGATACTCATGCCTATGTGATCTCATAACAATTAGCCGAAAGAATTTGTCCTAATGCCAATCGGAAAACTTAATTTACAAGTTCATTAGCATTGTCCATGGAACTCACATGATTTATCGGTGTAACAAAATACATTTTGCTAGCCATTGCTGCATATTATGTCTGCAACCCTTGTACAAATCAAATTCAAGAATTAAAAAATTTAACATGGAACTACTATGCATATTTAACAAAGTTATTAAACAAGAATTAATGTCTAGTTTTTACAAGGAATTATGATTTGCTTAAAGAATTATCTACCCTTAAATAAAAGACTTAACAATGGACAATGGTACTTTCAAATATGAATAATTCACCCAAAAATGTACTAAACAAGTGTGTCCTCAATCCTTATCAATCTATCTTCTATAGCAAATGCCCAATCAACCCTCAAACGGTTTGTGATAAATCATAGGACATGTACATAATAAGACCCACACAAGAAAGAAATTGCTTGCACACAACTCCAACCGACATGTTTTCATTCTAAAATCACTTGGTAATAAGAGTAATAGCCCATCAAGCTTATATGTTAGTCAAAATATTTCTAATTTTTCAATGTAAATCACTTTTGTGTTATTTTTCCAACAATTTAATGTCAACATCTTCAAAGTTCAATTAATTAATGTAGTGAAATTAAGTCTCAATATCAATAAGCTAACAAGCAAGCTCATTTCAAGTAACAGTTTTCAAGAATGTAAAAGAAATTTCAATGACATTTAGAAAAACAATAGATAATATAGTATGATACCTGTACTGCAGCCCCTAGAGCAACAACTTCATCGGGATTCACAGTGACATTAGGGTCCTTTCCAGTCAACTTCTTGACCAACTCTTGAACAGCTGGGATACGTGTTGAACCTCCAACAAGAATCACTTCATCTAAATCACTATAGGAGAGTTTGGCATCTCTGAGGGAGTTCTCAACTGGTGTTTTCAACCTAAAATTAACAGTAATAGCAGAGTAAATTCCATGAACAATGCAATACATCACAACAAAAAGTAACAGCATAATCTGTTTAGCTCATTTAGAAACCACAAAACAAAGAAGAAATTGGTACCTGTCTAAAAGATCTGAACATAGTTCCTCAAATTTTGCCCTTGTCAAGGTGGTCTCAATGTGTTTAGGTCCATCGGCAGTAGCAGTAATAAATGGCAAGCTAAACATTGCATTATCAAAGGTCAGCTGTGAGTTTAACAAATACAATAGATTGCAAACCTAGGAAACACATAAAAGAAGCACAGTAATACATGTCCAAACCCACCTGATTCCTGCCTGCGTCAATGATGACAACTCCATCTTGGCTTTCTCGGCTGTCTCAGTTAATCTTTGTAGCGCTTGCTTGTCCTTTAATAGGTCAATACCTTCATCTCGTTTGAAGCTTGCAGCTAGCCAATCAACTATTTTCTGTTCATACACAAAATCAAGTATAGCACAAACCAGTTTAGTATGAAAAATTCAAAGAATCACTAAAGCAGCCACATAAATTATTCTCTACACACCTTATCAAAATCATCACCACCCAAATGAGTATCTCCGGATGTTGAAAGTACTTCAAACACTCCATCACCAACCTCAAGGACTGCAACAAATTAACAAAATTTTCATTTTATTAAGTAATAACAACATCATACAAAGCATAAGGCTCATGGGTGCAAGCTTGCATAAAAGCCAAGAATAACAGCGGGTGCAAAGCTTAATTTTATACTAGAATAACAGTTAGGTTACTCTATATGTCTACAACCCAAACGGAAACAGAAACGGGATGATCTCAATTTAATTCAAGAGCCGAACTACTTAGAACTATACCAAAGTCTTAATATCAAAAGATTGGGGTAGCTATGTAAACCAATAAATTAGTTTCAGTGCTCGTCCATACTCTCATCCATTCATTTTGAATTATCTTACTTCCAAACTACTTGAAACCTCATATGTAACACCTACTTGCAAGCAGACTGACGATACAAAAAGGTAAAAAATATGAGCCAAAAATAGTTTCTGTGCTCGTCCATATGAACTATCCTCCGTTCATTTCGATTAACTTACTTCCATACTACTTGAAACATCATATGTACCACCTACTTGCAAGCAGACTAAACAATAAAAAATTGTAAAAAGGTAGTACCTGAAACATCAAAAGTACCACCACCAAGGTCAAACACCAATATAGTCTCATTACTCTTCTTCTCAAAACCATAAGCCAAAGATGCAGCGGTTGGCTCATTGATAATTCTAAGTACTTCCAACCCAGCAATGCGGCCAGCATCTTTGGTTGCTGTTCTTTGAGAGTCATTGAAGTAAGCAGGTACTGTAACCACAGCCTTGGTTACTTTATCATTCAAAAACTTTGATGCATCGTCTACAAGCTTTCTTAATACCTACAATATTAACAGAAACTCAGTTCAAACAAAGCTCAACAGTTAATTAAATCACCCCAAAATTTATCCAAAGTTGGTAAAATTTAGTGAAGTGCTTACAATAGTTTTTGACAAAAAATTTCATAAGAAACATAATAGGAGTAAAACCATGAACTCAACACAACTCATCCATACAAAAAAGCTGAAAGAAATTGCAAAAACAAACCTGGGCAGAGATCTCTTCAGCAGCGAATTGTTTTCCAATAGCAGGGCATTCAAGTTTAACATTACCATTTTCATCCCTAACAACTCTGTAGCTGACCTGCTTAGACTCCTCATCAACCTCCAACATTTTCCTCCCAATAAACCTCTTCACTGAGAAAAAAGTATTCTCAGGGTTCACCACCGCTTGACGCTTTGCGATCTGTCCAACCAGTCTCTCTCCAGTTTTGGTATATGCCACCACAGACGGCGTCGTTCGCTGCCCTTCTGCGTTGGTTACAATAGTAGGCTTCCCTCCTTCCATGGCGGCAACTGCTGAATTTGTGGTTCCTAGGTCAATTCCTACCACCTTCTCATTTACAATCCTCACCGGACCTACGACGGAACACCGATGACTTTTATTGTGTCTCAAGAAGGCCGAATTAGGAGTTCCCAAAAAGACTTTACCAGAGTTCAATTTCTGGCCGAATAAGACTGAGTTTGGCCTTGACGAGGAGGGTTTTGTAGTGAAGGATGTAAAGGAGGTGGCTCCCAAAACATGGATTTGAGTCGCTGAAAACGCCATTATTGGATTGAGCTTTGCTCCAACCGAAAAAATTATGGTCTGATTTTGGATTTGGACTAGAAAAACATAAAACCGAAACTAAAATGTGAAAAAAATGAAAGAAAAACAAACCAAATAAACCATGGTTAATTGAAACTAAGATGAAAAAGCAACAACAATTAACAAAAACCACAACAACAATCAAAATTAAGAACACGTGTTTTTTAATTGGAAAAACGATGAAATGATGAAGATTACTACGTAGGGGCAACACGATCCGGTTTGGTTTGGTTTGGTTTGGTTTGACATAAAAATCAAATCAGACCAAACCAGAAATTTGGCTCTGGAAAATTTTCAGACCAGACGGGCTGGAACTTGTAACAGACTGAGAACGATCATCTACAATAAATCATAAAGATGCAAAGAATCACAGTCATCCCAAACAGCCATTCAAAAAAAGAATTACAGTGTACAGACTAAGAAATTGGAAATGCTGGATTCATCAACTGAAATTCATCTATTGAAATTAAAAACAAGGGGAAAAAAAACTTTAGGATTCACCTATTGAAAGTCGAAAACAAGGAAAAAAAACTATAAGATTCATCACTTGAAATTCGAAAAATCAAAAAAAAAATCAAGAAAAGCACTGCAAAATTCATCTACTGAAATTCGACAAAATCAATAAAAATCGAAACAAAAGTACGGAACAAGTCAAAAAACACAACAAAACCAATCATAAAAAAATCAACATTGATTCGAGAAATCAACAAATAATTCGAAAACATCATTAAATAATTCGAAATAATTTAACAAGAGACTAGCATACTTTTAATTACAAGCTTCTGCAGTTAATTCCGTTTGGAAATTAGCACTTGAGGGTTTATGAAGAAGAACTAAGAAGGGTAGAAGAGAAATGGACAGGGGCGCAGAAACGTTAAGAATGAAAGTCTTATCTCATCAGGTTTCTTGAGTAGGTAGAAGAAATAGAGAGGGCGCCTCCGCTGACGACCAGTTAGAAATTAGAATTTAGGGTTTCAACTTATCAATCCGTCTTGTATGAGACTGTCTTACGGTAAATCTATTTTATAGCTGGGCTTAATATGGTTTTATGGTGTCCGGTTTACGGTTTATACTAGACCGAAATATATTACGATTTCCGATCGGGTCTGACCTAAAAATTTTAAAACCTAATCAAATCGAAAACAGTGATCCAAAAAAAACATACCTGACCCATTTAGACCGTAGACCAGACCAAATACATAAATCACGATTTGGTTTACGGTTTTAACCAAACTTTCTTCAGCCCTAATTACTGGATTAGAACAAAAATAAAGATATACTACCTCCAATTCTTTTAAGTTCTCCCATTTATTTTTTCAAACTTGTCGAGGTATGACTTTAATATATCTAATTATACTTGATTGAAAATTTATAAAAAGTTGATATTAATAATCTTTGCGTTTAGACTAATCAAATAAGATCTAATATGACTATATTTTAACTTATAGATTAAAAATAAAATCCAAATTAAAATGGATTGATCAAGAGTAAAAAAAAAGCAAATGGAACAACTTAAAAGAATTGAAATGAGTAATAAAGAAACAATCAACAAAACACTTAATTTTAATAAAAAAAAACAAAATAACAATTTTAAATCAATAAACTAACTTTGAAGAGTAGAATGATGTTGAGATAGGTGTTTGCTTCTGCTTATATGTACTCTCTGCAGGTCTGCTTCTATGAGTGCATTGCTGCCCTTTGGTTACAAGGTTGCAGAGATAATGGTCTTATCTTAGCACATTTATAATGGCTCTGCCAGCACAAGGAAACAGCGCCACATCAGGCTTCTACAGACAACCGTTCAACTTAGCTGTTGATTCTTATTTTATATTATTATGTTCTAGTGACAGTTGTTAGGTTGATTCTTGTTTAATAGTCACGTGTAATATTTAGAAAGTTTGTTATAACAAACTTAGGTGTTTTCTTTATTTCTTGTTTTTAGCTTAATTGCTTATATAAGGAACTCATTCCTTCCTTTGGTAATATATAATTTACAATTCAATTTCTTCTGAAATAAGAAGTTACTTCTATCCCTTTGCACCTTTTCTTACATGGTATCAGAGCGACACTCTGAATTTCTCCATTAAACCCATTTTTTTCTCTCTTGTATGCGTCTTAGCAAGAAGCTTATGATGGTGAACAAGAACGACAAGATCAATGATCTCACGCTTGATCAGTCCAGCCCATACTTTCTCCACCCCACTGACACTGGTCTAAAGATTGTCTCCACCATTTATGATGGAGTGGGATTCAAAGGGTGGAAGAGGGCTGTCACTATAGCATTATCCGGAAAAAACAAATTGGGATTCATAGATGGAAGCATCAAAAGAAGTACCACTAATGAAGGTCATGCGAAGGCATGGGATAGGGTAAATGATATTGTAATTGGTTGGCTTCTAAATGCCATGAATGAGAAAATTGCTCAAAGTGTTCTTTGGATTAAAACAACCAAGGGAATTTGGGACGAATTGGAACAAAGATTTGGGCAATCATCATCAGCCCAATTGTTCACTGTCCAAGAAGTTCTCAGCAAAGCTACGCAAGGTCAAGAAATGACCATTGAAGATTTCTTTACAAAGATGAAGGGTCTTTGGGATGAGATTGATGCCCTAGACCCAATTGATGTCTGTTCTTGCACAGGATGCACTTGCAATTTATCACAAAAGGTGCTGAAAAGTCAACAATCTGCAAGAGTTATACAATTCCTCATGAAACTAAACAGCAAATACCACCAAACAAGGAGTAATCTCCTAATGATAAAGGATCTACCTTCAGCCAGTGAGGTATATAGGATCCTTATGCAAGAGCAAGTGCATCAAGAAATAAGCAAAACCACCTTGGATGAAACACAAGATTTCAACATCGCTTGTAGGGTGGAGAAAAGAAAATATAATGACTACAAAAACAATGAGTACAAGAACAAGAATTACAAAGGAAATAAGAGACAAAATAATAACCTGTTTTGTGAGCATTGCAAGATTGGGGGACACACCTATGATAAATGCTGGAAGGTGCATGGTTACCCTCCAAATTTTAAACAAAATTCCTGGAGAAAAAAAGATAACAAAGTAAACAATGCACATTGCAATTTCTCAACTGATGCTATCAACACACAGGAGCCAAAGTATGTCGACACCAAATTGACAGTGGAATAATATAACCAACTCATAAGCCTGTTGAGCAAACAAGGAAATACAGCAGTGGAATCAAAAGAGGTTGTTTGTTAGTGGCAGGTAATTTCGATTTTAATCTTGATAATAATGATACTTGGATCATAGATAGTGGGGCTTCGGATCACATGTGCTACAACCTTTCATTGTTTGATAATTGTAAATCTTTAAATAACAAAAATCATTTTGTTGTCATACCAAATGGAAATAAAGTTACAGTGAATCTCATGGGAGATATTAAAATACACAAGGATGTTCTATTGAAAGATGTCTTGTATGTACCATGTTTCAAATATAACCTGATCTCAGTTAACAAACTAATCCAAGATATGCATTGTGAAGTTGTTTTCACCACAGATAAATGTGTTCTGCAGGGCACTTTGATGAAGATGCCTTTGCTTCTTGGTAAAGCTAGAAGCAAGCTATATTACCTACACAATGACATCAGTAAAAATATCAAAGCATCAAGACATGCTGCACATACAAGTCAGAATAATCCAGATGGTCAGAAACTCCACAAACTCAAGCTTTGGCATATCCGATTAGGACATTTACCCTTTAATAAGATTCAAATCATCTTTCCATAATTAAAAGGAAAAGAGAGTGATGAAAGTTGTTTTTGCACTATATGTCCCCTTGCAAGGCAAACTAGATCAAGTTTTTCAAAGAAAAATAAGGACACAGAAAGTGTATTCCAACTGATGCACATTGATGTATGGGGTCCTATAAGACACCCAACTAGAACACATTGTAATAGCTTCATTACTATAGTTGATGATTACTCAAGATTCACTTGGGTGTTCCTTATTAAACACAAGTCTGATTTTTTGCATTACTTCAAACAGTTTTATGAATTTGTCTTAACGCAGTTCAATACTAAGATCAAATAAGTTAGAACTGACAATGCAAAAGAGCTCTCCAAAGGAGAGACATTGAATTTTTACATATCAAAGGGTATCTCACATCAAAGTAGTTGTGTTGATACCCCACAACAAAACGGGGTCGTAGAAAGGAATCATAGACATCTAGGACAAGTTATGAGGGCCCTTATGTTTCAATCAAAATTGCCTACATCCTTTTGGGGAGACTCTGTGCAATGTGCAGCATTCTCAATTAACAAGATGCCACTAAGTATTCTACAAAACAAAAGCCCCTATGAAATCCTACATGGAAAACCACCAAAATATGAGATGCTTAAACCCTTTGGGTGCTTATGCTATGCTTCTACATTAAGGAAAGATAGAACAAAATTAGACCCTAAAGCAAATCCTTGCGTTTTCATTGGCTATGCACAAAGTCAAAAAGGGTACAAATTGTATAATCTACACACCAAGAATGTGTTTATTTCCAGAGATGTACAATTCCTTGAGAAGTTCTTTCCCTATCATATTCTCAACCCAAATTCCAAGATAATGTCACAATTTTTTTTACCAAAAACTAGTTCTGATCACATCAATAATAATGAACTCATTCCTTGTGAACATAGCCCTGACATTCTAAATAAAAGTAAACACAACATTTGTTTACAAGAAAATGATCTGACTGAACAGAAACAGAAACAAAATCACAAACAGCAAAGAATCACAAAGCAACCTGCCTATTTGAAAGATTATGTCTGTAATCAGGTGGTCACACATTGGTGCAATTTGATACATTTTAATGCACTGAATACATCTCAGAAAGAGAAGGTTTATAAGCATAACATCTATTCTGAGCCAAATAGTTACAAAGAGGCTTCCCAAAACCCTCTTTGGATAGAAGCAATGACAAAAGAATTAGAGGCCTTAAAGAAAAATCATACTTGGACTGTTGTTAATCTTCCCAAAGGGAAGAACGCTATTGGATGCAAGTGGGTATATAAGGTAAAATTAAAAGCTGATGGGTCTTTGGAGAGATTCAAAGCGAGATTAGTTGCAAAAGGGTATAATCAAAAGTATGGCATTGATTATGATGAGACCTTTTCACCCGTGGTAAAAATGACAACCATTAGGTGTGTTCTTGCTCTTGCTGCTTCTGAGAAATGGACTGTTTATCAGTTAGACGTTAACAACGCCTTCTTACATGGATCTATACACGAAGAAGTCTACATGCGAATGCCTGAAGGAGTTGATAATCCTAAAGGAAAAGTCTGTTTGCTTAAGAAGTCTCTATACGGACTTAAACAAGCCTCACGACAGTGGCATGCCAAGCTTCTTGAAGAGCTCAAAAGTCTTGATTATATTCAATCAAAAAATGACTATTCACTTTTCATTAAAAGAGTAGCTTCAGTTATCATCATTGTCACGGTATATGTAGATGATATTCTTGTTACTGGAAATAGTTCACAAGAAATACAGAGACTAAAAAATCATCTTCATAGCAAATTCACTATGAAAGATTTAGGATACATTCATTACTTCCTTGGAATGGAGGTAAATCATACATCACAGGGAATCATTCTTACCCGCATAAATTCACTAATGATCTTCTCAAATCTAGTAGCAAAGATTCTTTCAAAAAGGTTGTCACTCCCTTACCATTAAATTTAAAACTCTCTGCCACAGAAGGGCAAGTCATTGAGGACCCTAGTGTGTATAGAAGTATCATAGGCAAACTTAATTTCCTTACTAATACTAGGCCTGATTTATCATACACTGTCAAGACTTTGAGTCAGTTCATGCAAAAACCGAGACCATCTCATTGGGAAGCCTTAATGCATGTTCTTAACTATGTTCATACTACCTGTGGCCAAGGTATTATTCTCAAAGGAGATGATAAGCTGGTTTTACAAGCTTGACTAAAGGTCAAAGATGAAGATGAAGATGAAGAGACTGAAAGAGGAAGAATGAGGAAGGG
Organism: Amaranthus cruentus; assembly: GCA_019425755.1. Taxonomy (NCBI): domain Eukaryota; kingdom Viridiplantae; phylum Streptophyta; class Magnoliopsida; order Caryophyllales; family Amaranthaceae; genus Amaranthus; species Amaranthus cruentus. Next base: position 23,848,806 of record CM033453.1, read on the forward strand.
GTTGTGCCGTTGTGGTTCTATGATTAGGGAAGAAAACTGAATTTTGTTCTCTTAAGGAATGAAGAAGAGCTAGGGTTAGGATTTGCCTTTGGATATTTATTTGCCTATCTATATAACTATCAATTGTTTCGGTTTTCAATTTTTGAGTTTCTAAACCTAATCCAAATCTAATTATATTGATTTTTGAATTTCTAAACCTGATCCAAACAAAATTTCAAAAACCACTAAATCATATTTGTTATACGGTTTGGTTGACTCGATTTGCGGTTCTAATCCAAAAAGCTTTCACCCCTAGACTTGCAAAATGGTGGGCAATTAGAAAGAGTGACGAATAGAATAAGAGAGGGGAAAGTTTTTAAGAGGAGGAAATTGCGAAAATGGGTGGCAACTAAAAGGAGTTCTAGAAATTTCCTTGGCACACCTTTGCGGCTTCACATATATTTTTAGAAAAAAAAATACTTTTAGATTCTTTGTCAAATGATTTTGGTTGTTGATCGATTTAATAATCAATAAGTATTATATGAGACTGTCTCAGAAGAACATATATAATTAACTCGTTTTTAATTAATCATTTTAGAATTATAAGTGATAAGTCTAAGGTTATCATAACTTATACTAAAGCAATAGGATTCTATACCACATGACAATGCTAAAGAGCTTATTTTTCCGCCCAATTGTTTTTCATGCATTTATGAAAGTTTTTTATTTCCTTTAACAAAGTAGTAAAGTATGCTGCAAGATACATGTTACATTTTTATGAAAAATTACTTTAAATAACCCAACTTTGACCGATTTAATTCTAAAAATTTCAACTTTTGATTAAAATTTGAAAATTCGAACTTTTAGGATTGTCTCAATTTAAAACACTGGAGTCCGTGGTGATTTCTAAGAGAGTTCATCTATTGACGTCTCAATTCCTTTATAGTTTAATCTATTTTTTATTTTACATTATTTGGGTTTTTACAATTTTGATATATCTATAAATACTATCAAATATTAGCCTACGACATTAATTCTTTGTCCGAATCATGTGTCTTATTTCTTTGAAAAGAATATTTTAAAAAAATAAAATACCTTTGCATTTGAATAATTTAGTATTCCATTTCAGTCACATTATAATTGTAAAAAGTAACTTGATAATTAAATTTTATAAGAAAAAAATAAATTTATTAATATATTTTAAATTATTTTAGAATAACTCTTGTGCTAATATCTAGAAGTAAAATGATTATTGCTACCTTAATAAAAATAACCTAATAATTAAATTTTTATAAGAAGAAAGCCACATATTTTAGCGAACTAAATAAAATATATAGTTACTATTATATTATTAGATGAACAAGCAAATAAACATATGGGCTACTACTCTTAGTTTTTTCATCATTTTAGAACTCTATTAATAATTTAAAAAATTTTAGCTCCAATTTTAGCTGTCATATATGTTCAACGATTTGAGTTGGTGTAAGTAATTATGTAGAAATACTCAATCTTAAATGTTAAAAATCAAATTATATATTACTTATATGATTTTCAGGTGATCCATACATGATACGGGTAAATACCAGTAACATTTGACTTGAATCATTTTATTTGCTTAATTCAAGGATAAGATTAACTCCTAAGTGAGAGCCACCTCAAGTTTACAAATTACTCCTACTAGACTAGATTGTGTTGCTCGTGCGGGTACAAGGAGAATACATAACGTTTCGGTTTATTCGAGAATATTCATGCTTCAGTTAATTTGATTGGAGTATTATTTTACACGATAATCATCAATCTATTCAAGAAGATTAACTAATGGAATTCCGAATTCGATTAATTATACATACAATGACTTTTTTTGTCTCTTATTCATTGTAAAAATTTATTTAATATACTATTCTAATATATAAATATCTATACATTTGCATAACTGCTTCAACTTTTTTTGGGAATGGTTTAATATACTATTCTAATATATAAATATCTTTTCAGTTAAATTAAAATAATGGTTGTTTTGAATGTAAAATAATTATTTTCTGAGATTGGTTTTAAAACCATCAAGTATACACTTTATATATAATATCTTAATATTATATGAGATTACAGGTTCAAGTCTACTTAATAGCAATTTCGTTATTATTTTGTTTTTGCTATAGTTGTCCAGTGTTCTAATGGTTAAAGTCCTTCGCTTTCAGCCTTGTGACAAGGGTTTCATTCTCACCACGTACAAGAAGAATTAGATTTCTAAATTCTTACAGAAGCACCCTCGATAAAAAAAAACAATATTTAAATTAAAATAAGTGCAGAACTAAATCATAGCTGTTCCAAGTATCCAACATGTCCAGTAGAAGTGACCTACTGACCTCCATCAACTCCTGCGAGCAAGGTCTGAATGAGGAAAGGTGACGTGATAAATTTAGAACGACTGAAATATATAATCACCAAGAAATTGGACTTTATAAACTTCAACCATCAAACACTAGGACACTACTGTTCATTTATTCTATAGGCCTACCCGCTTAAAGATGCACTTCTTTGACGCTTGTTCATGACCTTTCGTCTCTCGTTACTAGAGGTGTTCAATGGGTCGGATATGGGCCGGACCGGGCTCAAATAAACATGGGCTGGGCCTTGCAAAAATAAAAATGGGCTGAATATGGGCCGGGCTTTTAAATCCGGTCCAATCCGGCCCGGCCCATTTTAAAAAAGACTATTAATACAACTCATGAACTTAATGGAATTGCTCCTGCTGTTCAGATTAGATCAGTAATCCCAGTTTGTGCAACTCCTCCTCCATCTTCATCTGTTAAACCCATGAACTTAAACCTTTCAAAACAGCAAGAATTAGTAACAGAGGCACATGTCTAGGTGTAGTAGCAGTTAGACATTTACAGAATGTGGCATGCTTCATTGCAAAATTTAGTATCTGTGTACAAAACTTTACCATAAAGTGGAGACAGAGACAAAATTATGAGAGAAACGGAAATTTACAGGGGCCCATTCTCAGCCCATTTTAAGCCCTTTTACAACCCGCTCCATTTTAATAATAATAAAGCCCGTTTTCGGCCCGGCCCTTAGAAAGCCCTTCTAAAAATGGGCCGGATAAGGGTTCAAAATGGGAGCCCGGCCCATTGAACACCTCTACTCGTTACCTCAATCAGGAACAACTTTCCTTTCCACAAGTTGAAGTAGCAATGACATTCCTTACCTCAATGTCATCAACCTCCTATTGCTAAGGAAATAGGTGGAGTTCGGGGGACAAATGTAAGAAACATTTCAATTACAAAGAGGTGGACATATATACGAGACCCTTCTCTTGAAATTACAATGTCGCTTCCAATTGACCTTGATAACAAACAACATTTGCGACTTCGCATTAATAAGTATATATGATGTAAGTATGTAACGAGTCATTTTACTGTAGTCCATACAATTCGGAACCAAAGAACTACAAGATTTTGGCTCCTACAGCAGAATAAATAATAAATGACATCAAAATATCTGCACAGCCAATTCATCTCTGTAGTTGCCAAGGGGTAATCCAGAAATGAGGGTAAGCAAGCTGAAACTCTGGGATTTCTTATAATCAAACCAATCATTGAAATCCATGATTCTGTAGCAGACGTGAAACACACCAAAAAAACTCAGCTATTACACCTCAAAAGTGGAAAACCAGTAATTCAGCTGGGTCACTGATTTTCTATATCACAATTTTGAAAAGCTCAAAGATTCAGTAACTAGGTAATGTTTTTTTGTTGCATAATAAACAAAATTAGACAATTTGAACAATTTAAAAACCGAGCAGAGTGCAAATACTCTAGCAGAATCATCATCATCATTATACTCAATGTATCCCGCTCATAGGAACTATGATCAGGGTCTGGGGAGGTAATGAAGGCGGCAACTCATACACATAAAGGAGAGTGCGGTTAAAGAGTCTCTGTAACACCCCAAAAACTTTGGGCAGACTTTATAATTTAATTATCTTAGAATGGTAACTCTTAATAAATATAAATTAATGTTAACTCAAAAGAATATTATTTTCAAAAGAGTTAGTAAACTTATATTTGTTTCATATAGTTGAAGGGATAAATTAAAATATCATTGTTAGGTCATAGTAGTTAATAGCCAATGCCTAATGTGGTCTAATCTCACAATTCATATATTAGTTTAAACTTTTAAAAAAAAAATAAAAATAATAATAATAATAATAATAATAATAATAATAATAATAATAATAAAATAGTACATTTTATATCTTATGTATATATAAAAATATATTTCTAGTATTAAATCTATGAAATAAATTAAATATAATAATAATAATAATTATAATTATAATACTAAGAAATAATTATATAATGGGGTATATAGTTCAAAGGTCATGTACTTAGTGCAATAATTGAATGACACTAAAATTAAAGATATTTATTGGTCATAAATCTTAATTGATTAATTAAAAAAAAAAACAATCAAACTCTTCATTTGCCTACCATACATGTTTTAAAAGAGATTGAAGGGTCGTGAGTAGGGATGGTCACGGGTTCAGGATCCTGTTGGACCCGTTCCAGACCCGGCTCTTTTTTAAGGGTCTGGGTCTTATTTTTTGAGACCCATCGGATCTGGGTCGAATCTGGATCTAAAAAATAATTGGCGGGTCCGGGTCCAATATTTGGACCCTGGACCCGCCCCTCGGACCCTTATAAATATTAAATTGTCCATTTTTATTTGTTTTCTACGTATGAATTCTGCCCCCAACACTTATTTTCTTTTCATATAATCATAATATATGAAGTATAAATAATATATATGCTACTTGCTAAGTGTTAACCCAATTACCCTTATTTCATGGACTCGAACTAGTGTTTATAATAGAATTTAAGCGTATATGGGTGACGCTATGCGAGTTTAGATGTTAAATTAGTATTAAATATTTGTAAAATACAATTAATAACTCTCTTACTGAAACAATTTAGAAAATGGGCCTGGGCAACCCAAAACAAGGAGGAGAAAAAGTAGTCCACTCATAAACTCAAAGAAGGTTCACTACTAAAACCAATTGGTAATAGTATGAGTTACTCCTTGAATATATAAAGTGATGCATACTCTTCTCTTTCTCCGATGTGGGACAACTCACATGTGGGTAACATATGGGCACTTCAACACTCCCCCTCACATGTGAGTGTCCTTAGAATTTTAGCCCACCAGAAGGGTTACAAACCTATTGGGAATGAACATCCAATTAAAGGCTAGTCAAGGTTGAAAAATATCATGGGTATTGGTATTGGTATAATGACTTAAAATAATTATGTATTCTTCTTCTATTAATCTTTACCAAGCAAAGACTAGTCAAGGTTGAAAAATATCATTTAGGGTTTTATACTTGGGTTGAAGAATTATTTATACAAGGCTATTGGAATTATTATTTTTCTAAAACTATTATTCATAGTCTTTTATATTTTCTTTGATTGGAGCTAATACAAAGGTAACTAGTTCTTTCTTCCTTTTCTTAATTCACATAATATTATTATTGATTATCTAGAATATTTAGACATGTTATTGGAAAAATAAAATACTGATTATAATTATTTTAGGAATGGAAATATTTCTTGTGAAATTAGTCGTATAGTATATAAACTAAATAAATCATGTAATTTGAAAATTTTATGTCTTATGCATCTATTAGTTGATTAGTAGAATGTGGGCGATTGAATGTAAATCTAGCAAGTTTAATTAACCAATTATTTGTCAAATGACCAATTTTATGATGTTGATTATTATTTTAATTGTTATTTAAGAAAAAAAAAGAAAAGATTTGTACCGAGCAATGATTTGGTGTTATTTCTAATCTTGGGAACAAGTAGTGTGGTGTGCATTTCACTTTAAGTGGTAATCTTATTAACAAATTATCAATTGAATGAAAAAAAAAAGCAAAAGAAATTATTTAATTAAGTTTTGGTGGAATAAGAAGAGTAAACCATAATCTAGTTAGACATGTTAAACAAAGTGTATAATACATTCATTTAGTTTTCGGGTTACAGTAGGATCAAGTATTTATTTTTTTAAAAAAATTTTAATTTTAATTTTTTTTATGGTTTTGTATTATGTCGGTTTACATGGAGGTAATTGAGTATACAATCTAATTTTGGTTGATTATAGTTTTAGACTAAAAAATGAGAATTACGGTATTTTATTTTAAGACTTGATAATTTTCAATAGTATTGTTATTCTTTTTTTTTTTATGATGTTAGGAGGATTGTTGACACAGTTGTACTTTTGAATAGAATAATACTTTCATTAGTACCTCTTTGCCAAGAGTTAGTAATAGGGTCGACTTTTGTTGACTAAGTCAAATTAATAGTTGACCTTATTCCCAAACTCAGACATTACTCATAACATTAGTTTTGGTATATTTATATAAATATTGGAATTTATTGGTTGAAAATATTATATTTAAAATAAATTTTATTTGATAAAGTTTATTCGAGTAAATTATTTTGATGTTGAAATTGAGTGTAAGCCTATTTTGGCATCTCATAAATGTTTTGGATGATGATTTTACATCTAAAGTTTTGAGTTATATAAATATTGTGAGAGTAAGGAGCCATAAGAGTGTAAGGCCTGTTTGGCATCTCTAAATGGTTACGACATGCCACTTATGCTACATATATATGCCTGGGTTAATTGTTGTCGTCCCGGTACCCAGTGGTGTAAGGCAAAGGAGGCATCCATTGCTAGGGGAGAATTGGCCATTCTTAGACAGGTCTATTTTATAGACTGAGGTTCGCCCGACAAACCTTAGGAGGTGTTAGTGTAAGGCCATCTTGTGGGCATCTAACACCGGCGTTCGTTCCTTCTCCACTTGTTAATTATGTTTTGGAATTTTTGAAACCATATACATACTTATTCGATTTACTTTATTTTTTTTCTTTAAATTTAATGAAATTTATGTTGTTTGAAAGCTTAAATTACTTTATATTTGTTTTTCACGAGAAATCTGGTTTTAATTGGATTTATTTAATCATATAACCAATTGATAATAGTTTAAACTTCTTTGTAATTGTAAATGATATTTTTTATGTGTTTTATGATTAGAAAGGACAGTTAGTTACCCCCACTGATTATGGATTTTTTATTTTGAAACAGATGGTGAATGTTAGCGTGATTTCTACCGCACGGGCAGGAAGTGTGAGAGTGTGCTCTAGGACTTTTCCCCTCATCTTGTGTCGTACCATTAGACCTTAAGACTTTTATTTATTTTGCTTTTAAAGGAGTTTTTCTCTACATATAATGTAATAAGTTTTTGTACCTTTAAGTTTTCTTTACTTTAAGGTTTACAAGGTTGATATTATGGTTCTCATTTATTTAAGAGTACATGACAACCGTCTTAAAGGTTATTTCCGCGAATCTTTCTTGTTTTAGAAAGACGGGTTGTTACAGTCTCTCTGCTCGAGAATGATCCACAGATGAATCCTTACACTAAATATACGAGTTGGGGATTAGTTGGTACGAGGAAGAGAATTTTTTACAAGACATTGCAATTTGCAAGTGGAGATATGAAAAATAAACCAAATAATAGCTTAATATAGTTTTAGACGCATTTGATCACATATGTTATCTAACTCTGACGGACCTTATATTTTTAATGCTCATCACATATATTATGAAAGACATGGTAAGAAATATCACTGACCTCATATTGTCAAGAGAGTCAGGGGAAGCACTTCATTCTCTGCCATTAAAATAAAGATAGTAAGCAATCATAACAACAAAAATGAAGTAACACAGGATTAGATAAGCGTTCTTTCTGCTTACCCATCTTTCAATTTCAACAGAAGCAGAAGCAAGACGTCTTTTTAAAATTGATCTCTCCGCTTCACATGTTTCGCTGTTTACCTCTAGCAGAAAAGCATCATATATGATAAATATGAAGTTAACGAGTAAAGAAATTTTCGTTTTTTACAGAAAAGATGAAAAAGGATAAAAAGGGATGGAAATACATGACGGCAAGGAGGATTTCAGATTAATCCTCACCATAGTAGTAAGAAGAAAGGATGGTGATCCGCTCCACAGGCTGGGACACAGAAAGCCAAGGATAAAAGCAATATTCAAATAGAATAAAACATATATCCGAGAACACATGCTGAATATAAAAAAGAAAACATAAAAGTAGGAAATAGAAACAGAAGCAGAGTTTATACTGCAGTAACTGAGACCTCAATTCTACAAAATAGGCATTGACAGCGTCACTGATTTCTTACCCCCAATGAACACTTTAAACCATCTTCTGGGATATGCGAACTGGATCATGAATTCATGATACTCTATTCCTACAGTCTTCACTAAGTCCGTTCCTAAATATATTAATCTGAAATTGATGAAATAGACTCCAAAAACCACTTCAATTACTAAAAAGCACCAATTTTTAAGTACTAGAGCATTGAAGTCTTCACCCTCACAACCATGGAATAAAAACTCTTCCGTTACGTTACGTTACGTAACGCTCGTTATATAACCTGTTTGAAAGTTGCCGCGACATTAAATCCTGCTATATAACGGTGCATGAAATTTCACGGTCAAGACGTCGCGTTGACCGTTACGTAATCTGTAACGCCCATTATTTTACCGTTATAACAATGTTTTGCTGTTACGGCATTTTTCTTCCTGTTAAAACTTCATTAATACCCATTAACTTCAATTATTACACTTACACTATAATTACTCATAATTTTAGTTGATAAATAAAAAAATAAACTAATAACTAATACGTTAATTAATTATACGCTAAAAGAATCTCAAATGTCGCAATTATAACAGCTAGCTGCATATTATTGCATAATAATTGTAGTTCAACAACAAAAATGCAATTATAAGTTCAAACTCCCCTTAATTGATTTTTTTTTTCAAAAATAACACAGCATCAGCCCATGATCCGCGTTAGTTCTCCTTTACAACTTATAGCACTTTCGGTACCACATGTTAAACTCTAACAAATCATATGCTTATGTAAAATCCAAGATAGACATTCCCTCAGAAACATCATTCCATATCTCAAGCCTCCATAAACAATCTCAAAGCCACTAAATCCTCCCAATTGACCATCTAATTTCCAAAGCTTCCTTTTTAGTGTTTCCTCCCACTTAGGGTGCATATGCACTAACATTCAATATTTCTCTTCCATGCACGTTTTCGCCTTTATGATTCTATACACACCCTTACATCTTTCACTAACCAATCATACATCATAATAGCAACTCTTTTATGTTCATGACTTGCTCTAAATATCTTAATTTACATTTCTTTTGCCCTCTTATGATTTCCTTTACCTACCTTGTCTTTTGCATGCAAAGGATGCTAAACTTTGTGTAATTCCATAACATATATCAACTATAAATACTCTTAGCTTAAATCAATATCTTTTCATTGGTACAGAAACCCTTGCACACTTAGCCTACACCCACGTCTATGAGATTTTAATTTAAATCCTTTGCTTATTTAACACCTATTTTTTTTACTTAGCGCGTCACTAAGTAGGTAACACCCTCACATTAATTTAAATCTAACTCATGTTATAAGATGTGACGATATTTTACCTTGATCATCCAAAAGACAAACCTATGCAATAGAGCTTGGGATGCGAAATGAATGACAAAGTTGCACTCAAAAGTGGAGATCTCTTAAGAGGTTCAATAAGTAGACAAGAAGCTAACATTATGATAGCCGTGAAACCATTTGCATTAACCACGAAAACTGCAAAAGTGATTTCACGACTATTACCACAACTACGACCAAACTATGCACCTTCAAGACAACAATAAATTCAACATGTTGAAGTGTGCGAAGTTAGAAGCTACTACTAGCATTATCGAAAAATGTCAAACAAAATCTTTTGGCTCTAATTAGCTATCGCCTTATGCTGATAAACGGCTCTTACCAATTCTAAATAAGAGTAGCAACTCATATTCTGAATAGGCATATAGAGCTCAAGCCATGATTCAGTAGAATGCTAGGCACCATCTATGAGATTACATAATTTAGTTTAGTAACAAAGAGAGAATTGATTAAACAATTAAGAAAGTACAAGAGTTAGCAACGTACCATTACAAAAATGCCCTCTTTTCGGGTAGGAAGCTCCTCAAGCTTTGTCAAGGTCTCATCCCCCTTAGTGACCTTACCAAAAATTGCATACTGAAGACATAATACCATCATACAGTAATAGTCACAATCATATGGAAATTTTGCAAGAAAACTACATTCTAAACCTATACACGAAATATCATGCCTTTTCATCAAGATGAGGAGCATCACCAAGAAGTATTGAGAAGGAAGATGATGCACTATCTGGATCATCGTACCTGTAATTAAACATAAACATAGCAGTTACGACATCAACACAACCAAATACCTTTTTACCAACAGTAACATGGAACAAATGGCACATCCATCTCATATGAATTATCTTTTTATGTTTTAAGCTTGTTAAGGATACAAAAGAACAAAAACGCCAAGCACAAGACTTTGAATTCTGTTTTCGTATCTTATTTTGTAAAAATTCAACTCACGAGCTAGAAAGCTATTGAGCATAAAAAAAACTCTAACAAAGCACCTCAAAGGAAAGTCAAAGATAACATGCGAGGAGAAGGAGTTATCAAGGATGTTAAACTTTACCTCCCCATTGAAAGGATACCCCTAACATGTTTGACCTTACTAAATTCACCAACAACAGTTTTCTTGGCTTCTTCCCTCTGTTCATCATTCATTGGACCTGTTCTGCCTCCTACAACATCAGCAACTTGAGCTACAAAGCCCTTGTCAACCTATTTCAAAGGATGATCTTCGATCATTAAACATTTCACAATTAAAAGACTACTATTAGCAACTCAACAAAGCCAAACATATCAAAAAACCCAAACCAATTACCCGGAAAAAGTGATTGGTATTGTAACATCCCAAGCGAACAAGTTTGTAAATGTGTTCAACCGTTTTGGGTGCCACACTAGGATAGAAACCAAATTCAACATCTCCATAATTTGTCTGCATCATGAACCAACAAGAATAAGAGCTATAAAAGGTGACATACAAGAGGCAAAAATACCTTCCGTATCTTCAACATACAACATAAATCTCAAGGTCAACTGGTCAGCAACAAAAACTAACTATGTTCCTCAGACTCGACTCATCCGACAGGCGACAAGGGTATGTGTACAAATGTCGGGACTCAACTATTCATGAAAAAAGTCATACTTTTGACCAAATTGGAGCATAAAGTGTCCTAACCATGTACATGGGAGGAAAAACCAAGAGGCCGAACAACATAGAAAAGCAAAGTACATCAAGAAAATTGTTGACATTAGAATAAGAAAACCCAACTCGATGTGTTACATAGTAATCCTCTACATAATATGGAACACATTACACATATTTTACAATGTGCTTTACCATACAATTTTGAACAGCTTGATAGATACTATAGACCAACACATAAAGCATACACCATTTATCAAAAAATAGTGACCGAACCATGAAAACTTAACATCAAGGCATTATGAAAATAAACCATATGCATAACAATGAAGGTTATCAATAAATCATACAAGGATGGAGGATTAAGCCCCAATTTCCCCTTATAAGAATATAACTTTGGACTTTGATAATTAAGTTAAAGGCTAATAAGCTAAGTTTATTCAGGTCTAATACATTCAAATAAATTCAGTTTATTGCCCTTCAGATAGTATTGGTTCAGGGGCAAAAACCTAATTTGAATGAACTCATCTAAATTTGATATTGGGCAAAAATAAAAACTTCACATTTCAGGAAAAAATTAAATAAATTCAATTAATGTAGGTAAATTATTGGATTTTCAAGCCAAAAGAAGAGGGCTTTGTGCAAAATGAAACAAACCCTAATCAATTAGTAACCATAAAAATTGAATTTAATTAAAATTAGAGTACAATTTAAAAAAACCCATATAGTATAACTTCACCAGCAATACATTATTATACATAAATATTAAAAATTGCTGAACAAAATTGCTAATCATGCTCAAATGCTGCATTACTAATGAACCCAGATTAATGAAGTAAAACCTGGAAGACTACACGCGCTGATCCAAGCTGGGGTTCTTCGGAAAGGGCCAATGTTAGAGGGTAGAGCAGAAATAAAGTCGCGATCTTTATCACTGTCTTTACTCTCTCCATCTCTTTTGATAATCAACAAGAATCTCAGAGTACGGACTTCCAATTTTTCAGGTTTTATTGCCCTGTACTCCCATTTAAAGTCTAAAATTTAGTGATTTTCACTTGGTTCTCTATAACCCATATTATGCACCCTATCAAATAACATCCTAAATATGCAAGACTGTTTTTGGGCACTTTTAACTAAGACTTAAAATGAGATTTTTAGGCTAAAAGACGTTTCTATCACTTGTTTGTTATGTACTTATAAAAATGATTGCACTAATATTATTAGCAAATGAGACTGAATTTACAGGACTTCAAATTAAGTCTTACCATGAGGTTTTTAGGCTAAAAGAAGTTTCATAACTTGTTGTTATGTATATATATTAGACTTGTAGGTAAGACTTTGGGGATAAAGTTTGAGTCTCGTGATTATTGATGAGTATATATTTTAAGTATAATAGGGAAAAAAGTGTTGATAAGCATATAAGTGACTTAAGTTTAAATTAGTATGAAGTTTTTTTAGGAAAATGCTAGAAAACAAATTAATTTGTAGGGACTCAATCCATAGCGGGCAATATAACTAATATCGTAATGCGTACTATTCACGACCGATGTGCCCGGAAATGGTATTAGAGCCAAAAGTCTGACCTGAAAAAATGTGTATGATGGAGCAACATTTTAGGGGGCAACTAGATTGCTTGCACTTGTGTGGGCGGGTTCTCAGTGTGACCTCACTATGAGTGAATCTGGTTTTGCTGAATTATGTAAAGTCTTATCGACATAATGGTCAAAGAAGCAGGTCTCATTGGGGCGTGCAATGCATGGAGACATATTATATCGTTGTTAGAGGGAACATGAGTGATGAAACCCTTGGTGCGAAGAATGAATTGGTTAAGTGTACATCCCAATTTAATATGAATCATTTACAACTGGTAGAATCAACATTTTAATACAAAACTTTAATCAAATGTAAGTCCCTTTCCTATTCCTCTTCTTTGTAAACAAATTAAGACTTAAGAGATTTTTAATATAAATTCTCATTTCCTTCCCTCAAGTCTCTCTAGGACTCTAAACAATCACCCTTTAAGTAGGGTGCATTGAAGTCTAATCATGGGATGGAAGCTGTCATGATGAGTCATATTTCTTAATTTGTAGTTTGGATGATATACCACTTGACGTTTATGCGACACTTATGAAAGTTATAATGATCATAAAGAATCATCTTATCAATATGTCAAATGCATTGAGAATACGATTTTATTCCAATAGAAGTTTAGAACAAATATCAATTTATTCATGTTTCCTTTCCTTAATTAAGAAAATGGGGAAATATTACTGTGAATCTTTATTACATTTAAATAATTGGGTAAGTATGAATATGGATTTGAAAAGTAGTGGATATATAAGGTATAAATAAACAGACGGTATTGGGAGAGACCGTCTTATTCTAAGACGGTCCAATATTCCAATCCATCGCACTTTCTTTTTTTTTTTATTTTCTGGGCATTTTTCAATTTTACTCTTAAAGGTATTAATTTTGACCTTAAAGATATCAATTTCAATTTAGGTAGAAATTGATCAGTTTAACGCCACAATTGATCACTTATAAGTTCAAATTGAAATTTACTTTAATTGATATGTTTAAGTAATACTTTAGTTTAAATTGATATCTTTAAGGTCAAAATTGATACCTGTAAGGTACAAATTGAAAAATGCCCAAAAAATGAAAAAAACAAAAAAAATGGAATCTGGAGGGCGCGTGTGCTACACGCGCCTGCAATGGGCTGGCCCAGTTGTGGTCTTAGAATAGGACGGTCTTACGCAAGTTTTTGTGATAAATAAAAGCCATAAAAGAAAAAAAAAAGATCAATATGATTCTTTCAAAAACTTGAAGCTATAAAGGGTCATTAATTGATGTCATTCATTATCACTGTTATTTATTCAGTAGATAAACTATTTACATACTAGTGACCAGTACATGAAGACCAACCATGTTTTACCATAAAAAAATCAGTAAAACCTACATATATAATACTACCTCCGTTTCATTTTACTTGCAACACTTACCAATTTTGAAAGTTTCATATTACTTGCAACATTACTATTTTTGGCAAAATAATCTACTTATTTTATCCTCACTTTATTCCTACCCCACTATCCCCATCAATCATACATCATCCCATTAATTATTTAATATACCCACAAGTCACAACCACTATCTACTTATAATAATTTTTTTAATTTCTACCCCACATATCACCATCAATCATACATCATCCCTACTTTTACCATATTGATTTGACGACCCTTAAAAAACGTGCTAAACCTAATAGTGCAACTAAAATGGAACGGAAGAAGTACTCATCAAGCTAGTTATCAACACAACAAAATCGCTTAAATACTTGCACTTTGAAAACTTTCGATCAATTCACTCCTAAAATCTTTTTTTGGTGTCAATAAATAAATTTTTGTCCTCTCAAATTAAAGTCTTGATTTTGATCACTGAATTAAATAGCTATAGTATTTTATAACAAATGCCAAGGGCCTACCTTAAAAATCAAGGTTAAATTACATACTAATAGTGCTTCATAGACTAGCTTTTTGTATTCAAAAAGATGTGGGCGCTCAACTTGTTGCTCGGTTCCCTACCAACTTCATGCAAAAGCTCAATTCTATAATATTAAAAAAAAAAAAAAAAATAATAATAATAATAATAATAATAATAATAATAATAAGTCAATCAATAAACAAAAGGCCCACAAATGAATTGTTGGTGAAAGTGTTGGATTATGGTTGGTTGATGAGTCATTTTCTTTTTGGTTAATCAAGAAGAAAATGGTGAACAAGCCAAGTAGATTTACATTAATGACGATTCCACATGTTGGCTACATATGCAAAACCCTTTCTAACAAGTCAAGTAGATAAATTTTTGGAACCCTTTATTCATCTATCAAATCATGTGAATTGTGATGTAAACAATTTCAATTATTTTCTAATATCATTATAACATTTTCAAAAAGATTGAAAAAGTATTTAATCTATATTTTTTTTTGCTATTTGGAAACAAAACTTCATAGTGTTATTGTTTTTTTCAAATAAAACATATAAACAAATAGGGAACTTTGGGAATTTGGAAAAAAGGAAAGCTAAGTTAAATGCAATTTAAAACAAAGGTAAATTTTTACCTTCCCAAAAGTGGAAATTAAATTTAGTTGTCGCCAAGTAAATACCTTAACAAAATGGAAATTAAATTTAGTTGTAAAATACAACATATCCTATGGGATCAATTTTTCTTAGTGATTTTTTATGAATTTGAATATATTTACACATGCTCAAATTATTTTTGGACTAAATCATATAAATCAACTACGGTTAATTAATAAAAAATATTATTTTTTAGAAAAGCACGTTGATTAAAACTCATTAATATTCTCAATATATGTTTAAATAAACCACCAAGAATCTTATTGGTGTAATAAAAATTTACCAACCAAATATCAATATTTTTTTATTATTAAAGGTAAATTGAATAGTCTTTTACATGTAGTGGGAAGGAAAATTTTTAGCATTTAAGGGAAAGTGGAAAATTAATCCTTTTTGTAGATGGTAAAAATTTTACTCTTATCAAAACAGTGAAAGGGAAAGCTAAACTAATCACGGAGCTAACTAGAGGTTTTCGATCGGATTATTAGGTCGATTTCAGATTAAATGTTTCGGGTCAACTAAATCAGAATCTCCATATTGGTATTGACATCATTGAAAATCCAAATTTGATATCGGATTCAGTTATACAAGATCGGATATTTATCGAATCAAACTCGTTTTAATAGATCCAACCATATACCCATGTGGCAATCCAACCCGAATGATACTTTTATTCGAGATTTTTTTTTTTTTTGGGTTGTTATTTTGTGAAAAAAAAATCCATAAATAACAGGTAAACAACTTATATCAAAAAGAAAACAGGTAAACAACCCATATAAAAAGGGTCAGTCGTCATTCTCAATCCCAATGACAACAACAGAGAGTACAGTCTTGAAGCAAAAGCATTAAAGACAAGTGGCGTAAAGCAAATAATTAAACTTTTCTTAAATAAAAATAGTTATCACCTGAAAAAATGATTGCGTGCCCGAAACCATAATCCAAGTGGGGAAATGGGTCAAATAATAATAATACTTCTCCCCGTCCCAAAAAAATTACAACACTTTTCATTTTAATCTGTTCTTTTAACTTTATTATCGACTCTATTTTAAACAACAATCTAACCACTTTATTTAATCTTTACCCACGCAGCATTTTTTTCTTATGCCTATATGAATTAGGACAGTTGCAATTTCATAGGGACAGAAAGAAAAACTCGTAATAATAACAATAATTAAAAGTGCATAAACAGTAAGAGGAATCTGAAATAGATTGTAAACAAAAATAAAAAGATTCTGAAAGCAAAGTATAGAGAAGTGAATCAAAGAAAGAAAGGAAGAATACTTGATTGAGTTCACTTACTAAATGTTGGTAGTGTAGAAAGGAAGAGAAGGAGTAGAGATAAAGAAAACTGGGGAAGGCAGGAGGAGAAGTTTGGGAAGGGATATTTGATTGCATCCATGACATCTCCGGAGTTATTGCTTCTTCTTCTGCTAGCTTTCTTCCTTGGAGGATGAAGGATTCTACTTATCGTGTTCTTACTACTTCTCGTCTTGCTCAATGGCGCCTCGACAATCTGTCTTCTTGCTCTTATCGTCGCTCCGATCCTTTCAAAATCGGTCTTTGGAACTGGTATGTACTATGTACTGTCCCTTTCCTTTTCCTAACATTTAGAACTATGTTGTGTTAGAGTATGTAATATATATCTTGGAGCTTTAATCATTAACTTAAATTTTTGGTTGAGTTGGTTCTTCACATGGTATCAGAGCCAATGTGACAAGAGATTACGAATTCGAATCTCAATCACCCCTCATTTAAAGTGGAATATTTAGTACTTATGCGCATCTACACTTATAGCCCAATAAGCTCTCGTGTGCGGGGGTGTGTTACTATATAAGATAAGCTTTAACAATCAGCGCTTTAACCATCAGCTTAAGCTTGTGGTTGAATTGGTTCTCATGTATCTACTACTTAGTACCTGGTAGCTGGTACCTGTACCTTCCATCAAGTGCTTGACAGGCTCAATTCAGTGTTCTACATCACTAAACTAATGGGTTGTGGACTTGCATATAATGCATGGGGGTGATCTTCAAATACCATATGGTTTTGGTAGGTATAAACCTCATCATGTGTGTATGCAAGTCAATGACTCGTTGGTCAGTTTGTGGACCCGAGCTCACAGGTGGCCCGTAGGAGTGTACACACGAATGGGCCTACGTGGTGGTTATGTGACAAAGGCCCCTAAAGCATGATCAGAGTTCGGTCTTGATGTTATTGTAATCATTGTATTTAGGCACTTGGCTTTGGAGAAGAATAGGGTCTTGATGTTAAAATTGTACCCGGAGATATCTAGCTTCACCAGAGAGAACCCCCCTATAGCATCATTTGTTATCCGCGTCTTGTCTTCCATCGGTGACCGCAAGCCTCTCGTCCACCCTGGTAAGCAGAATTAATCATTTCTGTAAGTGATGAGAATGGTACGTCTATCAAAAGAGTAAAAGAGAAAACTTTGAAGAACTGAGCCAACCCTTAAACCAAATTTACATCTATATTGTTTTGTGGTAACGCAGAAGTAACAGATCAGGTGCTAAAAAGCAACGACGATTTCATTTGGCCTATCGATATTCCACTCACGGGAAAATTGGTTATTGATGTTGAATTTCTGGACTTGAAAACTTCATCTTCACAGGTAGATAACTTGCTTGTACTTTACTTTTTTTTTTTTTTTTTTTTTGAATTGTGCTTGTACTTTATTTTGTTGTGTAATCATTACTGCTATAAATGATAAGTGAAAATTGCAGGGTGGTGAGCCTTGTTCAATCTGGGCAGAAGGGTCAAGCAGAAGGCGGTCTAATAGCGCAGCTCTTGACAGCCTGAGACGGATGCTGACCGAAGGCATCTACACGGATATCACAATCAACACATCTAACGGACGTGTTGGTGCTCATAGAGCGGTTCTAGCTGCACGATCCCAAGTGTTCCGAAGCATGTTTTCCCACAACCTGCAGGAGAAAGAACTATCCACCATAAACATATCGGACATGACAGTCGAATCATGTCAGGCCATGCTCGACTACCTGTATGGTTCCATTGAGCCCCAAGATTTTCTGGATCATCGTCTGTCGCTCCTACGAGCAGCAGACAAGTACGATATTGCAGACCTCAAGGAGGCTTGCCATGTCAGCCTTCTCGAGGACATTGATGCAAAGAATGTTCTAGAAAGACTCCAGAATGCATCACTTTACCAGCTGCCAGAGCTTAAGAATAGCTGTCTGAAATATTTAGTCCAGTTTGGAAGAATTTTCGATATTCGTGATGACTTCAATGCCTTCATTCAGTGTGCTGACAGAGAGTTGATTGCTGAAGTCTTCCAAGAAATTCTTACTACCTGGAAAGGTTTCTGATTCTTTGTTGATTTTAGTTGTTTTTCATGTGTTGATGTACATACGATATGCCCGAGAGGAGATGGTGTAAAACCCAACTCCAATATGGATTTCATTGTGCTTGGTGTACTTCTGAAGTTCTTTCAAGATTGTATTTTTTCAAAAAGGGTGAAGGGTACTTCGCACCTTTTTGTAATCTGTATATATACACATAGAAGTTTTTTAAACTGTATTTATTCATTCAGGAATTTTTTACAAGTTAAAGTGTCTTCTTAGGGTTCTCGGATGGGATCAATGAGTATAAGTTGTGGGATCCGAGCACATCAACAATCATCCTAGATTTACCGAAAGTCTTATTAATTCTAGGTAAAGCATATTCCATTAGGAGATCCTCCCCTGCATCCCAACCGACAATCATAGCAAAAACGCAATGTCACCATATGGAAAAGGTTTTGAGTTTACCGCCACCAGACGCATTGACTGCCAAATCATCCGCATTGACCGTAATATCCGTTTTGCGACTGTTACTGCGACCATGATCAAAATGTCAGATACAATTAATAAGTAAGAAGAGTAACTCAACGTAAGATCGACTTCCAGTTGGACATCTCTACAAATTTTGATTCCTGATGAAACCTGCAGGCCTCCAAGTTAGTCGGAAAATATCAACACTAAGAATTCACGAGGCAAATAAAACTCAACAAAATTACTTGCTTAAGCTCCTAAACCACGGAATGTCCCGTTTTAGAAGCAACAATAGATATATTTTAAAGGATTTTTGTTTGAAAAAACCACGGTTTTACAAAATTGAACTTTTTACGAAAATGGAAAAAAAATACTAACCAGGAAAAATGACACAGAAACCTCTCCACCGACTGTCGATTTCCAATAAGCCTGAGAAAGAACCATCAAAAAGCCATCGAGTTCAATTGTCCCTTGCATTTTCTGTCTCTCAAACAGAAGCTATCTTTAGTAGCAATAACCCTTGCCAAACTGCCATGAACAAGTAATGACCATTCAATTTAGCTTCGAACAACACCAGCTCACAATTTCGTCATTCTACAAGTACATACGACAGTTAAATGAATGCAAAGTGCAGAAGGCAACTACAATGTGAATAAGTTGGAGAACTTATAAGGACAGCTTAGTACCTGATAATTATCAGGGATACGAGAACTCAACTGGAAAGACGAAACAGAATCAGCGTAAACATCTTCTTCCATCAGCACAAAATTGATTTGCCTAAGAGAGACGAGATTTAGTTGATAACATTGCAAAGCAAATCATGCAGTGTAAAGAGAAACTCACACATGCATACATGCACGCAGCCAAGCACAAATAGCTATCCAAGCAACATAGGAAAACTCAATGTTGCACTAAGCGAAATTCGGTTTAATACAACAAATGATTTTAAGTGTGGAAATCATAGGAACCAAAATATGATCCCATGTTACAAAAATTAATGCAATAATATGTAAAAGCTCATAAACCAATTTTTGAAGCACCAAACTCAAGTTAGTTTATAAATTAAAAGATAAGTCTAAAAAAGACAAAATACAATCAATAGCAAGAAATATGAGAAATCTAAGTCCATGACGAAACCTCTTTCCAGCCTCAATCCCTCCAATCTTCAACTTTTCCAATCATACAATAGAATCATAAAGATAGGTGCTCTCGGAGGTGATATACCATTTTCTATAAGGACCTTAAACATCTTGTGGGAAACACGATAACAATCTCATATTTGAATGAATTAACTGTCCGTTTGGTTGTGGGTACTAAATAATGGTAATAGGAATGAATTATAGTGTAAATTTTCATGAAACATGCTATTCTCATGGTAATGAAACTTTATCATAAAAAGATTTTTTGTTCACAATTTTCTCTTACCATCTAATATCACATCTTCATATGGTAATGCATTGGAATGAATTTTGTGAAGAAAATGAAATGATTGGAGAAGAAAAGGCATGGACATATAACTTTTCAAGAGATTTTGCTACTAAAATTATACATATTTTTCATTACCATTCACACCATTCAAGACCTATTACCAAATGGACCGTAAGAGTAACAACATTTTATAAGCAAGATTAGCATTTAATCGACTCCTCTAAACATTATGAATGTAAGGGTATGTGCTCCATACTCTTTGTGCTGAAGAGCTACTAATAGAGTGTGATAACACTCGAATTGCAAGTTCCAAAGTCTCTGCCCCATAAGTCGACAACCATGAGATGAGACTCTTTCTTGTGGGATCTTTGAAATTTTGAATCACCCCAATAGATTAGCTCTTAAAACCACAACCACTTACCCATAACGATGCAATAATAAAGTTACTTTGATAAGATAATGTAACTTCCCCAGAAGGTCCCATGCAAAATACCTGGCAGCTGATGGAGATCTAGAACACAAAAGTCAACAAGGTAACTGGCAAGATTTAGAATCAAACAGTTCTCACCTTAATTATGATGGACGCAAAATCAGATGATCTCACTAAACTATCATATTACTGTAAAGTAGAGGCCCAATTTGACTCAAAAATCAGATATACAATGACATGTTAGCAGGACGCCACATTATTTTTTATGTCGGTCAATCAGTAAGAGTGGCATCTAAGTAAATAATCGTATATTTAAAAATATTGATTGTATAGGATGCATGCATCCACACAAAAGCCAAAATCAAATGTTGGTACAAAACTTATGCAGCTAAGAAAAGGGAAAGTCATCACACAGAACAACCCATAAGGGCTCACCAAGAATATATAAAAAAAACTTGATGGGAAAATGTGGCATCCCAAAACAGAAAAACTACTGCATTATAGGCGTTTTCTCCTATTGCTTTGACACTACCTATAGGGTGTGTAAACCGTAACACACACTTCCTATTCTCTTCTTTTTTTTTTCACACCTATTTAGTGTTTTCACCGCAGAGCAAAAAAGGGGCAATGGTGGAGAGTTTGTTAGGAAAGAGTTGTTATTCCTTGCATAAGAAGGTACCCTCATATCCATATAAATAAAGAGGCAATGAAGGAAATCATGCTTTGTATTGTCAATGGTGTTTTATACTAGCGAAACTTTAAGCGTGCTCGAAATGCTCTACTATCTTTTACATAATACAAAATTTTCTACTACTTTTCATCATTATTCTATGCAAAGTGCATACAACAAACCCACTCCCCTAACCCCCTCCAACCCCGTCACTAGGCTTTAACGCCCCACAGTATATTCGAGTTCATCACACATCTCAATGAAAAGGATAAGTTACTTAGATACCTACAAGATCAAAAAACATTCGTCATAAACTTGCAAGACAACAAAAACTTCAGAAAATGACAACATGCACCTCAGCCTGCACGAATGAAAGCATATAGAAATCTGGTATTCTTCCATCAAGCCAGTGAGAAGCATCCAGCAAAGTACTTCTGGGGGTGCCATTTTTACCTGTACAGTGAACCACGTAGAGTAAAAACCAAGCCCCACTCAGTCTCAAAAAAGTTATCTATTAACACTTACTCCTCCATCCCACTGAATTAGCCACATTTAGGTATAAAACTCTGACATAAAAATCCAAAATGTGATTGATTGAGTGGACAGAGGAGTATACAAAAAATAAACTCTGTAACTGGCTAACCGCAAGAAATGAACCTTAAAATTGCAGGGAGCATACTATATTCATAGTGCATATTTGATCAGCATTTCACAGCAAATGTAACACCATGGTGGAATTAAATCTTAGTTGCACCACCTCATTGTGACCGTATCATAGAGGTTTTAAATCATTCCATGATGGTGATACAAAGTCATGAGTCATGACGGCTGCGACATTTCTGTGTGGCCAATGGAAGTAGTTCCTCAACTGTTGGTTGTCAATTGTCACAATCATAACCACACCCAAGACTTTGAACCTTTACCGGGAAACCTATGATTGGTCGCCTAGCTGACTGCTTCCATCACACCTGATTTATTGACGAGGTCTTATCTCTAGTATTTTCCTTTACAATGACGCAAAACATTCAAGTTGTCTAAAGCAGACATCAGAAGTTGTTGCATATCATCCGAACTTCCATTTTGAGAAATAAACCCTCTCTCCAGCAGATCCATCAAAAGCATTTCACCCTTAACATCGTCTTTTTTTTCGAGAACAGCATTGATGAGAATCTCAAAAGTAGTGATGTTAGCCCAAAGGCCCCTTCGTTTCATCTCCTCGTACAATTTAAAAGCCATATCAGTATCTCCCTTTGCATGAAGGCCTGAAAGGAGTACATTGTACAAAACAACATCAGGTTTTAGCTTCGATTTCTCCATATTTTCCAGCAAATTCAAAGCCTCAGTAACCCGGGCCTCTTTGCAAAGTCCATGCATCATAGTTGTAAATGTGGCAACAGATGGAACAAGGTTCTTCCTTAGCATGTAACCAAAAACTAATTCTGCATCATCAATCTTTCCACAGTTCACAAGTCCCCGTACCATCGCACTCTCGGCTATATCACAGGAGCTCACACCGAGGGCTTTCATCTGATCTTTGAGCCTGAATGCACCTGCTATATCTCTTGATCTCAACAAAGCTTTCATTGCAGTTATGTACTGCCTGCATGTAGGAACAAAACCCTTAACCAGCATTTCATAAAAAACCATTTGCACTTCCTTGAAAGCAGACTTTTTGATCAGTCCAATCAAAATGTTGTCATAAGTAGCTCTATCTATATCCCTTCCTACCTTCGTCATGACATCCGTAAGATCAAATACCTTCTCCATCTCACCACTTTCACAATATTTTCTGATAATCATGTTAAATGTCAACTGATCAGGAACATATCCCTCCAAAATCATCTGCTTCAAACATTTAACGGCTAGATCCACTGCTTTTGACTCACAAAGACCAAGAATGAGAGAATGGAGTGTTAAAGTATCAGGGAGAAAACCCTTCCTCGTTAGAGAATTGTACGTACTAAGGCATTTAGGTAATTCCCTCTGCTTCGCATACCCATGTAATAGAATGTTATATGAAGCCAAATTCAAAAAGGAGCTTCCACCCATCAATTGTAGAACTTCTTGCACCTTCACCATCTGCCCCTTCCTAGAAAATCCATCCATAATAGCATTTGCAGCCACTACGTCGAGGGAAACATCTTTTACCATATTTTCATACACATAGGAAGCAGCCTTTAGATGGCCTGCTTTGAATAAAGCATCAATCACTATCGTATATACGACTTGGCAAGGATATAAAATTCCTTTCTCACTTAAATTTTCAAGGAAGAGAAGCGCAGCAACAATTTTTCCCTTTTTACATAAACCACTTAGAAGAGTAATAAACGTGTACCTATCAGGAAGAAGATCATTTTGAACCATTTCATCGACGAGCTCTACTGCTTCTGCCAATTTGCCAGCTTTACACATTGCAGCAAGCAACGTATTATATGTAGCGGTATCTGGAATACCTGGGATACTATACAGTATTCTAAAAAAATGTTTACCTATCTCTAAGTTGCTGCCTCTACAGAGTCCTTTCAGAAGACTTTTATACGTGAAAGGGCTAGGATAATGCCCTACTTCAATCATCTTATTAAAAAAAGAAAATGCTTTTAAATCCATGCCTAATTTTGAATAACCATCAATCATACAGTCAAAAGTAATAGAATTTGGTCTAATACCCATTCTATTCATATGACCCATAAAATCTTCAGCCTCCTGGAACATTTTATTGTCACAAAGAGAGGCAACCAACAAATTACAAGTCTGAAGATCAGCTTGATGACCATCAAAGTTCATGGCAGCATAGTGCTTCAAGGCCTCCATAACCATTCCTCGCTTGCAAGAATTGTAAATAATCATAGCATATATTATGTTGTTAGGAACAATTCCTGCCCGGTACATCTTACACAATATCTCCTTTGCATTATGCAACTTTCCCAGACTCAAAAAACCGTTAATTAGCACGGAATATGTGATCACATCAGCACAAACACCATCCTTTGACATTGTGGCAAGCAAATCTAGAGCTTCATTGAGCCTTCCATTTTTGCAAAATCCATCCATCATCATCGTGTACATAGTGCAGCTGACTCCAAAACCTTTTGATTTCATACTTTCCATAACAGTTTTTGCAAGTTCAAACTCCGCACTCTTGCATAGGCCATTCAGAAGAGTCCCATAACTTACTTCATTAGGTGCAAGCCCCAAGACTTCCATTCTACATAGAATCCTAAAAGCTTCCTGAAAATTACCCTGACCACAATGTCCATCAAGTAACGTATTGTAAGTGATATGGTTTGGATGAAGATCAAGCCTCATCATCTCATCAAAAACCTTAATAGCAACTTCAAGCTTCCTTTCCTTGATAAACCCATCAAGAAGAGTATTGTAAGTCACCTCATTCGGTAGTATATTCCTCTTCCTCATTTGTTTCAACAGTAGATAACCTTTAATACTCCTATTATTCCTACACAAACCACCAATAAACATATTATATGTACATGTATCTGCTTCAATGCCTTTACAACTCATTTGATCCAAAAGGTCACACCCTATTTTATACCTTCCATTTTTACAATACCAACCAAGCAAAGTATTATACGTAACCACATTGGGGGCATAACCAGATTGCTCCATTTTCCTGAGGAGATATCCAGCTTTCTTAAGTTTTCCTTCTGAACAAAGAATTTTTAAGAGCATATTAAAGGTACTAACATCAGGACAAATTCCCCTAGCTAGCATTTCTTTACAGAAACCCCAAGCGATTTGATGATGTTGTATTGCAGCTAAGGTTATATTGCACGTATGAACTGATGGGTTAAATCCTCGAGAAGCCATCAAATGAAAAATTTGTAGAGCATCATCTACTTGTCCCATCTTCAAATAGATCCTCATCAGTAAGTCAAACACTGAAGGATTCGAACGACAAAGGCAATAAGTTCCCATGAGAGCACCAAAGATAGAACTCGGGTTAGCACCTATGTGGGATAGACGCTTGATAAGTGACTTAGAGTGATCGTACATCCTAGCTCTAACTAGTATATGAAGTGTAATACAATGCATATGGATGCTGTGGTCTAACTCTAAACCAGGTTGTTTCACGACCCAATTGAGAAATTTTAGAGCTAATCTTCCATGAACTGGTCTAAGTGAAGCAAACTTATATTCCATGTGGTTCAAGGACTCCCACCGGTCAAGAGTGAGGATTGCATAAATACTATCTTCCAATCCCCCTGTATCCATCAAGTATAACATCATCACGGTAAAGAATAAAATTTCATGAAGAATAACATCTAAATATTCAACGCATCCAACTGTACCTAGATAGTAAAATCTTGAAAGATGAAAAAGATACTTCATTTCCTATATAATATAGTGAATTTCATGCCAGCCTAAAAAGGTAAAATATGACTTCCTCTAGATTCAATCGCTAATTCAAGAGTTCAACTTCTAGAGCAAGTTAAAACTCTTTGGTTTAATGGAAAAATTTTATATGCGAACACATTCGAAAATTATCATTCCCACATTTGGTTTGAAGAAAACTTTTTGGGAGGAAAATTATTTATATGGGAGGTTACATTTTCTTCCTAGACTCATAATCCCAACCATGTAGAAATCTTAGGAAACATTCTTGGAGATAATTTAGAAAGTTCATGTTAAAACATGATTGTTTCATAATCTTAGTTCATGCAGATTGTCTATTCAATTCATATATTGTCTCAGTTCATGCAAGACTCTTTGCAAGAGCATTCGGATGTTGTATTACGCACTGTGGGATACCTTTAAGGTATACCCGATCAAGGAACATTCCTTCGAGAAGATAGAGATATAACTTTACAAGGTTGGTGTGACTCGAACTAGGCAGCTTGCACATTGCTAAAAAAACTAGTCTAACATGAGAAAATAAAGCACATTGCGGTAGATTGTCATTTTGTTCGCAGTGCAATTACAAATGGGTAAACTGATTCAAAACTTGGTCACAAACTTGGACATAGATAGGTCACTTACACTCTTCATTTTGGGGCAAAAGTATGAATTTTTTTCATAAAATCAACCATTACTCAAATGTTCAAATTCAAAACCAGGACAAAATGGGGTGTTTGAGGAAGAAAAGTTCATGAACTAAAACTTAAATACAATAAAAAAAATCATCTATAATCTAACTACTCCATTCATTTCAACACTGCCCAACATGGAAACAAAATCACATTAAAAAACAGTAAATTTGCAAGCACTTTCAATCAAAATAGCACAATCTTTTCAAACAAATCCAAATAATAGTAAGTAAGAATGATAAAAAATAATTAATGAACTTCAATCAAAAAAAAAAGGAGTGGACATTACCAGGAAATTGGGGTGAGTGAATTTGAGAAAAAGCTCGAAACTTTGAGAATAATTTAGGAAATAAAGAGAGGTTTTTGATAGTTGAAGAAAATAAAGAAGAGGACATTTTGTTGGGTAATCAATCGTCTTCTTGAACATTTGCAGGAACACCAGAGGAGCGAAGAAAACAGAAATCATGGGGTTTTGCTCTACATTACGAATAGTAAACGACACCGTCTTACGCTCTTTTTTTTTTTTTGGAAATGATCTTACGCTTTTTTTTTATGAGTCTTTTTCTTTTCTTACTTTTGTCCGGTATAACGGTAAAATTTTTAATTATTACTCCTATTAATGAGTTACAATGTGTAAAAATAAGTTGTGATTAATAAAAATTAGTTGCAATCAGTAAAAACAAGTGTTAATTAGTAAAAATAAGTTTCAATCAGTAATAATTGCTTGAATTAATAAAAATTAATAAATATAAACAAAGCCTAGATCAGTTACAAAATTTGAAATGTTTATTAATTATTTTCTCTAACGTTAAAATTCAAATTATTATTAATATTTATTTATATTATACTTAAAAGTTAATATGACTTGATTAAATTTATTAACTTAAATAAAAATCAATAAAAATAAAGAAAGTCTAAATTAGTTACAAAATTTCAAATGTTTATTAATTATTTTATCTAACGTTTAAATTCAAATTTATTATTAGTGTTTATTTATATTTTACTTAAAAATTAATAAGACTTGATGAAATTTATTAACTAAATATAAATCGATAGAAACTTGATTTAGAAATTACAACCACATTTTTATTAAAATAATAGAGTGTATATCTTTCATATAATAATAATAATAATAATAATAATAATAATAATAATAATAATAATAATTAATACAAACTGAAAGAGAAAATCTAGGACCCTCAATTGGTAGAGAAACAATGAAGAAGTTGAGTAAAAACAGAGGATAAACAAAAGAACAATCAAACAACAAGCTGTAACACCCCGAGATTTTCTGACTTCATTAATTAATATTTTTATAACTTTTAGGGATTTTATAATTATATTAAATTAATTTTAAAGTAGTTTAATAAAGAGGTTTAAGTCAAATTATTATTTTATTAGAATGTGTGAGCTTATGAATCTAGAAATAATAATAATAATAATAATAATAATAATAATAATAATAATGAAATTAATATTAATAATAATAACCAATATAAGAATACTCATAATTTCATAAACCCTAGCAAGAGCCGTCATTTTTTTTCTAAGAGACAAAAACCCATTTCCATTCTCCCTTTTCTTTCTTCCCTCTCCCTCTTCACTAGCTTTACCCTAAACTCAAACCACCACCTATGGCGCCACGCAGCACGCAGACCAGCCAGCACCTCGGGCGCCTCCCTACCCACCGGCACGACAGCCAACCAGGTGGTCGGCGATGGGCTTCCTCCACCACCATATCTTCCCTTCTTTTTTTTAGATCCACCATTGTAAGCCATGTTCTTTCCCTCTTTGTGAGCAATCTCTTACCCAATTTAAGTTTATATGTTTGTGATATTTAATCTCTTATTATTTAGAGAGTTCAATTTGTTAAATTTGAGCATGATATCTTGATTTTTTGTTATGAGTTTGATTATTATAAAGAATTGGAAATAGATACTTATGGTCTATATTATAATGAATTTAAAAGTAGTATTTTGAGTAAATTTATGAATCTTAGTTTAGATTAAATTACATCTTGTTAGAATTTAAAGTGGGTAAGTATTAGAAAGTGTGAATTAAACTTGAATAAATTAGGGTTGGATGAATTTAAAAGGAGTATATACTACTTTTGTGGCTTGGATGATGTTTTATTAGTTGAAAATATTGTATAAACTTGTGTATGTGACTTTGTGGATGAATGGTGGCTAGTTATTGTTTATGTGACATTTATCATGGTGGTGTGATTAGTATCGTTGATATCTATTGTTGTAGAGTAAATGATAGTAATAACTACTAAGAAAGATTAAGGTGCGATTGTCATTAATGAAAGTATTGTCATGGTTATAGTTGTTTGATGAAGTGGTTAGTTTTGAGCTTGGTTGTTATATTGATATGTTCAGTTGTGATGCTAAACTATACTACTTTGACCCAAGTTATACGAATCGTTATTAATTCGTCAAGCTACAAATTTAATTTATTCTTAATCGTTTTATTCTAAAACCTTGGAAAAGTAATAAATCATCACTACCATAAATAATATGATTGATGATTTGGTGTGATATCATATATTATGTGTCCCTAAACTTTCCCATTAGTAGTTTGATTAAAGCACAAGCATAGAGTCGCGTTAGTTCACCTGAACACATCTTTGTGTAGAATTCATTGGACTCTAATGTTATGGTTTGATTGGAATTGATGATAGTTCATGTGTGAACATGGGTTGAATTTATTACATGAGTGTGTTTAGAATGCGCATTAGTTTGAATTGAAACTTGTTCGGCTAATAGTGTAGTTTGTATGGAGTCAGTGCTCCTTGAATGATGTGAAGTAGGCTTATTAGACTTACTTTTAACGTGTATAGGTGCCCGGTTCATAAGAGGGGCGTAAGAACCTCTTTCGAAGTGATTTTTGCGACTTGTTATCTTGCAGCTACAGGTAAGTACACGCAGTAGCTAATTATTGCATCATAAATATGTTTTCTGTGTGTACCAATATTATATGAGCTGCGTTGGATTTATTTTGCTATTAAATATTATTAAGTCAGTGTTAAAAGTGTGAGTCAGTTATAGAAATAGTAGAGAATGGGTGATGATATCACAAGAGTAGAATGATGGATTATATGAGATGAATGGGAATGAGTCCCTTATTGATGAGATACTAAGTTGGATAATTACTGTGACTCCACTGGATTGGTACCCCAGCTGGATTAGTTCCCGGAGGCATGGACCGTCTATATATGGTCGCTGTACGGGGGTATGATCATACTTTGCCATTGGGCGCCGGCATGGCCGTCACCGTCCTTGGCTGAGGTGTTGCCATGTGGGTCTTGCAAACCCCAATATGGTGGCCTCTAGTCACATAAGAGGATATATAAAAGCAATTGAAGATATAGAAGACGGTGAAGATATTGAGAAGTATATTGAATTGAGAAATAGATGGAGTAGAGGTTTACACGTTGGGATGCCTTCCTCACCTTGCTTTGTCGAAATTGTTTATTGGTTACATATGCATAATTCTTTGTTAGTTACTGACGTGTACTGTTGTTTCCTTGTTGATGGCTTATCTTTGATGGCCCTGCTATGACACGTTGGTCTATGACCTTACGTTGAGCAGTAGGGGTATCATAGATAGCACCTACAGGTTTTTGGAGTTTCTTTGCTTTGCATACGGGGGGTTTTGAGTGAGAACCTTGACGCGAGCCATGTTCTAATTTGTGACGATACCTGTGGATTTTGATTGTAATTGAGTATGCTTTGGTTTGAGGCGCGTGCCCTCCTTTGATGTAATTCGTTCCGCTGCAAACATTTATTTCATTTTATATTTCGTTTTAGCATCTCGAATGACTTGTATAGTTGGTTATGTTTTTGGAAAACCCTAGTGTTTACATGGGAACCACGATCCATGCTTAGCATGTCGACAGAGGTTTTGGCGATGATCTTTCCGCCGCGATTTGTTACAAGGCTATTAATGCCTCTCCTTCATGATGGGTTAATGTTTGTTTATTTCTTTTGGGGCGTTAGAATTTAAGGCAGATGCTGCCAAAATTTTCGTAGGATTTTGTTTGGAAGATTCTCTTTAATCAAACCTAAACTATATCTTAATTTATTTTATTCACCCGAATTTCCTCCGTCCTCATTCGGTTTTGGTTCCGTTTAGAGGGTCGGAAATTCAAGGGTGTTACACAAGCATAAAGTGTTTATGAGGTATTAAAGAATACCTCCCCTCAAATAAAAATAAAATCAACATTATACTCACTGACTCAACTTACAATAGTTAAGAACACACTCTTAACCCTTAAAGGTTTCACCTTTAATGGTGAAACTCCACAAATGGCACTAATACAAGGAGAAGACTCTAATGGCCAATGCCCTAGTTTCTCTAGTGTATTTGCCTCACTTATTAGTGTTCACCGGTCCAAACCCGAACCGGATCGGAACCGGTTGGACCGGAAGACCAAAAATGCTAAGACCGAAGATCTGGTTCGGTCTCGGTCTAACCCGGATTCCATCCGGTCCGGTCCGGGTTTGGCCGGGTCAGACTGGAAATAACTTTTTATACCAAAAATAAATTAAAAAATGGATGATTTAAAAACAATTTAGCAAATTAATTATTATAAAATTATAATATTTGAATTAAAAAATTATTTTGTGTTGAAAATAAAATAGTTAAAGCCCTTTAAATAAGTATATACATAACAATAATAAATATTATTCACTTTTAAAATCACTTTTATGTGCATCCGCTCTCATCCGGTCCAACCCGGATTTTTTCGGGTTTAGACCGGACCGGAAACCCGGAATGTCGAATATGTAAGACCCGGAGATCGGACCGGATGCACACCCCTAGCCACACCCACACGCCCTAATGATGCTCTAAGACCCCCTTATATAGTCCCATAACATATTAGGAAGCCTTAGGGAAAAAACCCAAAGGCCCACTACAAACCGAGAACAAAACAGAAACTCGCGATTTTAGGGTGTTGTACTCCGCTCGACCTGGTCGAGCAAAGGTTCAGAGCCTTCTGTTCTTCTCGCCAGCTGCTGTCTCGATTGGGCACACCTTCACTTGTGTCTTGCCTTGTTCAAGGCACAAGTCATACCTCATATTATGCACTCCCATGCCTTCACCAAGGCCTCCCTTATGCACCATACCCATATCCTTTGATGAATCATCATCATGACAAATCAAAGCTCTCTTGTGTTGCTCACAACACCATCACATTTGGTAGATTGGGCACTTGCTCTAACACAAATAATAAAAAAAAAAATCCTAAAATTTTATTATGTGACCCCTAGCTTCAAAACCCAAAAAATTGTGTTGAAAGAAATTTCACAGTAAGATTCTCATCATCATATTCAATATATCTCATTCGATCAAAAAAATTATGATCAAAATTAAAAAGGATTAGAAAACGAAAAATTATACCCATATTAAAGAATATAAAAAGGTTACTATATCATATATAGAGACCATTAGCTCAAACCATCAAAACTCTCAAAGGCTCAAATGATGGTATATAAACTCCAAATACTCGTAGCAAAGTAGGCACCACCGGTAAGGTATGGTTGAGACTTAAGACATAATTAAGGGTATCTTTCTTTTACATCCTCTACCTCTAGGATGTTTAGCTTACCGAAAGTCACGAGCTAAGAAAAAGTTTAAACCTTAAAAAGAACCATACGCGAAGGGTGGCTTAAGCGTAGCTACACCCCCTAAATTTCTAATATTAAATTTTTTCGCTTCTTATTTGTTACTATCTTTTCCATTGTGTCGTACCTTTTTTTATATAAATTTTCTAATTTTCCCTCCCTTACTCCCAAAAAGCTATAATTTTTGCAATATTTGTCATTGCGAAAGGTTGCTCTAATACCACTTGTACCACTCCGACCCCAAGAAATCGCTGGTGACCACCCATGAATGCTATAGACTGCCCCACAAACAAATACAAGTCTTTTTAGCGCACTTTAGTCTCTGTACTCAAGGGAACTTCTCAGGAGGTCACTCATTCTAAGATTAATCCCACCAAACATGCTCATCTGCGAAGTTCTTAGCATGTAAGCTCTTTTGAAAAAAGATGCACCTAGTTTATATTTTGGTGGTCTATCAATCATGTTTAAAGCTAAACCAGAGTATCACACATGTGGACAACAACAATAGATCACTTCTATAATTGGCTTTGCATCTATTGTCTATTGTGATTAGTTGAATGTATTGGCTGATAAGACAACTGTTATGAAGATGTTTTGTAAATAAATATTAGTAATAAATGTTGATTTTTTATTAGATAAAAAAAGATTAAAAAAAATCACTATAAAATAGGTATTCTTGTTAATTTTTCGTTATGCCTTAAAAATCAGCTTTTCACATCATGATATAAAAAGTCATTTACTAAATACTCTATTACATATAATATAGTGTATAATATATTTTGAGACTTAATCTCATTTATATATTTTTTTCAATATACCCCAACAATGAAGGGCTTCTGTTAACGTGCTTATTTATTATCAAAAAAAAAAAAATACACGTTACTCTATAAACTTGGAGAGTAACTTCAACTATTATCAATTCTCACATGCCACATCTATTTCATGCATAAGACGAATACCTATTCTTTTTCCATCACCAATTCCATAATGAAAAAGTGGAGTAGCATTATGATTTATCTATTATTGTCAATAAACCAAAAGTATATTTATATATAATGAAAGGAGCTTATAAATTTCAAAATTTGTGAATTAGTGATGTCAAAATTTCCTTTTTCAACCCAACAAATTGCATCTCCTTTAACAATGGAAGTGCATGCAGAATATAATTAATTTGTCCAAAGAAAATGCATTTATTTTATTCCCCCAACCTTTTTTTTTTTTTTTTGCCTTTCTAAGAACCAGATTCTAATTTTAGTGGTTGTTTTTGCAACAAGACAATCTAATATATTCTACTTCTATTGGACAGAATAAGAATGTAGGAGTACATAAAAATTGATTGATTTGCAGAATGAAGAAGCAAGTACAAGAAATTAAAGTGGCCAATATCTAAAATAAACAAATAAACTCTTAATTAACCTAGTCAACATATTGGTCACTATTATTAACACCGGCCTATTTTTATATGATGATTGGCATTTGGCATCGAATCATTGGAACTAGTACTAAACTAAAAAGTACTTTCTTCATTGGTTTTAATAAATATTTATAGTTATATTTTGTCAAAAATATTAATGTGTCGAATAATTAGAAAAGGTTAAATAAGAGAAGTGTAGCATGTATAGACTTGTGCAATGGGTCGGATACGGATCGGATCGGACTCTACTTCAAACAGGCTGGGCCTAATAAAACAGAAATGGTCCCCATCCGACCCGTTTAAAATATAAAACCAAAGCTATTTCGCAGTAAACTAGTAATTAGTAATATCAGCTATTTCCAGTATGATCTACTGGTACAAGTGTTTGGAATAGTATTATACTAATAGAAATAGGTTTGCAATATAAAAGAAACTGGAAATTTGTAATCATACTAGTACAAGTGTTTAGAAATAGGAAGGTCCGTTTAGGGTTTGTTAAGAGTCTTTTTTAGTCCGCTCCGAAACCCTTCAAAAATTCGGCCCATTTAAGGCCCGACTTGTTGAAAGCCGGTCTAAAAAAGGTCTGGCCCCGGCCTATTGCACGCCTCTAAGCATGTATAATTAAATGGAGTTGGTATTATTCTCCATGATACATATAGCAATTACATTTTGTACGCGTCAAGAAATGATTCTTTACCAACAAAACAAACCTTGACTCAACTTGCATATAATCTCCGGCCTCTAAATCCTAAATATAAACCTTTCTTTTAATAACGCGTATGCAAACGATCATTGCTCAATCCACTATCATATACGCCAGAACCAATTAGATTACACTTCTTCGTCTTAATTGGAGCGGGTATGGGTTTATTAATTAATTGATGGATAAAGAGTGGATATGGGTAAGAAAAGTCTTACCCGCTTCATGCCCATATGTCGTGTCCGATATCCACCTGCTCATATTTTTATTTAAATATATTGACGATAAATAAGAATATTAATTTTACTTTATTATAATATACTCGCTCCGAATTATTTTAGATGTCTCATTTTCTTATTTGGCAAAATCATATCAATTGTCTCATTTTCTTTTTTGTCTATTTTTTTTTACCTAAATATCCCCACTTTTCCAATTCTCAATATCCAACTACCACCTTTACAATTAATTTAATCAATTAAAATACTCAATTACCACATTTTTAATGGACCCCACACCATCCTTAATAACCGTGAAAACCCAAATGGGACATCTAAAATAATTCGGAAGAAGTATTATTTAAAAAATTAGATATACAATTAAGTTTGTAACAAATTGCAATTTTATGAAGCATATAATGCACAATATTGGTGAATATAAGGTGGGTACCCATAGTGAATAAATCCATTTGGCCACAGTGGACGGAGATAATTTTAAATGCATATATAATAAGACAGATGTAAATATGAAAATTTTACCAAATGCGTCATAAAAAAGTGTTACATTTGCCATCCCAACACTTAACTAAATAAAAGACTCATCTCAATAAAATTAGTTCACATCTTGTAATAATGAAAATATCATTAAATTAATTGGGTTGGCGAATCTCACATCCCTAACCTAACTTAATGATCATGTCAATTGACGACGTGTATAAATGACTCAAAACATATTAATTCAAACTTACTAATATAATCTCGGCTGATGTTACTTTTTGCCTACCCTTATTTCATTCAAATTTAAATCTAATTACCAAGAAAATAAACGAAATAATAATATACTTAATTTTTAAATTAGGTCAAGGTGGGGTAAAAGAAAATTTTATCTTCATATGTAGTTTGTTGGCAGTAAGAATTGAAATCCCATCACAAAAGTAGAAGAGATAACATATAATCACTAGATTAATCAACAATTGTCGATAATATATAAACTTTGAATATCAGTTTTCTAGATAATTGAAAGAAAATAGTGAGGTCTTTGATAAAATAGTTTAAGAAAAACCACCCAAAATATTTTAATTTTTTTTAGATTTCCTTACTATAATCGTAATTTTTGATTATGCATGAATAACCCTTATAAAGAGTGTCTGCTAAAAAATGCACCAAGGTAACCTATTGTCTATACAACAAGTCACTTTGCATAAAAATAAGTTTTTTAAAAATAAAATAATAAAAAATTAGAAAAATTAGAAAATGAAAAAAATAAGTTTGTTTTTTGATTTTAACTTTTAATTATTAATGTTTTTGATTTTTTTATTTAACTTTTATTTTTTTAGCAATTAACCTGCAGAATCGATCATCATTTGGGCAAAAATGTTTTTGGATAAGTGACCCTAAAATTAGGATTATTCATGGTTAATCAAAAGTTAGAATTATTAATTATAGAAAAATCAACAAAATTTTTCCAATAGTTTATTAGGCTATTTTATCTTATTTTGGCACAAATAGAAAGTTGAGTGGTCAACAATCTAATCAAATTGTTGATTAAATTAATTGGTTGAAACAATTTATTATTATTAATAAATTGCTTTTGAACAATATGCATTGAATTTAAAATCCACTACTCTTAATTAATTAAGTTGCTCTAATCACCTATACTTATCAGCTATCAGCTATTAATCATTTGTCAAAACTAACATATTCTAGATTGAAAAAAATTAGTTTGGATTGATGAGGTACTTAATCTAATAAAATTGGTCCTTATCTCCTAGATAAAGTAGCTCACTTTCACATAGATATACCCGTTATAGTCTTGGTCATTGGATCTTAGCAGTCATCTAGATGTGCTCATGCAAATATTGATAAAGACAGGAAAAGAAGATGATGATTTATGCCAATTGTGACTAAATTAATAATACCCTTAATTGTCGGTCATTTATTTATTTTGGTTTTTATTAGTAAGATAATAAGGTGTCCTACCAAATTAAAATGTTGTACAAGTTTATCTGTTTTGATTTTGGTGGAGTACAAAATTCAAGAATTGGACTGAAAATTTTACTATTTCCAGAGTGACTTCTTTAGCTTTAAATCCCTTTTTTGCACAAAAATTTCTCTACTTTATTACCCTTATTTATTTATTAGGAAAAATTAATTAGAATAATTTAATAATCCCAATTTGAGGGATATTGTTGAAATATATAGTTGGAATTTAGTTGTTTATATTAGATAGTTGTAATTATTAGTATAAATAGTTTACATGTACTTGTAATATTACTAAGATAATAATAATAAAATCTTCTCTCCTCCTTCCCCTTCTCTCTTTGTTGAAGTGTCCATCTATCACCCACATGTATATTGTCCCACATCGGAGAAAGAGAAAAGCATGCATCACTTCATATACTCAAGAAGTAACTCCTACTATTACCAATTAGTTTTAGTAGTGAACCTTTTTTGGGTTTATGAGTGAACTACTTTTTCTCCTTCTTGTTTAGATTGTCCATGCCCATTTTCTAAATTCTATCACTCTTTTTACTCTCTCGTGGTTTCATTCATTCAATTCTTTAATTATCTTGTTCCTCAAACATAAAATTTAACGTGGTATCAGAGCGAGAATGATTCTAGCCTTATATTTCTCACAATTTCTTTCAAATTGTTAATCCTCAATTTTTTTTTGGAATCAAAATTTTGATTCTTGGTTTTTTCCCAAATTTCTATGGTTCTTTCAATTTAATTCTTGATCGTTCGAATTTGAGAATCCTGGTCTTAAAATGTTCCATGATGTACCCACAGACATGTCCTTCCCAGTGTGAAAGAAATAATCCTCCCCGGTAGAAATTGTAATATGTCCATGCCAACTCTTGATGTTTATGCCCGACTCAATCTTCTTTCAAATGATTTTTCATTTCTTTCGGCAATGCAAGATTCCTTGTCATGGAAAACGTGATCAAGAACAACTGACCCATAAAGATTGATGCCATGCTCATCTTGCTGAGGTTTCTTGAATTTTACATTTTGGTTTTTTTTTCAGAGTTTATTGTTAAATTGGGTATTGAAATATTGTCTGAGATGTTGATTTGTGTATAATATTGCTTGTTTATTGATGTTTTTGGTGATGGATTTAGATTGTGGTTGATTGTTGATTGTTGATTGTTAGATATTATTATTATTATTATTATTATTATTATTATTATTATTAATACACCTCATAAATGTTTTGTTAAGATTTAAATTGTTTTTTTTGTGGGGGCCAAAAAAATAAAATTTTAAAAGATTACTATATTTCAAAAAATACATCAAATTAAAATAAATCTCAATTCTCAAAAAAAATCCGCTGCAATCAAATTATAAATCGAATAAAGATATTTGTGAGACACAAATCATATCAATAAAAAGCTTTTTCTAGTCCTAGTCCACATTCATAATCATCCTATATCATTTTGAAAAATTAACATTAATAATTCAATTAAACACTCATTCGCTATAAATAATTTCACCTTTTGATTATTTTCTAATAATCCAACCTTTATGATAAATTTGCCTATAATATACCTTATTACTAATAATGGGTAATAATAGGATATGTTGCTAGCAAACTAAAATAAAAGTTGAATTATTCACGGCGAACTAAGGCAAACGTTGGATTATTAGAAAATAATCAAAAGGTTGAATTATGCACGGTGGATGAACAAAATATTGGATTATTAATATCAATTTTTCCTTTTTTTATTTCTATTTTTTAAGTATGTAAAAGAGTTTTGTTTATGAGGGAATGATGTCCTGCCAAGTGCCGAGTATCTCAACCCAGAATTAGAATTCTCTCCATTACTAAAATGTAATGAAGGATCCATTACAAAATTCAATGGCTATAATTAACACATATTTTAGAATAAAAAATAAAATATCATAATTCCTCTTATTAAAATAAAATCAAGCAATTATAGCCATTGAATTTTGTAATGGATCCTTCATTACATTTTAGTAATGGAGAGGATCCTAATTCCTCAACCCATATCACTAATTGCAGTATGTAGCTAGCGTAATACTTCCTCCGTTCCTTTTAAAAAAGTTGCATTTGTCATTTTGAGTTATTTTAATTTTGATTCCACAAAAAATCTTTTTATTTCTATTATAAATTTTATAACCTTGTTTATTCTTATTCTAATATTTTAATAATATTTTTGGTCTCCATATAATTTCAGTAACTTCATTTAAATATAAAAATATTTTTATATTTTTTATAGTTCCCACATGTTTTCCATTAACTTTATAAAAACATTTTTATTAGTTCATGTCCTTATATTTTTTTCCATAACTTTCTTTTAATATTTTTATAATATTTATGATCTCACCTTTCCTCCATCAACTCTATTATTTAATAAAATAATATATATTTACTATCTAAAATATTTTATTTTTCTTGATTCCCGTAAACATTTCTTGTGGGAACTTCATTTATTAGGAACGGACAAAGTACAAGAGGAACAGCGTCATATAGTCATATACACTGACAAAGAACTTCCATTTTATAGATTATATTTATATTTATACTCAAATCAATTTAACCAAAAGTTTAATTAAGTTGATGGATGAGATTCTCATCTTCTAACACGATATCACATTTTAGACGATTTTTTATTAATTTAAATATGTTCATAACAACATTAGTCTTGTATGAGACCGTTTCATTGTGAAACATATCCATACAAGTAACCCATAAATAAAAAAGAATTAGTAAAAATAAAAAGAAAACTCAAAAAAGTGTAACGAAAGAGACATAGAAAAAACTTCATTTGATTATTGTAATTTTATTATGTAAAATCAAATTTTCTACCATAGTCAAAATTGTTTATCAGTATCTTTTTAGTATCTCTAATTCATGAAACAACCCGTTTTGTATAATTTGATTATGTAATTTTATTATGTAAAATCAAATTTTCTACCATATATAGTCAAAATTATTTATTATTTATTTATTATTGTCTTTTTAGTATCTCTAATTCATGAAACAACATGTTTTGTATGAGATCATCTTAAGGTTAAACAAACTCAAAATAAGAAGTCAATAAAAAAAATTATTATTAAATTATTTAATCCAAATATAAAACATGTCTCATGGTGAGACCTTCTCGTACAAAAATTTATAATAAAATTAACAAAAAAAGTATTTAACGACTAGACCAGCAATTTGTCACATACAAGATCAGGCGATGATAACTATTAAATGATAGTCCAAGAAGCCATCAAGGAAACAATATAATACAAAAATAAATATGATAATTAAGCCCGTAATTTCCAAAACCATGTCCTAAGTCCTAACTAGGGATGGGCATTTAAGGGTATGGGTCGGGTCTACACCCGACCCGGACTCGGACCCTAAATTTAGGATAAGGTCCAGACCCGGACCCTGATATTAAGGGTCTAAAAAATTAGACCCAGACCCAGACTTTTAGGGTCTGGACTCGGACCCTTAGGGTCTAGAACCATACCCTAAAAAGTTTATTTTCTTGAGTGAAATTAAAGATTCTAAGAAATAGATTCTAATATAGACCCTATTCTGAAGCCTTATTAGATTCTTAGGGTTTAGGTTCCTAAAATAATCCATAAACCATTACTTGAAACTTTCTAAATCAATATTCGAGCTTCAGGTCTTAAAATTTACATTCACATGGTAATTAACTTGCTAAAAGCCGCTTTCGTTACCAATCAATGGCGGATCCAGGATTCTGAGACTCATGGGGCACCAATAAATGAGGAAAATATCAACATATTTTGTTGTAAAATTAACAATTGAAATATTTATTATTTTGACAAAATTTCATCAAAGTCCACTACCCCAATTACCACCCGAAAGAAAATTTCATCAACAATCAACATAAATTTCTACAAAAATTTACTTTGACAAATTTCATAGCATTCCAAGGCCATTGACCAATTTCATATCAATGTATTTAGTAAACTAGAACAAAATCAAAGCATCAAAACCCAAAAAATCAACAAAAAACTAAAACCCCAAGAAGGTTCTTCTAGTATCTACTTTTGATTAAATTTCAAAACACCTACTAAAAATTAACAAATTTTACCATAAAGTTTAAACTTTTACCATAGATATAGACTTAAAAACACATATTCTTACCTTACCTTTGCACTAATTCTACAAAGAAAAGGACTTTATATGAAAACAAAGAAGAAAGTAGAGAGGGAAAAAAGAAAATGAAAGTATTAGACATCCAGGACATAAGGCATGGACATCGGCCATGCTGACAGGCTAGAGGTGGTGAGGTGGCTGGCGGTCGGGGTCGATTGGATAGGTTTTAGATTTTAGGGTTTTATTGTTAGGAGAGAGAAGAGAGAGGTGTAAAGTTTCTGATTAGCATTACAAATTACTCTCCTTTGCCATATGCTTTCCCAGCAAATGTTAGGAATTTTAATTTTTTCTAAATTTGACCCTGGGGCACGTGCCAGGGGTGCCCCAAGGTAGATCTGCCCCTGTTACCAATAGAAACTAGCTACAAGAACCTAAATTCTCATGAACAATGGCAATGAAATGATTGCCATCTCTATATACAAGTGTAGCTACAAATCTCGGTTCTCCAAAAATATGTACCTCGAAAAGATCTAAACAGTTTTGTTCCTTTGCTGGAAGAGCTCCTTTGATTTGTTTAGGAACGACACTACTCAGTCCGTAGTCTGTTTCAATGTCAATGGTATAATTCAGTTGTAACACCCCGGCCCAACGGACCACCGGTGACTACTCATGGAGATTGTAGACTGGCCCCACAGACCAACAAAAG
Organism: Amaranthus cruentus; assembly: GCA_019425755.1. Lineage (NCBI taxonomy): Eukaryota > Viridiplantae > Streptophyta > Magnoliopsida > Caryophyllales > Amaranthaceae > Amaranthus > Amaranthus cruentus. The sequence continues at coordinate 23,890,276 of CM033453.1, forward strand.
TCTTTCCAGCGCACTTTGGCCTCACTCATGCGCACCCGGAAAAACTTCCCAGGAGGTCACCCATCCTAAGATTACTCCCCACCAAGCACGCTTAACTGTGGAGTTCTTAGCAAATGAGCTCCCATAAAAAAAAGATGCATCTTGTTAATATGAGTAGTTTATCAATCTCTTTTCAAGCTAAATCTGGGGTATCACAAGTTTTGTTCCGACTGATTTTCGACGCTTCCATATTCAGAGAGACGATCCATGAATTCATTCAGAAGCCTCGAAAAGAGTAGTGTCGTTCCTACAATTACAAATCAAAGGAGCTCTTCCAGCAAAGGAACACAGCTCATAGTTTAGATCTTTTCGAGGTACATATTTTTGGAGAATCGAGATTTGTAGCTACACTTGTATATAGAGATCACAATCATCTCATTCTATACTGGTGCCTGCGGTGCGCCATTGTCCATGAGAATTTAGGTTTTTGTAGCTAGATTCTATTGGTAACGAAAGCGGCTTATAGCAAGTTAATTATCATGTGAATGCAAATTTTTAGACCTGAAGTTGAAATATTGATTTAGAAAGTTTCAAGTAATGGTTTATGGATTATTTTAGGAACCTAAACCCTAAGAATCTAATAAGACTTCAAATTAGGGTCTATTTTTTAGATCCTTTAATTTCACTCAAGAAAATAAACTTTTTAGGATATGGTTCTAGACCCTAAGGGTTCGGATCCAAACCCTACAAGTCTGGATCTGGGTCTAATTTTTTAGACCCTTAATATCAGGATCCGGGTCTGAATCCTACCTTAAATTTAGGATCCGAATCTGGGTTTGGATAGGATCCAGACCCGACCCATACCCTTAAATGCCCATCCTAACAAGTACGTTAATGATGTGACTCTATAAAAAGAAGCAAACCTGAGTCACACGGCTCTTACAATTACAACCGGTTCCCCGGTAAAAGTGAAAAAGGTGGGCGGTCGAGTAAAAAAGTTATAATCACGCACGCACGTTGAAGCAATCTCCGTAATTGATCACGCTAACCATTGGATTAAAACAAATCTCTTTAGAATAAGACGAACCAGGAGAAGGAGTACTAATTTTGGTTTCATTTTCAACTGCTTTTTCCCAATTTGACCACTCTTTTGTCCAACCAATTAGCTTTTAAGATAAGAATTAACTCAACTTAATTGTATGTGGAAATTGTTGAATAAAGAGAAATAGAAGGTAACTTACTAATGTGGCAACACGTGGGCTCAACTTTGATAAGATTTGCTCTCATTGTTCTATATAACTATTACTAAAACAAAACACAACTGATGTCATCACTTTTAAAAATTGCTTACGTGTTTCTTAATAAAAATTTCCCCTTCCAAAACTTAATGATGATGTGATTGTTTGACTTTTCTACCTTTTAATTATAAATATAATATTATTCATTTAATGTATTAAAAAATTATATTTTTTCAATTATTTATAAAATATTTATAACTTATTTTCTAAATGAATATAGGATATTATTTTCAAAAAATATAAATATAGGATATTTTTAGATCGTTAATTCATAAAATCGTAAATTTTTTATTTTTTAATTTATACAAATAAGTCAGAAAAATTAATAAAACCGTGCATCGCACGGGTATTATTTAGTTATGTATATTAGTTCGTTCAGGGGCGAAGCCACATGGGGGGCCGGCGGAGGCCCGGCCCCCCTTGCCGAAAATGCGAGCCTTTGTAATTTTGGTTTTGGCCCCCCTTATTAATATGATATATATAGTTTAATCAGAGTAAATATAACAAAAAAAACTATAGCTTAATAGTTGGGGTTATAAATTTATGATCTAAGGTTAAGAGATCAAATCCTTATTAAAACAATTATTTTTTTATAGACGAATAGATTTATATTATAATGTCATTTCTATTTATTTTTTATAATTTAACATTCATATATTTAGTGTGTGTTTATATTTTTCTATCTTAATTTTAATTGTGTTTTTTCTGGTGAATTATTAGGAAACTATATGGAGTCAAAAACACCTAGTTTTTTCAAAACTAATAAGTCAAGAAGACTTAGTTTTTTCAAAAATAATAATTATAGGGAAGCTTCAAGTTTATTTAAGTCTATGATTTTAATATTTTGGGTCATCGTTTGGGTCTAATGATATTCATTTGGGTCATCGTTGAATTCGAATTAAGTGTTTCGGGTGGGCTTGAAATCGGTTTTCGTGTCCACATTGTTTTTATATAATTGTAAATTTTTAAAGCTGAATCAAATTGAATTCGGTTACAATGTCGTATGAATTTCAAGTGATCGTGTCTGTTACTAATACCTCTATTTTTTATGTAGTAAAAAAGTTTTTTAGTATATCGTGTAACACCCAAATTTTTTCAAATCAAAAATTGTTAAGAACGAGAGGAAATTCGGGTGTTACATATCGACAATTCGGCCCCCCCTAATTGAAAATCCTGGCTTCGCCCCTGAGTTCGTTCTATTATACTTAATTTTTATTTAATGTGTTATTTTGTTAAGATTAATAAAGAGTTAGTATTATGAAAGGATAGATTAAATGATTCAAATAATATCCTACGTGTTTGACAATATTTTACTTACACCTTAGCTGCAATATATAAAATAAGTATGAACGATAACCGAAATGTAATAAGTATTTCAAAACGGAAGAAGTATTTATCTAATCCATTTACATCAACTGATTTTTGATGCAAAAACTAAAATATGAAATGTTGTGCGACAGCGGAAGCAAGGTCGATGAACAACAATGAAACAATAAAGAAATTCAAACAAACAATAAGAAAAGACACAAGAAATTTAATGTGGTTCATTATCAATGTGATAGCTACATCCACCGGCACCGAGATCAAATAATTTCACTATGAACCGCAAAGAATTACAAGATGAAACAAAGTTTTTCTCTCACAATTACAATGGCTCAATTTCTCACTTGTGTTTTCTCTCAATTTGTGGCTTGAAGAACCGTAACCCTAAGATGTGGTATATATATAATAAAAAACCAATATAAAAGGAACTTGTGCTCCAAGTAACCCACAAATAACATTTGGGCTCCAAGTAACTCACAAATAACACTTGGACTCCCAGTAACTCTGGACTCCAAATAACTCACAAATAACCAACCAAAAATATTGGTAACCGTCAAATGCAAAAGAAAACCGAAACCCGCAAGAAACTGCTCAACTCGCAACGTTCTTGATCCCGAGTTCGAGTCACACTAACAACATGAAATATAGTAGCAGTTAAAATAGTAAGATAGTTAGAAATATATATAGAAAAAAGAATATAACGAATGAAGTGATGGAGATATCTATAAATAAAAATAAAATAATTCTGTTGAAATATACTAAAATAAATTATAGGACAAATGAATGAGACATAAGAGAATTCTTCGGTGAAGAGAAGATAAGAAAGTTGCTTTATTAAGGGGTATAGACTATAGAATGCACACAATATAATTATTATATTTAGACTAGTCCGTTATTAATCTTACTCAAATATATATTGTGCTTTTTAACTAGACATAGTCTTCAATGTTACATCATACAAAACTTGATTTTGATAGGATAAACATACATAAGAAAGAAACATTAAAATGTTACTCCTACAATGTTTTGAAAAATTAGAAAATGAAATTTAATCCAATTATTAGAATATAAATCAATTTCAATACGAACAATTTGAAACGCGATATATAACATAAAAGATGCATTTTTTATTGGCTTTTGCCATTTACTGAAAGTGTTATTTATCTTTTACCATTGAATGATTTTACTTTCAAAATAAAAAAAGGATGTTTACTTCTATCTAACCCAATAAACTTGCGGGCTATGGTGCTAATAATGCTTACGGATTCTTTCACATGATATCACAAGTTGATTATCAATGTGGGAATAAGTCACTGGTCCGAATTGCATCATCCATATGGCTTATTTTAAGTTGAATATTAAAGTCACATACTAAAAGATCTATCTCTGCTACATTTATATATTTAACCTAAAAGACTCTCATTTAAAGGGACGTGTTGACGTAACTACAATTTCTAATAGATGTAGTATAATGTAAAAATAAAACCATAATTTAAAATAATATAAAATAAGTGGGAAAAAAAAAAACACCGTATATATTGGCTACTGTTTGTTTGTTATCTATAGTGACCTGGACAGTCCGCATATATCACCAATAGTGCTCATATCATAGGAGTAGTACTACTCCCTCGTTATTTCCAAAAAAAAAAAAAAAAGTACTACTCCCTCTTTGATCAAATTTTGTCCAAGTACATACACTGATACACTCAGATAATGTACTGCTAGAGAATATGTTCAATAAGATTGAATTGATATCTCAAAAAAAGGATTAGATTAAATTAATTTAAAAGAATAAGTTTAAATTTGAAAATAATAAACATACGATATCATTATTATGATTGTGATGTATGCCGCACAATACACATTTATTATTTTGATTAATTTCTTTTGTCCAAAATTAGTTAATTTCTTAGTTCTTTTTCAATTGTCCGCTAGTTATTGACTTTCGGGTAAAGATTTAAAGAAGAATCTTTACTTAATATATAACATTATTTTAAAAGAGCAAATAAAAGGTTCGTTTATGTTTTGGAAAGATAAATCAGAAAATAAATAAAAATACGCTAATCATTACTCATCATTTATATGGTAATCCATGAATATGAAATTTTTTATTGGTATGTGAACATAATTTAGGATTAATGTTCCAGTCGCCTTTGTAACACAGAATTTGCCCGCCTTCTTTTCACAAAACTTGTTAAATTTTTATTTTTAACCATAATATGACATGCATATTTTTCTTTAGTTTTCAATCTATACATTTAACAAATATTTTTATTTTAACTTCACATTTCTCCAATACCCAATGTTTACTTTTGTATTTTTTTTGGTTTCCCACCAAATGCACAAATTTAATAACACAAAGAAAGTATAATTTTAACAATTTATACTTTCATTGGTAATTATTAAAAGCAACACTTGTACTTTTTACAATATTTTTAGGTTTATTTGTCCTAATTTTCTCACTAATTTGTACGAAATTATTTAGTACTTCCTCCGTTCCATTTTACTTGCAACACTTATCGTTTTTGGAAGTTTCATATTATTTGCAACATTACTATTTTTGGCAAAAATAATCTACTTATTTAATCTTCACTTTATTCCTACCCCACTATCACCATCAATCATATATCATCCCATTAATTATTTAATATCCCACAAGTCACAATCACTATCTACTTATAATAATTTTTTTTATTTTTACCCCACATATCACCATCAATCATACATCATCCATACTTTTACCATATTGATTTGACGACCCTTAAAAAATGTGTCAAACCCAATGGTGCAACTAAAACGGAACAGTTTCAACATGCAATTTTCAAATATCAAACTTTTAATTTTAAATATACATTATTAAATATATTAATAATAACGTTGCATATAAAATATAAATAGTAACAAAGTAAGTACTCATCTATCCCATTGAAATTGTAACATTTTATAAATCTATATGAGAACTTTTAAAATAGGAAAAATTGGCATTAAGCCATTAATAATCCAACCTTTTGCTCGTCTGCTATGAATAATCCCATCTTTAGATTATTTTTTAATAATCCAATATTTGCCCTTAGTTTGTTATAAATAATCCAACATTTAATTTAGTTTGCTGACAGCATACCCTATTTGTACTTATTATTAGTATTTTGGTATGTTGTGGGCAAATATATGACAAAGATTAGATTATTAAAAAATAATCAAAAGGTGGAATTATTCATAGCAAATTAATGAAAAGTTAAATTATTAATATCAATTTTTTCTGTAAAATATTGCGATTATAATGGGATAGAGACTTAGAGAGAGTATAAGTTAGGAAAAGTGAGCATTGATGCAATGATATATGCACAATGTAACTATGCAAGTCTTTAATTAGACTCTCGAATCTTGATGTGGACTTTCTTCTAGAAACACGGTTTAATTTGGAGAACCTCAATTCCACACGGCTATATCGTTGTTTATAGATTAAATGAATTTCACAACATTTAGACATTACATCCATTATTAACTAGATTCATCCCTTTATTACCATCTATTTCCAAGTATAATAATATAATAGGTGACTAATTAATATTCCTCATTTTATAATGCATGGTAGGCTTGATTTGACTTTTAACCATAGTAAAAAAAAGTTTGTTTAATATTTGATTTTCTCTCAATATGTTTATTAAAAAAAATTAAATGATATTAGCTACTTCAATTCAATTCTCTTCTACAAAATCATAATTTTTACACATAATAATTAATATTAATATTTCGTGCATTGCAAGGGTAATTACTAGTTATTAGTTAAGGTAATAAAAGTCTTATTTTCATACACATACTTTTTATCACAAATTTTCATTATCAGCTAACATCACTCTCTCAGATGATAATTAGAGTAGAATAAGCATAAGCATTATCATATTTCTTTTTTATAAGTAAATATATTATTAATAAAAAGAATATGAATAATAAATCCAACCGCCCGAATAATACTCCCTCCTATTCTACCCATTAGTTTCATTGATTTTTTTCACTATTTACTTATCACTCTTAATTTGTATTTTATTCTTAATCTATAAGTTAAAACATAGTCTTATGGGATCTTGTTTGATTCGTCTCAATACAAATATTATTAATATCTACTTTTTATAATTTATAATTAAAAATAATTAGAGATATTAAAGATCAAAATGTTGTCTCGACAAGTGTAAAAAATCAAATGGGACATAAGAAATACTATTTTAATAAACTTTACCCTATCTACTAATTATTCCATTTTAGCGTATTATTACTCTCTTCGATGTTATTGTTTGTAAATTGTAACACGCCTATGCACATTACGACAATAGGCGGGCTAGGCTGATACGTGGCCATATCTAACTGTTAAAAGAAACTATTATCTGATAATAATTTTTTAAATATATACTCCCTTCAACATAATTCAATTGTCCCATTTGAGTTGGACACGGATATTAAGAGTGGGATGGGGTCCACCAAAAAGGTGGTAGTTGGGTATTTTAATTGATTAAATTAATTGTAAGGTGATAGTTGGGTATTGGGAATTGGGAAAGTGGGGTATTTAGGTAAAATAAAAATAGACAAAAAAAATGAGACAATTGAAATGAATTGCCCAAATAAAGAAATGGGACAATTGAATTGTGTTGGAGGGAGTATAATGCTTATAAATTATAATAATCAACTTTAGTTAATTAGATCTCAAGTGTGGTTAGTGGGATTATATGTTTTGATCCTCATGCCTATCAATTGTCTCTGTAGACAATTATAATTGATGAACATTTATAGTTAAATGTATATTTAGCTATGTAAATTAATATTGTTTGGTAAAAATAACGGCTTTGCTAGCAATTACCGTACAATATAATATGTTGACAAAATGTAGAGAAAAACTTAAATAATTAAGTACACCTCTAAAGACACCTTGCTGATTAGTTTATTTTTTTTAAAGAAGTATTTTAGCCTCAGCAAATCAATAACAATTACTTAAACTAATACGTAGATTGAACACACCACTTATTTCAACAAAATTTCTATAAGCTAATTAAGGAAACATATTAATCTTTTTATTATTATGTTTTCTTTAAAGTCTAACCACCCTATTTCCTTGTTTGTTTGATCAAGAAAATTAAATAAATCTTTGTTATCTTTTTCTCTAGTTAATAAACCCTAAAGCAAACAAGAAACATGGTTTGGGTTTTCTATAATAGGGTTTGGATCATGACAAGAAATAAAAAGTAAGTAATTTGTGTAAATTAGATTTAAGTCTACTAAAAATCGACATTGGTAATTCAAAATCAAATTAATAATTGTGCCCACTTTCTAAATTGAGTTATACTAGAAGTTGAGTAAACATTTAGTTAATATAAAGATCTTACTAGGCGTGTCAATAGAAAACTTTAACACTTTTGCAAAAAGAAAAAAAACTACATCTTAATTCGTTGACGCTAATTTATTTTTTCAACTTTTCTTTTGCTACTGGGAATTTCAGTAATTTTTAATTCGCTATTTGATTTTTGGTTTAGTTTGCATTTAAAATTGATTTTTTAGTTGAAAATTAGTTTGATTTAGTCTCGATCGGACTGGAAAATAAACATTGAATAGCTTGATTATTAAATGTCATTAAGATCTAAATAAACCTATATTGACTTATTTTTATTTTATTTTATGTAAAACTAAACCGCCCTTTAATAATGCTGTGAAAATAAACATCAAGTATGAAAGATTGCCCCACTTTTGTTTTCTGTGCGGTATTATTAGTCATACTGAGAAGGATTGTTCGTCTGTCTCTGAGGATGATAAAGAGGAGGAGTACGAGTGGGGGATGGATATTAGAGCCTCCCCTCGAAAGGGTGTTACTAAGCTCAAAGAAGAAGAAAAGGCTCTAAAGATGAAGAAGTGCCTTTTTACTCCCAAATCGAAAACTAATGTTGCAATTTGTGTATCTTCGACATCAAAAATTCAGGCCCCTGGTATGCATTTTTTAGAGGACAAAATAGGAGTGGAAGGGGGCAGTAGTCCATCAAATGCTACTGGGTTTGATTGTATAGTGGAAAATAATAATTTGATGTTAACAAATGAGGGACAAAGAAAAATGGTGCATGCTGACACCTCTTTGTGTAAGGATACTTTAATTTTGGAAGACACGTGTGGGGAAGGGAGTGAAAACGTGGTTGAGAGGCCAAGTATTATGCATGTGGGTAATGCCTTTCATATGGGTACATTTGATACTAAGGTGAAAAAATTTGTAAAAGCTAGGAGGCAGAAGAATGATAATGAGAGTAATAAGCATGTGCAAGCCAACTGTTCCACACAATTAGTGATACATGAAACCCTATATCAGGAGAGAGAGACTATTAATAAGAGGAAGACCTTAGACTCTGATGTTGAAATGGAGGATAGGGATACTGAGTTGAAAAGGGCTTGTGTTGATCCAAATGTTGGTTCGATGAGTCAAGACGACAAAGTAGCGGGCGCTGGTGTTGACCAGTCCCGTGAAGAGCAATGAAAATTTTGAGTTGGAACTGTCGAGGGATTAATAACCCCGAGACAATTCAAGCTCTCCGCACCTGGTGCTGGAGAGAGCGTCCCGATATAGTATTCATTATAGAATCTATGATAGATAGTAGTAGTTTGGAGCGTGTTCGGAATAAATGTGGCTTCCAAAATGGTTTTTGTGTTAGTAGTAACGGTAATTCTAGGGGTCTAGGTCTTTGGTGGAAAGATTTGCGGGTCAGTCTTAAATCCTTTTCAAATAAACATATTTCTGTTATGGTGGAGATGGATGATTATGGTAATTCGTGGCTTGCGAACGATATCTATGGGTGGGCTGAGAGAGCTAATAAATTTAAAACCTGGGATCTTATGCAGTCTTTGGTGAACTGGGTTCAAGTACCATATGTCTTTTTTGGGGATTTTAATGAGATTCTCAAAGCTGATGAGAAGGAGGGGGTTCTCAAAGATGTGCCAGAGATATTGAAGCTTTTAGAAGCTGTGTTCATAGTTGTAATGTGGTTGACTTGGGTTTTCGTGGCAGCTCCTTTATTTGGCATCATGGGAATTTGCCAGCAACATATGTTCGTGAACGCCTTGACCGATTCCTAGCATCACCGGGATGAGTTGATTTATTTCCAGGTACTGATGTTCGACACCTCCCGATCTATAGGTCAGACCATGCTCCCATTTTATTGTGTACAGAGAAACGAAGGATAGAGGATTGTAACGAAAAATTGTTCCGGTTTGAATCTTTTTGGTTGTCAAAGGAAGGCTGTAGGCAAGTAGTCTCTTATATATGGAATTCGAGCCTTGATAGCCCCGTCCATGCGAAGCTTGAAGAATGTGGATACTCCCTCAAAGAATGGGCCGCTAAGGAGTTTGGTGAGATTAGAAACTTGATCAAAATTACTGAAAGAAAGCTTGCTAAAGTGCAAAAACAGTCTCCTAATGCTCAAATTCTGGCCTCGTGTTCGAAGATGAGTAGTGATCTTGATGGGTTGCACATAGTAGAGGAAGCCTATTGGCATATGCGTTCTAGAGTTAACGAATTAAAAGATGGCTACAAGAACACCAAATACTTTTATCACAAGGCGAACTCCAGACAAAAGCGCAACAAGATTCGTGGGTTAAATGATGAGTAGGGGAATTGGAGAACTTTCAAAGTAGACATTGAAAGATTGGTTGTGGCTTACTTTGAGAGTATCGTTGCATCAAGTTCACCTGCAGGTTTCCCGGAAGCTCTTGAGGGTATCGACACAGTAGTCACCGGGGATATGAATCAGATTCTTAATATGGAGCCAAATCGCGAGGAGATTCGTTTGGCGCTCTTCCAAATGCACCCCACGAAAGCTCCAGGTATGGACGGTTTTCATGGATAATTTTTTCAAAAGTTCTGGGATATTATCTGTGATGATGTTATTGGCTTGGTTCGATTGTGGTGGAGGGGAGAGTTTGATTTGAAGCCTATCAACAAAACATGTATTTCGCTTATCCTTAAATGTCATGAACCGAAAAATATGACTGAGTACCGACCTATTAGTTGTTGCAATGTTATCTACAAGATTATATCAAAAGTAATGGCTAATAAACTTAAAGTCTTTTGGAGGGATATTATCTCAGTTAACCAGAGTGCATTCATCCCTAAGAGACTAATCACAGATAATGCACTATTGGCTTTTGAGGCGTTCCATGCTATGAAAAGATGGGGAAACAGGGGAAGGGAGGCTTTTGCACTGAAACTGGATATGAGTAAAGCTTATGATAGAGTAGAATGAATTTTTCTAGAAAAATTTATGCTGAAAATGGGGTTTAGTGACTCTTGGGTTCATCGCGTTATGAGTTGTCTTTCGAGTGTGTCTTACGCTTTCAAGATCAATGGTAAGGTGGGTGGTGAGGTGGTTCCGTCAAGGGGTTTACGTCAAGGTGATCCTATATCTCCCTACCTTTTTATCATTTGTGCTGAGGCTTTCTCGAGGTTGATTTCTCTTAGTGTGGACAGGAGGAGCATTCATGGCATACGTATCTGTAGAGGGGCCCCTATTTTATCTCATTTGTTTTTTGCAGATGATAGTATCCTCTTTGCAAAGGCATCGGTACAGGAATGCTCGGAGGTAGCTAGTATCATTAGCACATACGAGAGAGCTTCTGGTCAAAAAGTGAATTATGAAAAGACCGAGATTTCTTTCAGCAAGAGGGTACATCAAGAAGTGCGAAAAGCTATTGTAGATACTCTTGGGGTCAAGGAAGTGGACCGGCATGAAAAATATTTAGGGCTTCGTACCATCATCGGGCGATCAAAGAAGGAGATCTTCGCTTGCTTAACTGACCGCATATGGAAAAAGTTACAGGGATGGAAGGAGAAATACTTATCAAGAGCAGGGGAAGAGGCTTCAGGTTACCTAGTGGTATTATTGATGAGATTCACTCCATGTTTGCTAAATTTTGGTGGGGATCGAGCAACGATCTACGCAAAATCCATTGGCATAATTGGTCACATATGTGTCTTCCGAAAGGCAAAGGTGGAATGGGGTTCCGTGATCTGCAATGTTTCAACACAGCCTCACTTGCTAAACAATCGTGGCGCCTATTAACAGAGGCAAATCCCCTTTTGCTCAGTGTGCTCAAAGCTCGATACTTCAAGCATTCCTCAGTCTTAGAACCTCTGCGTGGGTATGATCCTAGTTTTACATGGCGTTGTATTTGGGGGGCAAAATCCTTACTTCTTGAGGGGCTTGGTTGGCGTGTTGGTAATGGTGCTAGCATTAGGGTATGGGTCGACAAATGGATTCCAAAAAATAGTAGCTTAGGGGTTCCTTACTCCTCATCGAATTTCCAAGCTGATATGTTGGTCTCTAATTTGATTGACCTTAATTCAGGTGGTTGGGATAGGTGTGCTCTGGACAGACTTTTTGATGCTGAAACTGTAGCTAGTATTCTTATGGTGCCTCTGTTGAATAGGTGGCCGAGCGATGTGTTGTTTTGGTGGCTTGAGAAGAACGGGTGTTACTCAGTGAAGAGTGGATACAGACTTGGTCTCCTGGGTCATACAAATGGGGATGATAATTCTATTACAGCGTCTTTGAAATTCTGGTCGACTTTATGGAATGTTGATGGTCCTCCCAAGTTCCGTCATTTCCTATGGCGTGCGTGCAAGGGTTTGCTAGCTTCGAAGCATTGCCTATTTCAAAGGTACTGTGTCCCTTCCCCTTCCTGTGATAGGTGCCACAAGGAACCAGAAACTATCCTACATGCCATTTTGGACTGCACGAAGGCTCAGCCTATATGGACGCCTCACCCAGACTACAACCTATTTCAAAGCTGATTGTATTATGTGGGTTCTTGAGCATACCTCGAAAGACAACTTAAGCTCTATCCTTGCAACTATGTGGGCTTCATGGTATGTCCGAAATAAGCAGATTTTTGAAGGTGTTGGTGGGGACCATGTGAGCATAGCACGCAGCTTTTAATAACATGGTGGAGGAGTACAAACTCTATAATGGGTCTACTAATGTTCCTCAACAATCTTCCTTCCTGCACTATCAATCATGGCGGCCCCCTTCAAATGGGTGGGTGAAGGTGAATTTTGATGCCTATGTGGCGGATTATGCCATCCGAGGTCTAGGTGTTGTCGTGCGTGATAGTCATGGTAAGCTTCTTGTAGCGAGGGTTCGTAGAATCAAGTCCTTATGGCCAATCGATATTTGTGAGGCAGCAGCCGCTATATTCGGTCTCCAAGTAGCACTCAAAATAGGTTGTGAATATATCCATCTCGAAGGCGACTCCTTATCTGTCATTTCAGCTATTAATCACGAAGAGGAAGGTCGAGATCCGATTCACCTCTTTTATGATTGTATTTTTGATTTATGTTCAAATGTCAGGGGTTTTGTTTGTAGCTTCGTTAGACGAAATGGCAACTCGTTAGCACATTTAGTGGCTAGATGGGATACGGGGCCAGCTGATGAGAAAATATGTATGGAACCGTTTTCCCAATGCCTTCAAACCTTGGCAAACCTTGATATATGCTAATGACAGATTAAATTCAAAAAAAAAAACCGCCCTTTAAAGTTTCACAATATTAATTACCTTCATATGTTAGTATTGATTTAATCGTTGAGTGTCATAAAGTAATTAAGTCTTGTAAATATCGTAGATTTTACAAATATATATTTGAATTACACTTTTTTTGTTTAAATCACATAATTAATTAGAATAACAAATAATCCTAAATATATAGGAAATGAACGGTGTAACTGATAATTATATTGAATCCAAAATGTAGTAATTGTTAGAGATGAGTCAATGACACTTTTTCTGTAAGTGCAAATGATTTTGGAGGGATTATACAACACACGCAAAATACACACATACAAGTATGAAAGTGGGATGCTGCTGCCTCGTGGAGTCGTGCAACTTCCAAGTTCCAAGTGCCAATGCTTGCTAATTAATTAATTATTGCACTCACAAGGGTTTTACTCTTCATATATACTCTCAAAAATTATGAGAAATTTGGTATTTTTTAAAAAGAAAATAAGATACTTAATAATAGATAAAGAGAGAAAATGAAATTATATCGATGAAATTAAAAGAGAGTTAAAATATATGAATAACATTAAAAAAAAGTAGTGAGTGATCATTATCTAAAAATAAATGATGCAAAATAAAAGAGACAACCAAAATGAAAAATAATGCTAAATGAGAAGGGCGAAGGGAGTTTTCAACTATAAATTTAATCTTTAATATCTATAAATATGTTGTACAAAACTTAAAGATACTTATTACTCCAAAATTCTATACATCAAGATGAATCTAATAATTTTTTGAATTTTTTATATCTATGAAAAATCATATTTTAAAGGAAAAATTTACCAGAAAGTACCTTATATTTTTTTTAAAAAAGTATCCAATAAAAATTTTTTACCAAAAAATACCTAATAAATATTTTTCTTTCCAAAAAGACCAACTATCGGCTATTGTTACTTGATCATCATCTTTTGCTTTGGCTCCCAATTAAATGCCCTTTGCTGCGCTCAATTTAAGCTTCAATTTTTTGGTTTAAATTATGAAAGAGGAGAGAAGGGTGAAGTAATGTGAGGAGCTCACGTGCAAGTCATTCGCGAGTCAAAGCCAATATTAGAAACTTTTAGCGTAATACTCCTATATCTTTAGTATAGACTTATCTTACGGTGCGACCGTCTCATACAAGAGGGGCTATATTTTCTTTCTACTTATTTTCACTTTAATTATTTTGGTTGAATTTAACTTTGTTAAGTTTAATTTATGTTATTCTATTTGTTGTTGCTATTGTTGCAACTATTGTTATTGTTATTGCTCTTATTGTTGATATTGTTAATGTTCATGCTGCCATTGGTGTATTGTCATTGCATCTAATGTTCTTGTTGTTTTTGTTGTTGAGAATGATGCTATTTCTATCACTGTTGTTGTTTCTGTTGTTATTGGTGGTGGTGTTTGTGTTTTTATAGATGATGAATGTGTTGTTGTTGCTACTAATATTAGTATTGTTTTTTATAATGTTATTGTTGACGTTGTTGTTGGTTAGATGTTGCTTTATGTGAATTTTTTTAGCCGTCAAAATACAGTGAATACGCAATTAATAAAAAATCTGGAGAAAGAATTGATAATTATAAGTTTAGTAATTTAAGTTAATCACGCAGTCGAACAAATAAAGCAAAAAATTATATTCTACTACGAGTAATAAAGATATATAACACATTTTATAAATTACTCAGAATACTATAAATCCCCCTCTTACACATGATTTCTATCTATGATAAGCATTGTATTGAAAGATTATGAATTAAACTAGGTTCTCTAAATTTCAACACACACATTTTGATAGTCATCCCTCATCTCTCTTTCGTGTTTTGACGAACATAAGATATTTGTTGATTTCAAATGCCTAGCTTTCTTCAGATATTCGTTGGAGAAATATAACATATGTACCTTTGAAAAACGCTTGACGTTTGATTTCCAATTTTATCTACATTTTTGCATCATTTGGACTTGTATACCAAATATTTTGAATAAGTAAAACTGTTATGACTGACGAATTCGTCTTACTGTCTTAGCCTCTTAGGCCACATTACTGGTACATGTTGAGTGTTCAAATTTTATTTTCATTTCTTATCAATCTAAGACGATAACACCGTACCAATTACATCAATTTCCTGGCTAACTCCTAGCTTAATCTCATGAACCATACCAAATAATAATGAATTCACACAGAAATCATTAGAATATGAATTTATTATAATAAATAAAGCAATTTTACAATTTTTTTTTTTTTTTTTGTAAATGAAGACCATAGCAACTTAAAATAAACCGAAAAGGAGTCTAAAATAACAACAGTAAATGCAAACCCTATTATCCCTGTTGTTGTTGTGTAGCTTTTTTATAAGTATACTCTACTAATGTTTTTGTATAAAAATAGCCAAAATCATAGGTTTGGACTCCGCCTAACCTATCATTAAATTAAATTCAATAAAAACTCCTAAAGCTAAAGGACAAGTTCATTGGACAAATATTTGATTAGCGCTACTATATGAATTATAATGTTAGACTATTAAAAAAGATTATATAGGAAGATTGGAGTAGAGATAATGTGAATACTTCGATGGATGATTTAGTGGGCATATATTGAGGGATAGAATTTAATACAAGGATATTAAAAAAAGGCTTATGAGTCGCAAATATTGAGAAAAGATGATAAAAAATAGTTTAAGATATTTTAAACATTTGTGAACCAGTAAGGAAGATAAAAAGTTAGTACCCAAAAGGGTTAAAAAGTCGACTAAGAAGACCCAAAATAACCATGTGCAAAGGATGAAGGTGCTAGACTAGCATATTGAGATAGTAGAAAATCAAAATGATTGGAGATGAAGAATCCATTTGGAAGATCATTGAAACTGATATATTGACTTATATAGCCGACCCAAATTTTATAGGACTAAGACTCCAACATTTTTTATTTTTGTGTTGTTGAAGAAAGGAGGAATGAAGCCATAGAAATAAGATATATTTTTTGGCAAATGACTTTTGACATTTGGTTTTTGACTTGTTAATTGATTAGAAAACAAATAAATTGTTTGATAAATGTCTTTTAAAGCATAATGAAAAAACTAGCATAAAACACGTTTTTCATTAGTTTTTAAAATATTGATTTTAATTTTTCACTGATAAATAATCAATAGCTAACAAGAATACATCTATATTTTCCTTTTCAAACATCCTTATAAGGGTTGTCTTATACAACACAGTTAATTAGAAACAAAAACCAACCAGCAATCTCTAATCAACAATCAACACTCAACAACCAATTGCCAAACATCGTCGTCATCATCATCATCATCATCTTACTCAGCGTAACTCGCTCATTGGAAACTATAATCAAGGTCTGGGGAGGGAAGAAAGGCGACAACTCATACCCATAAAAGATAGAGTCCTTCGGCTCGAAAAAGATTCACAGATTCATCCTTGAAAAATCTTCAATAGTTAAAAACGTAAAATGAATAAGATGCATATACATAAATTAAAATAACTAAATAAAAATAATATATAAAAAGACAAAGACAAAAACGAAAACACCAACTGATAAGCGCAAAGGAAGTAATAAATTTTGGTAATGTTGACATACTCCATAGATAGAGTAGTGATTAGTCCATACGCAAATGGGTTATAATTAGAGAATTTTCTTGCCAACAAATAATTCATTTTTCCAAAACTAAAAAAAGAGGCGAAAGAGAAGAGAAAGAAGAAGAATAGGAAAGATAAAGGGTGGAAAAGGGGGACCCGTATGCTAAATAGATATGTGCTTCCAAACACACCCCCAAATTAACTCAAAACCGAGAGAGATGAACACAAACAAACTAACATGATTTGCAGTTCACAATCCTAATTCCTAAGGATTACTCTTCTTCTCCATTTAACCAATTTATCCCCTTCAATTTCTCTTCTTCTTCTTCTTCCTTCATTCATGAATTTTTAAGAATTACAGCAGAATTCATCAGAAAAATCAAACAAAAATCACTCAGAAAGAATAAATTATATTGAGGTTTCTATTTTTTATTTGTTTTCTTTTGATTTTTGCTTATATAACCCTTTTTAGTTCAATCTTTTATAATCTCCAATCAAATTTCAAGTCTTTTTTTTTTTATAACACCATTTTTTTGTTTGTCCAATCAAATACTATCATTTCCTCTGTTTTTTTTCTCTATATCTTTATCCAATTGTTAAGTCCTGTCTCTTTCTTTCTTTCTTTCTATTCCTTTTTTTTTTTCATTGTTTTCTTTAAAGTGTGCAGATCTAACCCAATTGTTGTTTCTTTGAAACGTTCATTATTTTTTTATGAAATATAGAATTTATTAAAAGGGGTTTTGTTTTTATTGGTTTTTATCCTGATCTGAACTTGAAAGATCTGTTTTTGGTTCTTTTTCATTTTCAATTGGATTCATTTACATTGGGTTTTTGTTTTCTTATAATGGGTATTCTTTTTTTTTGATTGATTATTGTTGAAACTGAAATATTTTGATTTTTATATGTGCCCATAAAAGGAGGATAGAGAAGATTATAAAGATACCATTTTTATTGACTTAATCTTTGTGGGTACAGGGTAATTCTTTGTATTGTGTTGAAGAATGGAGAAATGAGGAAGTTTTGATAAGTCAAGCTTGGAAAATAGTGGAATTCATTGGGTTATTCTGCCCTTTCTGGATCGCTGTAAATTGGATTTAGATCGGTATGCCCTCTTATTCATCTCTTTTTTTTCTGTTATATTAATTTAATTTGGTGTAATATTGTTTTCTTCATTTGATTTTATTTGATTTGAAAACCAATTTAGATTTATTGTTATGATTTTGATATGAAATCTATTGATTGAATAGGTGTTTGAATTGGGGAAACTTGGCAGCTTCAATTGTATTATTGATTTGATTGAAGAGAGGGGAATCGGATTGAATTGGATTGAATTGAATTGAATTGGATTAGATTAGATTAGGTTTAGAAATTTTGCTACCTTGCCCTAATTGGGCTTGAATTAGCTTAGACATGTTGGAGGGAAGATCCTGCTTGGTGTCGAGAGCGTTACTGAGCTCCTGTGAGCAAGAAACGAGGTGTACTTACATGAGTTATCGAGCCAATGGCAAACGCAGCTTAGAGTCTGATCGAGAAGGGGAAGAGGGTTTGAGGAAAACACCTAAGTTTAGTGACACTGAGGAGAGATTGTCTAGAGATCAATTTTATAGGATATCCTTGTCTTTAGCCCAAGCTATTGGTCACTCTACAAGCCAACACCAATCGGATGATCGATCTGATATGGATTGCCTAATTAACTCTATAGGTCGTGACATGACCATTAATTGTTTACTTCGTTGCTCTAGGGCCGATTATGGTTCAATAGCCTCTTTGAACCGGAGCTTTCGCTCTTTAGTCAAGAGCGGTGAGATTTATAGATTGAGGCGACAAAATAAGGTGATTGAGCATTGGGTGTATTTTTCTTGCCGCCTTCTGGAATGGGTTGCCTTCGATCCGGTTAGTCGTCGTTGGATGCAACTGCCTAGGATGAACTCTAATGAATGCTTCATGTGTTCGGATAAGGAGTCCTTGGCTGTTGGGACCGAGCTTCTTGTCTTCGGGAAGGACTTGATGTCTCATGTAATTTATAAATATAGCATATTGACAAACTCTTGGACTTCTGGTATGAGTATGAACTCTCCTAGGTGTTTATTTGGGTCGGCCAGTCTTAGAGAGATCGCTATCTTAGCCGGTGGTTGTGACTCACAGGGTAACATTCTTAGTTCAGCAGAGCTTTATGATTCCGAGAGGCAAACATGGGAAACCCTTCCTCCCATGATCAAACGAAGGAAGATGTGTTCCGGTGTTTTCATGGACGGGAAATTTTACGTAATTGGTGGGATCGGGGGCAATGAAGATAAGGTTTTAAATTGTGGCGAGGAGTTTGATCTTACCACAAGAACTTGGAGGGAAATTCCCAACATGTCTCCCGCAAAATTGGTGGCTGCCTCTGAGAATGATATGCCAGCCGCAGCTGAGGCTCCTCCTCTCGTGGCTGTTGTAAATAATGAATTATACGCTGCTGATTATGCTGACATGGAGGTGAAGAAATATCATAAAGAGACTAAGGAGTGGGTTACTATAGGGAGACTGCCTGAAAGAGCCGACTCAATGAACGGTTGGGGTCTTGCATTTCGGGCTTGTGGTGATCGGGTCATAGTTATTGGAGGGCCAAGGGCTCATGGCGAGGGCATCATCGAGGTGAACTCGTGGGTGCCTAGTGAAGGCCCTCCTCAATGGGAGTTGCTCGGTACTAAGCATTCAGGCAGCTTTGTCTATAATTGTGCTGTTATGGGTTGCTGATGAAATTCAGACATATAAGATTAGTGCCATCGAGTTATTCATCCAAAAATGGCGCTATGAACAAAAAACCGAAAGATGTTCTTGCTAATGGGGGTAATTATCTTGATGCTTGTTTCTTTTTTCTTCATTTTCGATTTGGTTGGGCTCATTTAGGGAGGAATTAATTAACGATTTTACCCAAGATTCAAATTGATGTGTTTAGGTGGTTTTCGGGTTTCCTCCCTTTACTTTCACCTCAATATAAAGATTTCAACAGATGTTGTTATGTAGAACAAAAACAGGACTTAATAATTTCGAGTCGATACATGGGGTTAGATTTTTACCAATACCATTTTTCATTTTAGCTTTCCTAAGGTCATAGATTTATTTATATCAGCTTCATGATCTTTGATTTTCAAGCCATTGTCAAAGGAGAAAATAAGCTCCACATTGTTTATGTAATTTTCATCTTCTTTATGAATTTCATGGGCTATATAGATTTCATTCTTCTCTTGCACCAATTGTACTTCTTGGGTCATAATTAATACTGTTAATTTATGATTTATGATCATTGAAATTGTATTTCTGAACATTTATTCCTGTTGAGATTTGATTTATTGTTAAATATGTCATCCAAGTGATTGTGATTTGTGACACAAGACACTTGTGGATTTGATCATTGTTAGCATTCCATTCTGTTGCATCTTACTGTTCACTTTCTGCTTTACTTTCAAGAGCTCAAAGCTGAATGTCTATTAAGTTTTTGGTTGTATTTGCCATTTGGTTTTTGGTTAGTTAAATGGCCAAAATATACGTTCGGTAAATGCCTTCAAGCTAGTTGAAAACATGGTTTTTAAGCTGAAAGCAAACCCAACAATTACCGGACATATCCTTAATACCCTTTTATTGGCTTAAAGATGAGCAAATCAAAACTAAAGTTACAATCATAAATACTTATATCATCTTCATCATCATCGTATCTAGTGTATTCCACGGATTGAAATCTATGATCAGGTCTGGGGAAGAAAAGATGGCAACAACCCATACCCATAAAGAAGAATACGGCTCAAGATTGATACTCCGAATGACAGGTTCCTGAAACGAATGATTGAAACTAATAGAATGACAGGTTCCTGAAACGAATGATTGAAACTAATAGAAATATCGCAAAATACACAAATTTGTGATTGGTTTTTCTGTTAGTGAGATAGGAAGGGAAGGAAAAGAGATATGTATGTGAAGTTTTGTTCTTACTAATAGGCATAACTTACACACTAGTTAAAAAAACAGGTACATTGAAATAAGACATGAGAAAAAAGATCTTAAAATGGGGGGGAAGGGTATCTAATACTGTTGGAAGTTATATCAAACAAAGTCTAAAAAATGATGCAAAGTAGAAGTCATATAGTGAATGGTATTCCTTTTACAATTGGTTGATGTTGATATAAAATACTCAACTTTCTATTTGTGGTATTAGTTTTCAATACACATAATATAGTCCATCCTTACAATTTATGTGAGGAAAGTTGTATAAGAATTTGCCCAAATTCTTGTAATTGGTGGGCAAATGGGCATATTTTGGTGGATGCTATTTTGGTTTTGCCTTTAGTGTTACCATAAAGAAACACTTGATTACTTCCACCATTGTCTCATAGGGCTAGGGGATGAGATTAGATGGTCCAGCTACTTGGATTCTTTTTTTCCTTTCTTTAAGGTGGAGGTGGTTGTGTGCAATTGTGCTATGTATAATGTTTGATTCCCCTACTTGCCCATAGCTAGAGTTTATAATTAAAGCCTCAAGGGCATAAGGGCATATACTTGTATAACAGAATTTTCGAATCAATCACTGTGATTTGTAAATTATTGTAAAAGATAAAAAATAATAGATAAACTAAATCATAAAGGTATATGAAATGCACAAAACTTTCATTCTATTAAATCTTTACCATATAAGAGTGATTTGTTAACTTTACAAATCACATATCACAAATTAGCATTATTTATTAAGATCTCTCCTCTTATAAATTGTCTAGAGTTGTTTATGATTGGATTGCTTACTAAATTTAAACAATCATTTGTAAGTTTTGTACTTTTCACCTCTTAGTTGTTAGTTAGAGTTATTTATGATTGGATTGGATTACGTATTTTTTATTGTTTTTATTATTTTACCTTAAAAGATTCTCAAGTATATCTTAGGGATAATTCTCTTTCCATTTCATAGGAATTAAGGTGACTTTTTAAAGGGATAAAAATTGAAATTATATCATTTACGTAATGTTTATTTTTTTTATCATAGGTGTTAATTTATTATCAAATTAAATGTTTTCAAACTGTTCAATTTGAAAAAAAAAATGAATTTCTACAAATGAAAAATATATCATTATATATGGGATTGAGAGAGTAATAAAGGTTTTTCCTTTCATCATTGTAATAGGTATAATCGTCACAATCTACAAAATGATTGATTTCCTTTTCCACTCTTGTCGGTAGAAAATTCTTTTTTTCCTAAACTCGTAATAAACAATTAGTATACTTCCACCGTTCTTATGAGAATGCATCCAAAACTTTTTGGGTGAAATTTAGTTAAAAAGAGAAATTAAGTTGGAGAATAAAATATAAAAAAACAAGTGGTTGATAGAATTGAATGGTTAAGATACAGAGAGATGATAAGTTTGTGATTTAGACTAAAAGAAATAAAGTGGGACCATTACCAAAAAAAGAAACGTTGCAAAATGAGTGAGACAAACTAATATAAAAAGTGATATAAGTTAAGAGGGACAAAGGGAGTATTTAATTAATAATTCATTGAATCTATCTTAAATAGATCTATATTGATGCACATGTGAAGAGTTATTCACTTATCTTAGGTTTGTTGGGAATTAAACATTATTAGAGTGGTCATATCTTTAAAATAGGCAAAATGTTTTATGAGGTCACATTCCCAAAAGTTTATTAACAAGGTGGATGATACTTATGAGACTTCCCTAATTTATACACTTAACCTAATCTGAATAATAAGAACAAAAATTACAAGATATTGATAGCGTCTAATAGTAAGGCATGACGATTTCAAAAAAAAAATAATTGTAACGCATGTCAGTTTGAATGATGTTAATTAGGTTTTGTTTTGGTGAAAGTAAATGCCCAATTGCTATTCAACACAAAACCATCATTTATGAAGACAATATTTTTTTCATGTTTGTCTCTAACGTTTTGTTTGGTGAAAGATTTTTTTTATCTTATTCAATAAATTTTGATAAATAATTTTTAAATCAACTAATAAAAAATTGAATTTTAAGTCATAATGAAAGAATACTCTAAGAACTTTTTCTATTGTCTTAGACTTGTCATTTCACTTTTTTCTAATAAACATCTGCTACATAATATTTAATTTAGTCAAATAATTTTATTAAACTATTTAAATATACAACTTTTAAAAAATCAATGTTACTAACTACTTAAATAAGTTAGCTAAATCATTTAACAACGGGTTGATAAATACCCCTATTCACATTATTCACAATTTTTTTCAAAAGCTGGTTTTTTATTGGAGCCAGACAATAATGTTGATTGTAACCAATTATGTATATGTAATATTTAAGTTTTGATTTATATAGTCAATTATTATACACAATAAATTAGGTTATACCAATAATATTCATCCCATTGTTGGTTGATGTTTTGGAGTCGATATTGGATTAATTGCTTGCTCCATATGTCAATAATAATGTAACCATTTTTAGGACTGACCTTAGATATTGGGGAACTGGGTGAAATAGCATATTGGAATCCTTTTTCTTTGCAATTTATAATTTATATGGACCTTTTACAATTATTAATTTAGCTTTTTTGATATGGAGCCCTGGGCGACGGTTCCTCTTGCCCACCCTTAGGGCCGGCCCTGAGTCCACTTTAATCTTAAATATAATGTTTGGAGTAATATAAAAATATTCTTTAATGAAAAAATATAGTTGAAATTCTTAAAATATATCGAACTAGACTATTAAATATAATTTCTATAAACCGCGTGGGACGGTTAGTACGAATTAAAAATTGGAATAAAGAACAATTAATAAAAAACAATATTCATATTTAAAACAAAAATGGAGTTGTCGTGAACATCCTTTAATTTCCAGCAACCTTTAACATTATTTATTATAGTCAACTAGTTTTATATGAAATACTCCGTAAATAGTAAATAACAATAATGACACAAAGTTTGACGAAATTATTGTATTCATTAATTACGTGTTCATTGACAATTTAACGTCATAATTCATTTTTTTTTGAGATGGTTTAACGTCATAATTCATAGTTACAAAATAATTTATTGAAAATCATAAAGAATATATACTACAAATTTATTCTAATTTTTTTCTCAAAAAATATTCTTATTAAATATTCCTTAGAAAGGTGGTATATGGTACGATGATGAAAAATTGTGGAAATTGAAAAACACTTTTAATATTAGACTTCCATTGCATGGAAATAATCAAAATTAATACTGAATTTATTTTTTTAATGACATTAATCAAACAGAGTATTATTATATCTAGAAAAAATATATAATCCAATAAAATTATATAGTATAAAGTAATGTTTGAGATTATCTACAGTCAAATATTTTACAAATGTCCAAATGTAATGATCGACTATAGATGTCATTTTAATAATACGGTATAATCGAACACTTTACATATATATATATATATATATATATATATATATATATAATTGCCCTTTATCAATAAAAGTATTCGACTTTCCCTAATCACGATTATCATGGGGTGTTCAACCCTCTGATTATTGTTTAGCTGTTCTTTGTCTATTGCATATTGAAGTAGGATATACTAGATTTGTGGCCTTGCTTCCACTCATAAATGTTTGATGAGAATATGTATAATTTTAACATAAAAAAAGATTAATTATATTGACTTTTTCGATCTCTATTAACAAAAAAAATAAATCTTATGTATTTAATTCATTATATAATATATACATAGTAAAAAGGTATCGTTCTCCTTTATGGGTATGAATTGCCGTCTTCTATCCTTCCCCAGATCCTGACCATAGTTTTCTATGGGTGGGTTTCACTGGATATGATGATGATGATTACTTATAATAAAAATCTAATTTTTTTTAATAATTTTTACTTATATACAATTAAAAATATTAATAGTTAAAAACTTACGTCTTTTAAGAATTGTTTCAATAGAAAAAACATATAATATTAATCTAATTTTGCTATCAATTTCGACCATTTAAAATGCGAAAAACGTCTTTCAGCTTTGTGGTATAGAAATTTTGATTTTTCACCAATGTAATTTTAATCATCTATTGAAAAAGAAAATCCATATAGAGATTTTCAAACCTAGGCTGAAAAATATGAATACACTTATTAGAAATTCTAATCTTAGTTCATGAAGTCAAACAGTTTAATTGTTAGAATAAAAGAAGTCAAAAGAAACAAAAATGTAAAGCAACGTGAAAGACAAAATTACTTCACCACCTTGGCCTTTACTGCTTTTTTGTCAACAGCTGGATATATAAGACAGCCTGCTGGTGGCTAGGCCTAATTGCCTATGCCAGCTTCTATTTTGTTTTTGAATTCATAATATGTTTATCCACTATTAACATAATTTGCTTTTAGTGACATATATTTAGCGCCATTTAAATGCTATTTTAAATTTCTTATAGTGTATATATAGTATTTAGTGACATTTATTAGACCCTTTAGCAGCATATTTAAAAGTCACACTAAAGCTTTTAGCGACATAGGATCTAGTGACATTTCTCACAAATGTCACTATAGACTATAGTGACAATTATATATCCCACTAAAGACCACATTAAGTGTCGCTAAATCACTTTATGGTGGAACTAAAAATAAAAACCAATAATTATTACAATAAAAATATGAATCAGTGGCATTTTTTTAATGTCACTAAATCCGATGTCGCAAAAAGCTAAATTTGCTATGGTGATCTTGAATAAACTATACATCCTCCTGTTTATTACTATAAGTGTTTCATTTACTTTTAATATATTATTTATCTAACACTTTTAAAACTATTTTATTGTTAATCTATGATTTAAAATATAGTTATGTGAGATCCTATTTGATTCGTTTTAGCGGATCCAGGACTCAAACTCACTGATAGTACAATCATCACAAAAAAAAAATCAAATAATTTTTTTTAAAAAAATCATATATATATATATATATATATATATATATATATATATATATATATATATATATATATATATATATATATATATATATATATATATATATGTTAAAAAGTAATTATATGGACATCAATTTTCCAAATTACGAATTAATAATAATAAGACACAAAAATTATACAGAAAGTGTGTAGCTTAATTGGTCATGAGTGTCCCAAAAACGCTTCAACACAAAAGGTCTTAGGTTCAGATCCTATAAACAACAAATTTTTTTAATAAAATTTAGTGCTCTCACGCGCGGGCGGGGGATCCAACTGGATTCGCCCTTGTTTTAAGGTGAGGTTTATTAATATAACTTTTTATAATTTTTAGTTATACATAATTAAATATATTATGAATTAAATAAGTGCATTCGATAGTGTATAAAGAAAATGAGAAACTTAAGCGAATAGCAGGAAATATAAAAGTATGATGATCAATTTTCATTTTGTGTATTTCTGGTCCGAGAGGAGGTCTTGTATTAAATATGATTTGTTAATAGAAATAAAAAATAAGTATAAACGTGGATATATATGAAGTCATTTTTTGATTAAATTTTGATAAAAATATAAAATAATAAAGAAAGTGTAATCATGTGGAGTGCTTTTATTGACTAAATATTGACAAAATTACAAATTTAGTATGTATACAATTTGTTTTTTGGAATGAACAATTTGATATGTTTACAAGTTTTATGGAATGAACAAAACGATATGTTTACAAAAATTTTGGAATCAACAAATTTGATATGTCTACAATTTTTTAATGTACAAATTTGATGTGTACAACTTCTATAAAAGGAATGTGATACAAATAAAAAAATTAACTTAAATAAAAAAGTGGAATATATGATTAGAATGTAGGGACTAAGGAGTAATTTGTTTTAACTTTTAAGGGTGGATTGAAAAACAGCGTTTAAATATTAAATTAATTCATGATTTTCTATTAATGGTAATTTTGTAGATGATGGTTACTATTATTTTCATAAAATAAGTTATCTGATTTTTAAGGAAACAATATTCAAATTGTCAAATATGTGATTTTTTTTCAAAATTTCATAACCATTTATTTACCACCAAATACAGTTTATTAAGAAATACTACATAAATAGTTATAATTTGTGAAGAGATAAAATAAATAACTAATGTAGGACAAATAATAACATAAACAGATTATCCTACCTAATGTATGTTATATTTCTTTTACTAATTCCATCATGTAATATCAAATTAACTACAAGTTTTTTATACATTCATATGATGTTCTTTTTTCCATTGTTACATTTCTATTATATTTTAGGTGATGTTCTCTCCATCTTATTTAATTTTTTTAACATATTTTTTTATTTTTCTCACAATTAATATTAATCACAATCTAACTTTTCTCAATAAACGTGCAATATTGTGTTGTTGAAAACTCTTTAGGTGAATTGGATTAATATATTAGTCCCATTGTCCTTATACGATTACAGTTATTTTACGACTTTAATTCATGTCACTTACTTTTCACTATTTTTGATAATGATATCATTTTCTCTTTTTTTGTCTAAATCACTTATTTTTCTTGCATCTACATATTTTATAAATCTCCAGCTATAAATTAATATCTACTCTATAAAAAAGACAATTTTATAATGACAGAGAAACTAATAAAAACGATATAGTAATTATAGAAAAATTAAATCTCAATTAATTAATTAATTACTTTAAAATTAAAATAAATTTTTTATAGACCCACGTGTATGAATGTTATCTAGAAAAGTTAAAAAAAAAACATGGTCTAGTCTAATCTAATTATATATCTAATCTAATCTAATAGAATGAGGCTGGCTGTAACGAAATTGCGTGCCAGACTACGATTAATTGAGACCTTTCGTTGATTAAGATGATGATAATGATGACTGGTTAGGTTTTAGTCACGTTTTTTAACCCAATTTTTTGGCTCTTTTCTTATTTATTTTTCAAAGTTCCGTCAGTCAGTATCCGACCCCGACGTCGGTATACAGTACTTAATTTTTTTTATTTTTTTTTTTGAGATAATACAGTACTTAATTTATTCCTATGAATTTGCTGTTTTAAAACATTATATTAATATATGGATATTTTAATTGAAAGAGAGAACTCAAAAGCACATAAGGTTACTCAATGACCCATGAAGGAGCCTTTAAGTAATTCAGCTAGCATTTGGAGAGACTGTCTCTTTGAGAGACGTATCTCACTCCAGCCTATTAAAAATTAATACCTACTTATTGTATTCTTAATGCCTACATACATTATCCTTAATGCATACTTACCGTATCCTTAATGCCTACTTTCAATATATTAAATATCTACTTACATCATTCTTAACGTCTACTTACAATATTTTTAAAATATATGATGGGCTGGCTCAATTAGATTTGGTCTCTCAAAGATACCGTCTCACACAAGAATTTGTGTAATTAAATTATTTTATACAAGAGTTTTTTTTTATTAATTCTCTATTTAGGTCATCTCACCATGAGACGACTTTGACCAGGTCAGCCTAAACTATTAAAAGCAATTCAGTTTTCATATTTATGATTTTTACTAATAATCCTTTTTATAGACTAGTCTCACGATAAGACAGTTTAATACGAGACGAGCTAAAAAAATTTCACTCAGTGGCCCATGTAGAAGCACTTAGTAGCCTAATTTCATTATATTAAAACGAAGATAAGATATGTGTTGGAAAATTTAAAAAGTAGTATGAACATTTCTATATAAAAATTAAACTAATAAAGTTAAATAAAAATAAGTATATATGGTTATTTCAAGGGTAGACTGCATAGTGAATATTTGACTGACAAGGAGTCAAGGAGTTTTAACTGAACATGAATAAAGAATTTTGAATGATGTTTACAAGGTGATTAATTTAGTATAAATATGAATTAAATAATAAGTAAATTATAAGATGGATAAATATATCAAGTAACTAACTCAACCAAAAGCTTAAATTGATGGTTGATGTCTCAGGATATGTTATGAACTCTAACACGCCCCCTCACACGAGAGCCCATTGAGCTAGAAGTGTGGGTGCACATAGGTACTGAATATTTCACTTTAAATGAGGGGTGATTGAGATTCGAACTCGTGTCCTCTTGTCACGTTGGCTTCTGATACCATATCAAGGAACCAACTTAACCAAAAGCTTAAGCTGATGGTTGAGGCTCCAGGATATGTTATATACTCTAACAAAATATGTTTTTCTAAACATTTAATATTTTATTTTTATGAAGGGATTCAACCCTAACAGAGTAATGAAAGAGCACTAAAACCGGACATGTATAATGTATACATAAATTAACACGAATTATGAGAGACGATCTTTCCGAGAGACACATTAGATTTATAGGCTAAATTGTCTTATTAATACAAATTAAAGCAAAAATAAAAATGTAAGCTTGTTTTGAGGTCATCTCTTTGGAAAATGGTATATCACAAGAATAACTGATAAATTAAAGGAAAAATTATCAGGAATAATACAACCTTTTGCTTATTTCCCTACAATAATACCAACTTTTGATTAACCATGAATAATACCAACTTTTGGGGGTGTTTTCCTACAATATACCTAATAGTATGTTAAAAATCAAACTATAGGTGATTATATGACAAAAAAATTTAGTAAATTAGTTAATAAACTAAAGTTGGTATTATTCTAGGAAAAAAACCCCCAAAGTTGGTATTATTCATGGTTAATTAAAAGTTCGTATTATTATATGAAAATTAACAAAATATTGTATTATTCACGGTAATTTTTCCTAAATTAAAAGGATAGATATTTATTTTGTAAATTATAAGTTGTAACAATGTAACAATATTTGGGCTACTTGGACTTTTAACGTGACTAGCAAGCCTATGTATATTAGTGAATTTTTGAAACAAATAAGAGTTTCAATTAAAAAAAATAAAAAACTAAGAGCCAAATCAAACTATATCCAAAAATAAGCGTGAAATTCCCAAAGCAGAGGTTTGGAGCTGTTCGCAGTTAGTAACTGCGAACAGCTATGTGTGGTTTTGTGCTGTTCGCAGTTACTAACTGCGAACAGGTATGCGTGTTTTTAAGTCAGTTTCTTTCTTCCCAGAAACCATTTTCCCAATTTCATAAAC
The DNA here is from genome assembly GCA_019425755.1 of Amaranthus cruentus. Lineage (NCBI taxonomy): Eukaryota > Viridiplantae > Streptophyta > Magnoliopsida > Caryophyllales > Amaranthaceae > Amaranthus > Amaranthus cruentus. Next base: position 23,920,094 of record CM033453.1, read on the forward strand.
CCTAACTTTACTAAAAAACGGCATTTTTCTCTTTAAAACCCCTCTTAAACTACCTTGCTTCCATCAATTGTTGCTTTCATAATCTAATTTAGCTCTTCAAATCTAGTCTGGGATAGTCTAGCTTGCTCAAAGGTAATTTTTTTTTATAATTTTTCAATTTTTTGTCATTTTTTAGGTTAATAATAAACTTTGTTTTAAATACTCCAATGTAGGTAAATTCTTCAATCAACACTCTTTTGAAGCTTCCACATTTGATCAAGGTAATGTATAATTGTTATATTATCTCTATTTTGTTGGTTGATTAGTTGTTGGTGATGATGAGCATTGATATGTATTAATTAGAAATATTTGAACTTAAGTATTTGTATTTTAATAGAAATGATGATCTAGAAATATATAATTAGAATTGAGGATGTTGTTTTGGGATTGATGATGTTCTTGATTATGTTTGTATTGATGTAGAAATGGCGTCCTTTCGTGTGACTATTGTGTGTTTTTGGAATGGTTCTATTCGAGAAAGTAGTGGGAATGTTGATTATGTTGGTGGTAGACGTAAGTTGTTTGCGTGCAAATCAAACATGGAATTGATTGAGTTTAAACGCCTTATAAGTTCTAGGATTGGGTTGGATCTAACAAAATTTACCGTTGATATAAGTTTCAAGTATTTCATGAGTGGACAATATACAGTCCTTCCGGTTGAGGATGAGTACGCTTTAGATGCTATGTGGGAGCATTCAAAGATTTCCCATTCTTTAGAAATCTACGCGGAAGTAGTTCCTTTAGGTAATGTGGTTGCTTCTAATCCTAATCCTACACCTATGCCTATATCCACTCAAGATCCGTTTAATCCTTCCCCTTGTACTCCTTCTCAACCCCCTCCCAATCAATTTTCAAATGATGAAGTAGTAAACTTAGGAGATATGGATGATGGTTGTGAGAGTAATGAGCTTGATGATGATCCATCTGAGGATGATGTGGATGTGGATGAGGATGCCCTAGCAACTGACATGACTTTAGGAAATATTGTTCCCCCTACACCCTATGCAAAATGTCCATCTGTAGATGAGCATGAGGAGGACAACTCATGGAGGACTTGGGCTTGTGATACTACATACACTGAAGAAGGGGAGTTGAAGAAGGGTATGAGGTTTGATAATAAGGAAGCTTTGTTGGAAGCTATAAGAGTGTATCATATTAGTAGAAATGTGGAGTATAGAGCAGAGACTTCAAACCAATCCGTCCTTACCTTGAAATGTAAGCGGGGTTGTTCATGGAGACTTAGGGCTAGGATTGATACATATACATCTTCCTGGCTTATTGTTACATACAATGGGAAGCATGAGTCTTGTATTCAAGATAGTGACATTGTCTCGGTTGGACACATCCACTTGACATCCTCTGTTATTAACAATGTGATTAGAAATTGTGTTGCTAAAGACCCATCAATTAAGGTATCTTAGTTAGTCGGATGGTTAAAGATCGTTTTGGTATTGAAGTGAACTACAAAGCGAGCTTGGTGTGCTAAGCAACAAGCATTGATGTCCATATATGGGTCTTGGGAAGGTTCTTACACTCTCCTTCCTCAATTTTTAAAAGCTTTGCAACATTCAACCGGGATTGGTAGTTGATTGGTTCTTTAAGGAAGACAATGAGATGGGTGTTTATAGGCGACCTAATATTAGAACCTTCAACGGGTCTTTTGGCGTTTAAACCTTGCATTGATGGCTTCAATCATTGTAAACCCTTATTGCTATTGCACACACTTGTATGGTAAGTATCGTCATACTTTATTGCTGCCATTACCCAAGATGGTAATAAGGGAATCTTTCCATTAGCTTTTGCCTTGGTTGAGAAGGAGTGTAGTCTTTGCGTGGTGGTGGTTCATGGCTTGTATCGTAAGCATGTGACACAAAGGTGCGGTCTATGCATCATTTCGATAGACACTTTGGTATTTTAGCAACCATGGGCGGCGGTGGCAACCACCTTATCGTATCATAGGATTTGTTTCGTCACTTGCTTAGCAACTTTAATGCGTGCTATGGGTAATGTTCAATTGAAAAAGTTGTTTGGTAGAAGCTGCGAGCAAAGGCAACAAGCTAAGTTAATGAATGGCTTAAAGGCAATTGCAAGCTGCTAAAAGAGGCCGTTTTTGGATTGATAGCGTGGGAGATATGTCAAGTGGTCGTTATGTCATGATGGAGGGTATAGGTATGGCGTTACGAACACGAATTTAGCCGAAGTTTTCAACTACGTATTAAAGGGTGTTCGTTTCTTACCTTTGACCACACTTGTTGAGTTCACCTTCTATCGGATAAATGATTATTTTGTTCAAAGACGTCAACGTGCTAGTTTATGGTTACTTGGAGGACACAAGTACACTTCACATGCCACCAAGATTATCAATAGAAACACCGAGAAGGCGAACTTTCATGAGATTGTTGCTTTTGACTATAACAGAGGTGTTTTTGAAGTTAAGACTGGAAGGGGTAACAGAGGTTCTTCGAAGGGGGGTAAGATTCAAACAGTGGACTTGCATCAAAAAAAGTGCACATGTAACAAACTGGAGATATACCACCTTCCCTGTTCACATGTGCTTGCTGTTTGCATGAAACGACATCTATCATATGAGCGCTTTGTGGATCCTTGTTACACTTCTCAGAGTTATGCAAGCACGTACGAACCTTGTTTCAACCCGATGCTTGATAACAGGTCATGGCCTGAGTATAGGGGTTTTGAAGTTAGACATGACCCCGATCAAATTCGTGGTAAAGGAAGACCTAAGTCTAAGAGGATTGCCAATGAGATGGATGAAGGCACAAGGAATCGCAGTAGTTGTGGTCGTTGTGGGAGTGAAGGCCATAATTCTAGAACTTGTAACTCCAGGTAATTTACAATATATATAACACAAATGTTTGAAACATAATTAACGTAATGTTAATATTAAAATATATGTTAATAACTCAAATGTATGAAACATAATCAACGTAATGTTAATAACTCAAATATATATTAACCTAATTCACTTGATATACAGTAGTAGAGGAGATGGATCCAGCAGCTCCAGGACCCCAAGATCCTAGTGTCCTGACTATGCAGGAGGAGCACAGGAGCACTCCTCTATGGGATGCCGAGGTTAGTGTTTTGTTCTAAATATTTTATTTATAATGATGAAACATTACACCGTTAACATATGTACATGTCTATCTACGTAGGTTTCAGATACAGCTACCTTAGGCACCAGGCATCCAGATTCGGTTCCATGGGAGATCGATGATAGGATCATCCCATACCTAGAGAGAGCCAGGTTATTTGATTTCCACCTTGTAGCTTATGGTAGAGTGGACCGTGCTATCATCACGGCACTTGTTGAGAGATGGCGTCAGGAGACGCACACGTTTCATCTCCCTCTTGGTGAGGCTACTATCACACTACTGATGTAGCCTTACTAACCGACTTCCCATCGAGGGCGTCGCGTGTCCCTCTGGCGTCGCTATCGGTGGCGTGACTTAGTTCACCGCATCCTGGGAGAGCGCCCTCCAGCGGACGTGATTCGGGGGAGCGGTCTGCGGAGTACGTGGCTGGTGCAGACCTTCTCACAGCTCCCCGCAGGTGCTGACGAGGGCACCATATCGAGGCGAAGCGTCACCCTTATATTGATAGGAGGCTGTCTTGTTTGCGATAAAACAAGCACCAAGTTCACTCCTATATTTGACGCTTCTGGGCGACCCATGGGAGGTTATCTCCAGTACAGTGGGATCCGCCACAGGCTACTTATCTGAGGCTGTGGTGCTTCCAAAAAGGGCGTCCGGGAGATCGCAGGACCACTTGCCATATTACAGGTAATTATAATAACATATACAACTTCTACTATAGTACTAATATCGTCATTATAAAACACTAATATATAATTTATATTTATAGCTGTAGGCGTGGGAGCACATTTTGATCGGCCAGCCTTACGGTCGGTTGGTCGAGGTGAGTTTCTCCTCCGCAAACCCCTGAGAGACTCCCTATGGTTGCGTTGGAATTTTTGGCCAGAAATGGTACCGAGCCTAGGATTCTAGCGAGATCAGTTAGATCTTCTGCAACAGAATCAGGTAAACATTTAACAAATCAATATCGTTATTTCAAAGCTATGATCTTTACCGCATCAATAACGTACCTATATTATAGTTTGTATGGGATCCATACCGTAGGGCTTACGCATTGTCCACGATCACTTCGGGATTGATCGGTGTGTGGAGGGCTTCATGCCACTCATATGCTTCGACATTGTCGAAGTACATCTACGAGCGTTCTGCGCCAATATGGGTTGAGTCGAACATACCTCCACACGTGATACCGGCGGCTGCACCTCATCTCCGGAAGAACGGGCCACGACTAGCGGTGGAGATCAGCGGCGCCACATGCGCAGGATGATAGGCGGAGGTTATAGCCCAAGGTGCGCCAATTCATTCTGTCGGGACACCGACAACACCGGATTACATGCAGTGGTTCCTCTCCATCACACGTCGATGGATGACACCACGTGGCGTCACTAGCGCCGAATATACTCTGCTGCACGCTTGACTCGATTTGTAAGTCTTCATTTACATTTAATTTATTTACTTTTCGATCTCATATTGTAATACTAGATTAACTAAGCTCTTAATTAACATTTCCAGGCAAAAGGTGTGGCGGACGTTATCCGGACTACTCATGAGGAGCCGGTCCGAGAGATTGCGCAGGATGTGCTCCTTGCACGAGTTCCAGCACTTCATACGGAAGTTGCTTGCGGTCATCATCGACGAGCGTGAAGCTCATCGGAGGAGATGGAGTTGTCCTACGACTATCGATGCGGGCCATCTCAACCAACTCAACCATCTCAATCATCCCAATATCAGACCCCTCCCCGACCAACTCAAGCAACCGGGTCTTACTACCGTAGGAGGCCTAGGAGACCAACTCAGTTGGATAGGGTAGATGAGTGATCGGGATTTTGTTGTATGTATTTGACTACGAATGTTTTAAACATATGTATATATTTAGTTGTATGTTTTAGACATATGTATATATTTAGTTGTATGTTTTAGACATATGTATATATTTAGTTGTATGTTAATGATCTTCAAGTTTGTTAATCATGCAATTACACATACATAGTTTGTTAATTAACTACTACAATTACAATCTAGGGTTTCTTCTTAAACTTATTCAAAATCCTCTTCGTTTCTTCACTTCTATGAGCCTTATCAAGCGCTTCCCTTTTCAAGTTATTTATCTCCTTTCTAAGCTCTTCATTCTCCTTATGAAGCCTAACAATGATTGCTCTTTGACATTCGGTGCCCTCCGGATCAACCCACCTAAAGTAGGTGCATCCTAAGGTCATGTCATCTTCGAATAGTGGACAAGCAACATATTGACGCCCGGGATACGTATCGCTCCAATCACGACCAAACTCGACTTCATAACCACAATGACAATGCTCATTCATGGGCAATGAATCTTTCATTTACACAAACATATAAGTTAAATGCATCAATATAAATCAATAATAGCATTAATAAAATGAAAGAAAACTTAATAACTATATAAATAAGAATATTAACAAATAAACTTACCTAAACAAAGGGATAATAGCTTTTTAAAATATGTGATAAATTAAGTTTTAGGGTGTATTTATAGAGAAATGGAAATGACCGTTAATTGGACCATACAACGGCTAGTTTGAAAGGGTAAAAAAGGCAAACATCCTGTTCGCAGTTAGTAACTGCGAACAGGTCAAAATCAGTCAACAGCCTGTTCGCACTTATTAACTGCGAACAACTCCAAACCTTTATCCAAACCTACCAGACGCTTATTTTTGGATATAGTTTGTTTTGGATCTTATTTTTTTATATTGAAACTCTTATATGTTTCAAATTTTCTATATTAGTTTTCTGGGCCACAGCCCAACGCAACAATGCTACATATAATTTGAAAAGCCCATTGTATAAGACTAGTTTAGCTACATTTATAAACGAAAATTTGAAACAAATAAGAGTTTTAATATAAAAAAATAAAAAAATAAGACTCAAATCAAACTATATCCAAAAATAAGCGTCAAATTCCCAAAGCATAGGTTTGGACATTCTGATTACTAAGTGCTGAGCAGTGGAGTAATACTTTGACTTGCTGATTAGTAGCTTGCTGAAGCAGAGTCAAATATCAACGCTTCCCACTTACTAAGTGGAACGACCTTTATTTGACTTTGTTAGCATTACTAGCCTGAACGTCTGCTTTTGAAATCTTCTCTTCTTCGCAGCTTAGGAGCTGCAGACTCCATAAATTAAGGACATCGTATAATAAAATTTATGTACAATTAAATTAGTTTTTGGAATAGTTTGTTTTGGCTCTTGATTGATGATTTTTTTTGTTTTATAATCTTATTCATTTCAAAATTTCTTTATAAACCAGGTAAATCATGTACCATGCTAATTTACCCGTTGGATCAATTAAGTGTCAACAACTTAATGACATCGTATAATAAAATTTATGTACAATTAAATATAAATTGTTTTTGATATATGTTCATCGCATGTAATATATTTAAAAATGCTCAATAGATGTTTAATAAAATCACTACAATTTTGAGTACTAAATGGATATATTTAGTGATAATTAATTAATTTAAATGTCATAATTTTAAGTTTCTTATAGTATATAGTGAATTTAGTGAGATATTTATTAGACTACTTAGTAGCTTAATAAAAAATAATACTTTCTAAAGCTTTTCGTGACATATATCTAGTGACATTTTCATAAATGCTACTATAGAATATAACAATTACATATGTCACCAAAAGCCAAATAAAGTGTTACTTAATCACTTTATAGTTGAGCTTAAAATAAAAACTAACAATTATTACATTAAAAATATAAATCAACGATAATTTTTTTATGTCACTAAATCATATGTCGCAAAAAAGATAATTTTGTTGTAATGAGGATATCTATGATATTTGTTTAATGCATGTGCTCCTTTTAAATCTTATTTCAAGGGTAGGTAATTAGTTTTGAGCAACCCCAATCTTTTATTTTTTGAGTCCACCCTTTAATTTGCATCTATAGCCATAGGCTAGAAAAATATTAAAATAAAATTAATAGACTGAGAAAATAAAAACACCACAATTATAAAAATATTAAAGAAATATTAATTAATTTTGTTATTAATAAATCTAATTCTTCTTGATGTAAGCTATCTCTTTAATTCAAAAAAAAAGTTATAAAAATATAATAAGTAAAATGACTGAGGCTAATCATATAAAAACAATGAAAGATTATTTGTAAGAATGTCAATTTAAACTCACAAATTCTCGTGAGAGAGAGACGGTCTCTTTGAGAGACCATCTTTAATTGGGTTAAACCACTATATATTTTTTAAAACATTGTAAGTAGGCATTAATTAAGAGATGTAAGTAGACATTTAAGATATTGAAAATAGGCATTAAGAATACAATAACTAAACACTAAGAATAATATAAGTAGGCATCAAGGATATAGTAAGTAGACATTAATCTTTAATAGGAAGAATTTGAATTATATCTCTCAAAGAGACGGTCTCTTAAAAGACTAGCTAACTTAAACTCTTTAAAATAGCAATTTAAATACACAACGGCCGCTAGAATATATCTATTATCACAAATTCCACTATATTCAAATCTTTATTAACTCTATCTTCAAAAAAAAAAATAAAAAAAAATCTGCATTTAACTCTATGAAATCTTAAATCATAGCCTAGTCCTTAAAACCTGTTTAAGGGGCATCAGTGTGACGTTGTTGTCATTAGTTTGTGCGTATAATTAATTATGATTATCTTTTTTATTGACTAATCATGCCCTAATTAGTGCTTTTCATGTCTAATTTCACACTATTTCATACCAGGGTAATAAAATTTATAATTTTTTTTTAAGGTTCAAAATTAACTCAAACAAAAAATTTATTTTGATATAACATTGGCATGTCTTCTCATACAAGAGCCACCTTTGTCAAAAATTGTGAATGTAACGCATGTCTTTTTTATAGTATATTGCTAAATGTTACACTTAATTTTTTAATTTTTTTTTTTGAATAAATGTTACACTTAGATTAGTATGGGGAATTTATGGCCTATCATTACGTTTGTTTCAGATACCATGTTAAACCACTAATTTAATCAAAATTTAAATTAATAGTAATTAATACTCCAAAATACTTCAATTGAAAGTGTCTCAACTTTCAATCAACAGGTCCTCTCTTGAGACCGTCTATAGTATAGACGTCTCTCAGAAGTCCATCCGGCCATCCCATATCTCTCTATTGACTTACAAAACCATTAATCAGTTTTTTTTTTTATTTATAAATTGGATGGACCCCAAAACTAGAGACGTCTATTGTATAAGAATTTGTGTTCAACTATTTAATAAATATAATTGTATAACAATTAATAACAAAAGTCATAGTATGGTTGGGCTTTGATCAAGTAAAAGATATATAAGGCAGTTGACTTTATATCAATTTCTTTGTTTAATTTCTACTTGCTGCCTTTGAAAATTTTAATCATATTTAAATTGAAGAGCAAATATAATTTTTTAAAAACCTTTTTTTTTAATAACTAGTTGTGGGGCCGCGTGCGTAAGTTACACTATCGAATTTAATTATGATATTTTATACATTTGTATTGATATGTAATAATACGAATGAAAATATTGAAATGTCAATATGTTGCAAAGGTGCTAAATAGGCGGTCCTATAAGTTACACTATTGAATTTGATAATGTTATTTATACACTTCTATTAATAATTATTCGAAATATTTATCAAAAAATAATAATAATTCGAAGTAAAATATTAAAATGTCGAAGTAAGACAAAGGTTTGAAGGATTTAAGGGTTGAAGATGTATATGAAGACATGAAAAAGTATTGAAAGTATGGTCAAATCAAATTTGATTTCAATTTTGAGTCAAAGGGCCGACCATATTGATAAGAAAATTCATATTTACAGAAAAAAAACTAAGTTATTATGCACCTCCATAGTTTCACAACTCACAAGGAGTTTCAATTGACATGCTCCAACAGTTAGTACATGTACATCCTTAGTCCTTACATATCAAAAGAGTTTCGACATAAGTTGTCACCAGAAAACCTATTTGGGGGTGCTAACAAACAAAAACTTTAACACTGACCCTAGCAACTAACTGCTTTCTAAATGTTAGTTGTAGATCACAATGAAGTTGTAGTAAGTAACTAACTCTTCACAAAGCAGACACCCAAAACAATATCATCTAGTTCTGCAGCTAGGGTGGACATGGTCTGATTTAGTCTGGTCTGACACTAAAATCAGACCAAACCAAAAATTTCGATCTGGAAAATTTCCAGACCGGACCGGACCAAACTGTTCTACAACGGTTTGGTCTGGTCTGGTTTACAATTTTTATTTTTATATTTTTTTCCAAATTAATTTATGTTCTATGAAAATATTTCGCACTTACAAACACTAAATAAATATAATTTGAGTTGATTGCATCAACATTATTCAAGTATATATTACTATATAAAAATAATATCTCAAAATATCTAAGTAGAAACCCGTTTTTTTATAAAAACTTTTTATAGTTTTTGGTCAAATTACGGTTTACGGAGTGGTCTGAAAAATTTAAAAACCGGGACCAGAACGTAAACTATAATTTTTTTTGAAAAAAAACCAGACCAAGACCATTTAGACCGTAGACCAGACCAAATACTCAAATTACGGTTTAGACCATATCTTATAGAACACTATTACATAGCAACCTCTGCAGAGGCTAGGATCTGCTTCATACTCTTTGCTACATAATACTCCCTCCGAATCAGTTTACTTGTCCTATTTTCTTATTTGGCATTATCATACCACTTGTCCCATTTTCTTTTTTGGCTATCCTTTTTTTACCTAAATACCCCCACTTTTCCAATTTCCAATAGACAACTACCACCTTTACAATTAATTTAATCAATTAAAATACCTAACTACCACCTTTTTAATAGACCCCACTCAACCCTTAAAATCCGTGAAAAATCTAATGGAACGAGTCAACTGATTCGGAGGGAGTATCATTTAATATCATAACTAAGTTTGTAAAAGTTTTCTCCGCAATTCCAAGGAGCCATACAACGCATCTTAAATACCATCTTGAGAAACTCTCTTGTTGCATTCTATCCCGCATCAATCTATTTAAGTTCAGCCCTTCTATTTTTCTTCTTAGCAGAAACATTATTAAGAATTTAAGTTTCTCTACTTCTTGCATACCAGAAAAGGTTGCATTGTTCGTTTGAACTTCACCAAGAAAATAATGTGAACAAATTGTGAAACGATATTATAACCTCACTACACAAAGACATTTGATACCTAAATTGACAAATAACTACAAAAAAGACAATGAAAAAATTAAGAAAAGAGAAAACCAACTTCATAACATTCCAAATCTTATTCGAACCCAACTTAAGAACTCGAAAACTGTTGATCCCAGTATCAGTAATAGACCATGTAGCTTGACGTTTCCATTCAAGTTCGTGACTTCTACTAAAAATCCTTGTTCCTTCTGTCAAAAGAATAACAGTTATAATCCAAAAATCTTATCTTTCGAAAGTCATAGCAAACCCACCAAGAAGAACTACAATAGCCCTAATGAACCCAATTGTACCTAATCCAGTAGCTGAGTTTTCGAGAATGGCCAAGTGAAGAGCGAAGAGTAAAGAGGGTTAGTCTTTTCTCAAGTGCAGGGACTATATATTTATGTTAGAAAGTAGTCTTATGCACACATGGTAATGCAACAATTGAATGGAAAACGCAAAGTAATATTGGTATTGTGTTTGGGTGCAAGAACATAGAGTAAATGAGCATAAGCTTCACCATCCTAGAAAATACAACACATAATGGAAAACGCAGCTCCATGTAATTGTTTTCGTTGCTGCAGTTACTGCAGAAGTGGTAGCAGTGGGATTAACAGTAGCAACAACTGCTGTTGCTTTCAGATTTTCTAGAAAAAACAAAGACCAACTTGTCAATGGCTTCATCTGCATCTACAGTAGCTGTAAGGTTTGTGGAGGCAACTGAGGCAATAGGTGATGAGTGTGAACACCTGGCATTAGTTCTACTGTTAATGTTCAGTCTCAAGGTGATATCTTGACTCTCAGTGCAACTCCAACAACAACAATGTATTCTAATAATTCTATTGACATTGGAAATCATATTGGGGTGTTATGTCAATTGAAGAGCAACTCAAATTAGATTTGAGGTCTTGGATTATGGATGTGATCATGTACTATGAATCAATGATAAAGTGATTTTAAGGAAAGCTTGGTGATTGTTCAAATTTGAGCAAACCAATAAAATAGGTAACAGTAGGTAAAAAAGTGTGATTAACTGGAAAGTGCGAGAAATGGATTGATGAGATAAAAAAAAATTTAGTGTGCGAATTAGAATTAAATAACAAATTTGCATCTTGGGCAGAAATAGAAATGTAAAAATCTCATGGGATAACTAAAATGAAAAATATTGCAAAAATCGTGGGACGAAGAGAGTATGTCCCAGCTAAAAAATGAAAATTTAAACAAACATGACTATGTTTTTTGATGTTGGAATCACATGAAAGTAACTATGTGCTATTATCCATTCATCATACCTTCCTAATCTTGTAATACGATATAAGTTGGGACGAAAAAAGTATATTTAGCATTATCACCATGTGCACGCAAAGACATAATATTTACTTTAACTTCATGTAGGGAAATACTTTTATATCATTAAATTACTAAAGTCCCATCCTCTCTAGTCTATAATAAGCTAAATAAAATTTCAAATATAAGGTATTAGAGCTCAAAGTATACCCAATTGCTAAACTCAGTCCATAAACATAAAATAATAAGAGTCAGTCCACTGTTTAGTAGCAATAATAATTTAGAGTAGCGTGAGGAGCATACGATAAGATCCAACATATATTGATCCCAGATAACATTACATAAACGAATGATATAAATTCTGCAAAGTTGGATGGGATAAGGCATGATAACAACTCAAGAAGCCAAGATATATCATATTAAATGAAAGTGAAAGCCTTATAATTAGACAAATGAGCGTGTAAGAAAGCACCTTTTCAAGAGCCCAATCAGCTGAATAAAGATACGCGCTCTCATGATCATGTCACTAAAAATCAAAGCTCAACTTGATCATACATATTCGAAATTAAAGAAATCTCATTTTACAAGTCATCAAACAATAGGTCCTAGAAACTTCAAGCTTTACACTAAGAAAAATGCCAAAGCCTTAATCCCAACAATACGAGACCAAATATAGTCTATATAACACACACAAACAAATCAAGTTTTACAACAATATATTAAAATTGCACCAACATATGAGGTCAGTAACATGAAGCTAAACAATTCAATTTGCTCTGAAATTTATCAAAATTGCACCCAAATACAAAAATTCATAAGCAGATGAACTATAATTAAATATAGGGAAAATTACATTAAAAACTCCCAACTATGCGCGATTTAAATATAAAACTCCCAACAATTGATTAATATTTAAAACTCTCAACTTTAGGTCCATTTTAAATTTAAAGTCCAAGATGACTTGTAACCGGATAAATTGGTTTTAGTAGAGTAGTAATGGGACCCAATTGTATTTATTAATCACCTCACCCTTTTGACCTTTTGAATAACCGGTTAAATATGTTAAACATGTTACTTAATTGACTCCTTAATATTTACAATGTTGACATCCATAATCCAACCTTATCCAAATCTACACTTATTGAAATGGTTTTATAGATATAAACTTAACTTAGAACCTCTTGAACTAATTTTCAGGCTAAAGATGTTAAATTCATAATACAACATAGACAAAGAACACACGTTATTAACTGTATCCAACCAGAGCACCTAAACAAAACAAACAAGCAAACATAATCCATTAAAAATAAAAAAATATAACAGAGAATTTACATAGCAATTGAAATGTTGAGCAGCAGCTTTGATTTCCTCTAGAGTAGTCTACACACCAAAAATGCATACAAATGCAATATTTGCAATGCAAAAACCTAATTAATAGCAAACTTGACAGTTTGATTTTAATATCAACATATGTACATGTATATGCAGAATGAAATTTCATAGATGGTAACAAAGTAGTAGAAAACCCCAAACACTAATATTATCAAACAAAATTAAACAAACCCTAGATTACCGACATTGTGGAAGAAATGAGCAAAAGAGGAAGATAACAAACCCATTTTATACCTGAACGTGATTTCAAATGCAAATACATTGGGTTCGTCATAGACAAAATAAATAATGATATGTTTAGAAACAATGATTTCATTTGGGAATCTAAAATTGGCTCAAATTTAATGTTTGGCAAATGATTGAAATTTAATTTTGAATTTGAGCCAGTTCCACCATTATTTTAAAAGTAATTAAAATTGAGAATTTAAGAATGACTTCTCGAAACTTGTTATTCTTAAATTCTTCCTTTATGATTTCATGATTGAAATCTACAGTTTAAAAGGAATTAATTATTTCCAAACACAACCTTAAGAAAATTTGAAAATTAAGAGATTTTGGACATTAGAATTGATCAATAAAAGAAGCTTAAGTACCTTCCTCCTCAAAATATCTTGCCTCTCCAAGTCTTCCTGCATTTTTTTCTCATGTGCATCCATTTCCTTGGCTACCCTAGCCTCATGAAACTAAAATGCAAATAAAACAAAAAACATGTGTCAATTTCCAAAAGCAGTAACATACCAAAACCAAGAATGTTGACATTGAGTAATCATTAAAGTCATTAGCATACATTTTCATTATTCACTTCCACACATCCATTCATACAATGAATATGTAACCATACCTGAAAAGCACTGATAGCTACCACTTGCATTACATACAACAAAATTAATCAAAATTCATTAACTAATTACCAACAAATTTACATGATTTAAAAAGACTGCTGAAATATGATAGAATTTGACCAAACCTCTTGTTTCATTTTTCCCAATAATTCAAGCAACTTAGTTTAAGTTGCTTCGGGAAACTGCTGAATTCCAACCCATTCATGAACTACTTGGATAGCCATTTTAATCTACATAAAACATAATAATCATGAATAAAATCTGCAAACAATAAACCCAACTTCAAAACAAAAGCATAAAGCTGTAAAGTACGAAAATTTTCTTGTAGAGTTGAATGTTCATCAAATCTACAAAATCAAACCCTAATCCAACAAATACAAAATCAAATTGAGAAAACGAAATTACCTTATTTAAATGGTTTTGTTGAATGAACGGTTTTTGTAAAGCAAAATCAAAATCAATAAATCTTACCAAAGGTTTCTGAGTTAACTAATCGCTCAACCCTCTGTTATCTTTGCTGTCTCTTCGCTTTCATCAAAACTCACATGTAACAGGTAGATATATTCCTTGACTGGACCATTTCTTATCAATTTATCATCAGTGTTGTTCAAATTCCACAAAATTGAAAGGTCCATTTCTCTTTACGAGGAACACCAACCCAAACAATCAAGAACAAGATTAGAAAGATTTTGTGGAGTCTAACTACCCAATATCCATAGAATGCTTCTTCTACTTTCTGCAATTCCTCCACACTATTCTTTGTCCAATCCAACTCTTCTTTGCCCTAATTCAAACCCCATTACTCAAAATCATATTTACCCGAAACCCTTAAATTGTTGTTTCAAATGCTACTCTCATTTCCCATCACACCCAAAACCACCATTTTTACCCACCTTCTCAACTTCCAGTCGACCATCGGTTAGCAGACAGATTCCGCTGTGATTAGGGATGCAGATATAAATGATAGAAAGGTACCACTTAATCAGAAAGAAAATGAGAAAGAAATTGAGGGTTTAATGGAAATGGATTGAAAGTGGTTTTTGATAAGCAGAAGGAAGGGAAGTGAAGAGAGTGATGAGAGGAAAAGAGAAGTGGGAAAGCATAGGTGAAAAGTGGGAAAGAAGTTAGGCGCGTGAATTAAGAGATGCGCATACAGTATTTTCACTGTTTATGGGGCGGTTCATCAACAGTATTCATGCTTTGGAAACATTTTATAAAACCTTTTTTTTAATAATTCCTTCGCATTCTCAACTTGGAATATTACATTTATTCCCAATTGGGAATTCTTCCCTACTACAAATTTAAATTAATACCTGTTTTATAAATTACCATGTTGGATCAAACAAACCTATAAAAGTTTTATCGTGCAACGTATCACAACAAATTAAAATTTAGTAAGATTTTTATATCAAAAAATTATGAAATAGCATGATACTATGAAGATTAAAAGTGTAGTTTAATTTATTAGGTGAATCGTGAATTGTAAATAAATAAAGTTTTTCTTAATCCGATGAAAATAAATAATTTATTTTTAAATAAACTTATATATATTATGTATATGTTCTAAAAATAAATCGACTTATTATTTATAACCATCTTTAAATCTTCTTTGTTATTTTAACAACACAAATTCTTTAATTGGGTCGGTTCATAAAGAAAATGTAGAGTAAGAGTAAAAATAAGCTTTAATGGGTTAGACCTAAAGGACGTCTCTCTGAGAGACGATCTCTCAAGAGACCGGCTGTTTTAACAATAGTTGGGTTTGTTTTTTGCGAAACGCAAAAAGATTGATTTTTTTTTTACAATTTTCCTATCTTTGAACACGTGGTAAATATGAATATATAGCGATTATTTTCACCAACTTGCATCCTTAATGGCACCTAATAACGTTTCTTTTTTCTAGTAATATGTTAATCTGAAGATCAAAAGTGTCTGATTATTTTGCATCAAGAGCCATAAAGTATACACTAAAAATAGGATCCTATCCAAAAATTTGTGCTCAATTTTAACCAAACATTACAAATAAAACTAGTTAGTTTTTGAACAATAAATGAATAAATGATGTGCTCATATGCATAGTACATGTAGCCAAAAAAACAAGATCCAAAGAAAATGAGGGTTCAATTCGCACTAGTTTATACAAAGAGGATAACTTATTCTTCATAAGATAATCAAAAGAATTTTTACTTTTAATTGGGACCTCCCACATTGAAGACTATAAAATCTCATTATGGGACCAATTGTGCGAAGCATCAATGCTATAAGACCTTAAAAAGGCAAAAACAATCACAATGGGGAACAATTTTTAATTAGCATCTTGGCCTAGCTCCATTATCTTTTGCACTCCCAATATCTTTTTACTCATGTCAAGATCTTAAACATATGATTATGTTCCATAAAACCTTAATCACGTATCATATTAAATATTTGTGATAAGACAAAATCATTTTTAGTTTTAAGGATTGACAATAGTTGTATATATGTCCTTTATAATAATATTGAACACATGTTGCCATAACAACAAGTCAATTGCAAGTAGGGATGGTCATGGGTCGGGTTCAACAATACCCAGATCCATACCCTAAATTTTTTATTGTACCCAGATCCGGACCCGGATTGTAGGGTCTGAAAATTGTGGACCCGGACCCAGATCCTTAGGGTTTGGCGGGTCTAGGGTCTAAATGTGGGTCCAGTACAATTTTATTTTTTTTCCTGAGAATTTTTTTAAAATGTATTATGAAGTATAATTTTCGACCATCATCGTACCCAGTATATCCCGTTCATAGACAATCTATGTCCAGGGTCTGGGGAGGAAAGATAGACGGCGTCTCATACCCATAAGGAGAGGGCGGTCAAAAGAGTCCTCCGGCTCAAGAATGGTCTTTAAAGATAGGAAGCCTTGAAGGAAAGTGTGATCAAAGAGTCCTCTAAGTACAATTTTCGACCATTCTCATATAATTATTTAATCATTTTCGACTAACGAGGATCTTCTAATATTTTATACTAATTAAGCGAAATATATGAAGTTTTCCAACATTCAAGTTATACAACGAAATATTTATCAAGTCTTTAATATTTAAAGTATAGATACGACGACCACATTTTAAATTACATGAACCGACAACAAAATTCAAAATCACGTAATATTCTTATATAGAAGTAATTTCGAACCCTGGACAAGTACTTGCATAGTTGCATTGGCATATTTTTACAATCAATTTGCAAGCTAAACCAATGCATGCAAATGCAATGATACAATAATGGAAGGTGCAAAAACCGTACGTTACACTTATTAAGCTATCAATAACAAATGCTCCCATCCCTTTGTCCGCCAAATAATGCAACAATCATATAATAATTTCCCAAATTTTCGTATGAGACGATCTCTTGATGAATCTATTTTTATTGGAGTAATCTAATGCATATTTATTGTTTAAAAAATAATATTTATAATTTTTAAATGATCAAGTACAATTTTCAAATGATCATTTTATAATCTTAAATTGATCAATTATAATTTCAAAATGATTATTTACAATCTTAAAATAATCACTTAGAGAGATTTACTTAATTATACGAACTCTTATTATGATGAGAAGAAGAGATGTATAATTTTAAGGATCAAATATGAAATATTATGATGCTTGCCTTGTGGTTACGGAACCATACAATAATGCAAATTAAAATTGCAATCAAATTAAAGGTACATTATTTTATTATTTTCTATGAGCAAGACTTCTTAATTTGAGCTACTTTTCTTCGAAACATATTAAATTTGTTTTATGAAAAATTAGAGTTAAAAAGAAAAAGTATATGAAAACATAATTATGATAGAAAAATGTGGTAACGTAATAAAAATATTTGTTTCTTCGATTTTGCTATGCTTATTATTTTGATTTTTTTTATTATGATACACATTGCATATTAAATCATATTCAACTTCTTAATTAGCTTTAAAATAAATCTCCTAAAAAACTGACTTTTAAGCCAAATTTTATTTCTAGTTAACAAATAAGTATTTTTATCCAACATCAATATGACACCTAACTACTTAAACAGTATATCTAGCTTAAATAACTGATCTTTCACCAACTACTAATAGTTGGTCAAACTCGCTATTAATTTCAGCTAACAGTCATTTACCAAATAGATTCTCTCACACATCGCGGAAGAGAAGGTAAAGGTAAAGGACCTTCTCGGTATCCCGAATAAGGCAGGGTCCGAGTGGGGTTTTTTTTTTCTTGAAAGATGCAGACAAATCATACCCATACCTCCAAGAAGGGAGTAAAGAGAGATACGTGCGGTCAAGAAACCCTCCAATTGATATCTGCACCTAGTAGAAGTCGAGTCTCAAACCTTCTGCTTCACATACAGATGCTTTATCCATTGAGCCAGAAGCATTTTTGGTTTTGAATACGAGTAAATCATAAGGAAGCATTGCCAACGCATAGTGTCAATTGGTTTTGAACTCTAAAAGGCAGTACCGAACATGATGATTGAGCGATTGTACGTACGTTTCTACTACAAGTTTATAAGTTAAGGTTTAGGTCCACTGACCACGTGCAAAGAGGGCTCTTTCTGGTTTCCAGATGCAATTTGCTCCCACTTTCTCACATGACTTTCTCATCATTTTTAGGTCATTTAATTTTTATAACCTATTCCATCACATGGTTTGTGCCCATCTGCTTACTGTTTCAGACCGGCCAATTATTAAAAGAAATGTACTTCCTCCGTTTCATTTTACTTGCAACACTTATCGCTTTTAGAAATTTCAACATTACTATTTTTGGCAAAAATAATCTACTTATTTTATCCTCATTTTATTCCTAGCCCACTATCACCATCAATCATACAGCATCCCATTAATTATTTAATACCACAAGTCACAACCCCTATCTACTTATAATAATTTTTTTTTATTTATATCCCACATATCACCATCAATCATACATCATCCCTACTTTTATCATACTGATTTGACGACCCTTACAAAATGTGTCAAATCCAATAGTGCAACTAAAACGGAACAGAGCAAGTATTTAAGTATATAATATATCAATGAGTTTCAATTATTAAAATTTTTTAAAGCCTTTATGTTATATACTCCACCCGTTTTCTAATAATTTATTTTTTTGATGATACATTCTCCATTTTTTCTTTACTATATTTCTTTATGTCGTGTTTTTTACGGTAAGTGTGTAAATTGATGCAAATTGAAGGAAGTTTGTATTCGCTGATCATAAATTGAATTTGTGTTAGATTATATACCAGGGTGGATTTAAAGTCGGTTAATGATTAGATTATATACCAGGGTGGATTTAAAGTCGGTTAATGATGTCAACTAGTAGCATTCATCCTATATACAAAATCATATACTAAAATATTAATGTGTGTTATTTAAATTAATAAAAGATTTGCTATGTGAATGCATTGATCTGAGATTAAACCTCCATAAATACAATTTTTGAAAAATATCATCAACATTATTTGTTTTTTTTTTTTATATCCGCCCCTGATTATTTAAAACTATTTTCTTCTACATCTTCTGGTGAGTACAAAACTATATTCAGTTAATAGAGATTTCCTTCTTATTCATAAGTTCTTACATATTTTGATTTAAGTAATAATTAATTTTTTTGATTAATTAACTGTTAGTTGTGCACACATTTGATAGAATTAGTGGGATCGGACTTGATTGTTTTTTACTAACATCCGCTTGATTCAATTGAGCAACTGGAATATTACGCTTTTTTTTTTTTTTGAAAGACCTAAAATTACTTTGAAAATATGTGGAGTTATCGTGAGTCGTGACTATGCACACAAAGTTACAAATATTGTACTAGTAGTAGACAATGATCCATCAATTGACCCGTTAGCGTTTTGGGTCCAACATGTATAACTAAACAATTTCAGCAAGTGTTGTTTGAAATTGTCTCACTGTTGAAGTGCCCATGTGTTATCCACATGTGAGTAGTCCCACATCGGAGAAAGAGAAGAGCATGCATCACTTTATATACTCAAGGAATAACTCCGACTATCACCAATTGGTTTTAGTGGTCAACATTCTTTGGGTTTATAAGTGGACTACTTTTTCTCCTCCTTGTTTGGGTTCCCAAACCCATTTTCTAAATTCTATCACTCACTGTGAGATAGACCAATACAAATTGACATAAAGGATAATTGCCATCATTTTATAAGAAAATAAATATAAACTATTTTTTAAAATATAAATTAGAATTGAGTCAAGTAATGGAAAGATTTTTTTGTTTTCCTGAGAAAACTATAGATTAATACCAAATCTAGCAAACAGAACACTTCACGACATAGCTCGTAAGTTATTGGCCTAGCCTAGCACACTGCACAACGTTTCGTGACATATACTTTTTTCTTAATCAAAATAGAAGAAACAAAAAAAATACAAACATTATCATTATAAGCATATACTCCCTCCTATTCATAGAAAATGAGATATTTATTTTTTCACACTATCCAATACACTTATTCACTGCTTAATATCTCTTATTATACATAACGAAATATTATAAAAAAGTGAATATTAATAATTTTTGCATTGAGACAAATCAAACAAGATCTCACTTGACTATGTTCTAATCTATAAATAAAAAAAAATACAAATTAAAAGTGATAAGTGAATAGTATCAAAAAACAAATATCTCATCGTAGTATAATTTAATATTTTGTGATTGATCTCAGTGAAAAATAATTTCTCTTAAGCATGAGGTAAAAAGTGAAGTATTCAATGTTCTACTAAATAATCATAATACTTCATAATTTTCAAAATGAAATATAAGATCTTTCAAAAGTCAAGATTACTACAAATGAATGGTGATAAACGTGAGCTCCGCAAAACTTCCAGCTCTCTTTGATTATATTGGTCACGAAACTTCGTACCTTTTTTCCACACAACTTTATCATTTTTTATAAAATCATGCATACCTTATTAATACAATTAAGTCAATGCATAAATTCACTTTATTTTGTGAAGAATAGTTGGGTGTAGCACTCCATAAGAATCATCTAATCACAATTGACCAAGACCTAAAATATAAAATATTCTCAATTCAAAATATATATATATATATATATATGTAAACCATGCATTAGGACTTAGGACCAAGACCTAAAGAACAAAATATTCTTATATCAATTGGAAACTTGTAAACACCAGCCCATATTGATATCCAAGCAATCTTCTACAATAATATATAATATATTATGTGGTTTTAATCATCAGCTTAAATTTTTAGATTAATTAATTTTTTGATATGGTATTAAAAGACAACGTGACAATAGATAACGGGTTCAAATCTCAATCATCCTTCAAATTCAAGTAGGATATTTCGCACTAGATATAAAAAGAGCATATGCTGCATACCTTCTAACGATTTGTTATGGTATAAGAACCAAGTTTCTAATTCATAAAAAATGGTAGGCTCACTTGTGTGGGAGTGCTGAGAAAATGTTCACATGTGATCTCACAATAATGATTTTGTAAGATACTAATCAGTGCCTAAGCTTAATTAGAAGGGTATTTCTTTTACTACCATATACTTTTAGATGAAACTGCGTCAAATTTGTATGTAGTCAACTCACATTTTTACAAATTACAGGATTATACATCTAAATCCATTGATAGTTCTAAGCTTATTTAGACCATCCCATGAAGGTTTGTCACCTTCTTAGAAGAGCGATTGTCGAGTAAATCACTATCGTAAACACGATTTAAGATGCAATTTCGTACCGTCAATTATAATATAGAAGTATGTTGTTTATTAATATATAAAGTCATAAAATATTGAAATTAGCGTAAAACAAATTTGGACAGTTATTGAGTCACACTTGAATTCGTGTGATTTGTCTTGTGCGATGTGCCTTTTGGACTGTGCCAACTATTACTGTGCTGTTTTATTCGGCAACTCTCATGAGAGACCGTCTTTTTTAAAGACGTCTCTCAGACTCAGTTCATTAGAGTTTATTTCTTACTTTATTCTATATCTTTTTTTATGGGCCACCCAATTAGAGTTGGTCTCTTTGAGAGACCGTCTCTCACAAAAATTTGTGGTTTATATTGGCATTATAACTTTTTTAGCGTAATGAAATTAATGTGTTATTTTTCTAGGGCTGTTAAAAAAGCCTAACCCGCCCAACCCATCTTGCTAAATTTCAAAAAACCGAAATATCTGGATTAGGTTATGGGCTTATTTTAAAATAAAGAACGCAAATTATGTAGTAATGGCTATTTTAGATTTTTAGGGACTTAGGTTTATTATTGAGATGATGGTCGAATTTATCAGCAGTTTTAATTAACAATTAAATATGTCCCAAATATTAAAATATAAAATTGGGTACCCGGTGTTCCGACCTAATTTATCGGGGCACCCACATTAATTGGGTCGAGGCACGGGCCGTGAAAACTGAAAAGCACCCGCTAATAAACTCCCCTAGTTTCCATATACATAAATTTAATAGTTCAACTACTACAATCATTAGCATATAAAATTGATATTTTGTGAGCGAACTTACCGAAAAACAATTATAAAATCAAATCAAATTATTATCCAACATTAAGATTTAAGGCTAGGTATGTATACACTTTGAATGGTGAAGATGCTGATGGATTGATAATATATAAAATACGTGGGTTAATGATTAAGGATGTAATTTTTGTATGATAAAATTTTTTTTTAAAGTTTTAACCTAAAACAAAATTTTCACCACTAATTTACAAGGCTTCTTTCCCTTTTAATGTTCATAGGGGATTCTCTATTTTTCCGGACTATCCTGAAATTTTAGTTGAAGCTAAAAAAATTTCTAAGTGATTAGAAACAAAACTTTTTCGTAAAGATGAAAGAAGTAAGAACAAAAAAAATTTCAATCATTAAGATAATTTATAATTCTTAACTCTAAAACGCTCTTAGTTGAATTCAATTTACAATCTTTTATATGTAACACAATTACACAAATACGTTTTAGACAAGTGACTATCGGCCAAGTCAGCGTCTATATATTAAGAACAAATTTATTTGATTAAGAACCTACTAAAACTAAACTAGTTTGCTAATATTAAATACCGAAAAATAACAGCTAAATGAGTCCTATATATATATATACAAATATTTCCTCTAAGTCATTTTTATTGTCAAATTTTCTTATTTAGCAAATTCTTATCAATTGTCACATTTTTTTTTTGTCAATTTTTTTTAACCGAAATACCCTATGTTCACACGAGTAATGATCAAAATATCCCTACTTTTAGTACTTATAAAACCCCAACTAAGCAACTGCCATCTTTACAATTAATTTAATCAATTAAAATATCCGATTACTATCTTTTTAATAGACGTATCACCCTTAATCCGTAGAAATGCTTGGAGGGCGAGGGAGTATAAAATTTGTGAATTTCACCCACCCTTATGATAAGATAGTTGCAACTTGCGATGAGAAATGGACAAATTACAACATTCTAGATTATAGGAAGGTGTTTTAAGTTTATCACTAATCTATGATAGTCCTTTTGCCAAGTCTTTTACACACCAAAAAAAATTAAAGAATTTATTGTAGTATATAGTATTGGTACCCCCTAGGTCCTAACCCCACAAATCCACCATGTATCTTCTCTTTTTTCGAAAATGAGTTTTTTATTAATTAATTAAATTTGTTTTCATCCACTTGTTGGCCCATTCTCCCAATTAACCTCTTTTGCATTACTAATCGTGCTAGCCTTAATGTTTGTTTGGATTAATATGGAAATAATTAAAGGTAATGATATTTACTGCCCTTAGGGCTGTACATGAGAATCAACAACTCCTTTTTATCATTAATAAATATAACTTTTTAAAAGAATCTAATCTCAAAATTGAAAAATAATTAATATTTTATATAATTATTTTACCTTTCCAAGAAAAAATAAATGCTAAATTGACAAAGTGTAATTAATTTCTTATGTTTTCAAAAAGAAAATATTATTAAAATACATAGATAAAATACAAGATTTCATCTTATATACAGCCCTTATTTGTAGATTATTAAATTTAGCTGAACTTATTTGTAGAACTTTTATTTTTATTAGACTCAGATTCAAATTTAAGTTCATCAAATGTTGAAAATTTAGTATCAAACCCAGACCCTTAAAATCTAACGGTTTAGGGCCTAAATTTGAATTCAAAATAATTTAATTTTTTTCTCAAAAATATCTTCAGATACTTTACAGTTATACTACTAATTGAATGACCAAACATATGAAGTTTTCCATATTAAAGTTCTTAAAATCAAATATTTATTATGTACAAACATGTATCAAATTAAATAAACCAACAAAGTTTCAAATCACAAAATGATCAAAAAATATAATAAATTTTAAATCAAACAAACAAATACACATAATAGCTAATATACTTTTTAAAAATAGATGCAAAAAAGTATAAGGGTCTAATCTAAATTGGATCTGGGTCTAAAAGTTTAGACTCGAAGATCATGGACCTAAATCTATCCCCAACCCTTAAGAGTTCAAATATAAATAAATCCATACCCGTAAATTAGTAAAAAAAATCAGGTTTAAAATATACTTCCTCCGTTCCATAATACTTGCTACATTTTTTTGGCACTATTCATCGTTTAAGCTTGTTTTATATATTGCGGCTAATATGTAAGTAATAATATAGTCAAGACGGATCTTGTTTGAATCGTCTAATCGCATACTTACATAATATAAACTTTTTATAATTTTTAAATGTGTATAATTTGACATATAAACAAACAAAATAGTACATTAGATTGCGTAAAAAAGTAAAATGTAGCAAGTATTATGAAAATAAAATGAGGAAGTAAGACGGTTAGGGTTCTAAAATGAATGACCATCCCTATTTCATCTTCAATTGCCTCCTACTTATATGGAAAAGGCAATCATTTTTTCTATTTTTTTATTATAAAGTTAGCTCCAATATTATAAATCTATATCAAACTAATATTCATTTATTAATACTTCTAAAGTATATCGGATAATATGATGTAAGTGTTTAATTTGATGTCAACATTAATGCAAATTTTCCAACACGCCTAATTTTTTAGGTATGATAGGAAATTATATTATGAGTAAGGAAAGCAAAAATTTATATTTACTCTTTTAGGCCTTATTTTGTGTTTTTAAGACCTTAAAACAAATACTAAAACTAAAATAAAATTAATATAAGATCCTGATCATAGTTTATCAATGAGCGGAATACACTAGGTGATGATGATGATGATATAATTTATGGGACTATGTATGGACAAAATCTTACATGCTCATGTCCAGAATTACTTTTTAGTATGACTACACAAGGGTGTTTGTTTAGTTTGAATTGAGGGCGAGAACGAGAATTGTTTTAGTGAGACTATGATATCTTTTTTTTAATTGTGGAGAAGGGACATGAGATTTTGAGTCTCATCCCTCCAAGTCCCACCTTTTCATGTTTTAGGGGAGGACATTGGGGTTGGGCCGTTGGGACATAGAATTTGCACAAAATGACCGATTTGCCATTAATGAAATCAATTATCTAGATTAATAAGTAAGGGTAAATTCGTATTTTATTGTATTTATAATCATTTTTCAATTTATTCTCATTACTTACCAAACAAAGACATAAGATACTTTTTTTTCTTTTAAAGTCTCTCATAAAGTTTCATTCTAAGGGGTCGCTTGGATTGAGAGTAAATATTTAAGGTAGTAAAAAAAATCAAACTAATGCAACAAAAGTAATTAGATATGCAAATGAAGTTATTGAAATAATTGTGATAGAGGTAGAATATGAGTAAATTAAAAAAGATGAATAGAAAAAGAGTTTGATTTCACTCATTTGGAAGTAAAGAATTCCTCCACCTCCCCCTAGGGTAAATTTATACCCCAAGATAAGGAAACTTATTCCTATTTTCTCTATTTTTTCATTACCTTCTAATTCATTTTTCCACCTCTCCAACAATCAAATTTCTTTAATCATCTACCTAACTAACTTTAAATACCTACTTTGACTTTTATAACCCCTTAAATATTTACTCTCAATCCAGCGACCCCTAAATCTAAAATTTAAATCTCACAGTTTTCATTCTCATCTAACTAACAACACCCAAATATAAGGTATTTGAAGGGTTAATCCATTTGATTTTATTAATAACCAAATTTCTTCAAACGTAAAATAATTTGCAATATATTGCCTGTATTATATAATTTTTCTTTATTAGAGTATATAACATATCCTGAGACCTCAACCATCAGCTTAAGCTTTTGGTTGAATTAGTTCCTTAACATTTTTCTTCTCTATATGGAAATTTTTTTTTTAAAAAAAAAAAGTTAGAAAAGGTGTACAAGATTCACGAGGAAAGGCAAGTAAAGGGGACGACAAGCAAGGCGTTTGTGAAGACGCCACCAATTCACCAAAACAAGGATGCCAAACTAACCTACGTGTTAGACGGAAATACCTCTTTCGTATGACTCATTACCTGATGGCCGTAATGTACTCCTAAGTCGGTATTTTTATACTTCTTTTATTTTTGTTTTTATTTAATTATATTTTCCTTGACAAAAAATAATAGTATGTTTTATATAAGACCGTCTCACTCTATAAGACAAGCCCATACAATTAAGGTCATTTCTTTAAGTAATCACATTGAAATTGTATAAGTAATCATTTAAGGTTAGAGAAAGTCTAAGTAAATAACGGTTATTTGTAAGATTAACAAATCACCCTTATGTGGTAGGATGTGATAGGGTGAGAGGTTTGTTGTTTTAATTTATCTTTTTGATTTTGTTTATTTTAATATTTTTCTTTTTGTCTTTTTGGGGTGATTTACAAATCACACATATTAATTAGGAATTTTTGTTTAAGGTTATAAATGATAACGTCAAAACTATAAAAGCTCATCACTTTTAAAATAAATGTATATTGGACCGACTTAATAAAAATAAATGTATATGAGATTTTGTGTAAAAATAATGCAAAAACCAAATTCTTTATCAAGACTTGGTGTCCTGATAACATAAATATTAAACAAAGATATTTTATTTTTTAATAATTAATTAAATGAAAAATGAGATCCACAGTTGACGTGGTTAAGGCATGAATGTGGCCACGGAGGTTGGGCGTACACTTTTTATAAACACCTCTAACGTCGGTATTTGTCTAGTGGACCCCACTCCCCTCTTTGGAAATTGCCACGTGAAGTACCCTACCCTTTCCCACCCTCTTCAATCATTCACTTTTTTCCACAGTTAACACTATTTCTAAAATAAATATTTCATTTATACTACCTCCGTTCCATTTTATTACTTGCAATACTTATCAATTTTGAAAGTTTTATAAAATAATCTACTTATTTTATCCTCACTTTATTCCTACCCTATTATCACCATCAATCATACATTATCCCATCAATTATTTAATATACCCACAAGTCACAACCACTATCTACTTATAATAATTTTTTTTTATTTCTACCCCACATATCACTATCAATCATACTTCATCCCTACTTTTATCATACTGATTTGACGACCCTTAAAAAACGTGTTAAACTCAATGGTGCAACTAAAATAGAACGGAGGAAGTATATTTTAGTTTAAAAATTAAAAATTAAATATAAATCAAAATAATTTATTAACATTGACAAATTTTTAAAAAATCGTAAAAATAATAATATATTTGAAAATAAATTTAATTTTATAGTTTATTTTTAAATATCCCACCTATTTTAATATGCTGAAAATAAACTCAATTATTGTAGTATATTTTGAATTTTTAACTTACAAATAAGCTTTGAAAATGAATATAAATAAATAATTGGTTTATTTTTTATGAATATACATGATACGTGGATTTATTTAAAAATAAATAAGTTGTATGTTTATTTTCAGTAGATTAAGCAAACATTCGTTCATTATTGAATAGAATAGATAACACATATAGAAGGGGTAATAATGTAAATTATAATCACAAATTCTTGTGAGAGACCAATTCTGATTGGGTCGGCTCATAAAAAAATATAAAATAAGAGTAGAAATTAAGTTATAATGTACTGGATCTAAGAGGTGTCTCTCAAAAAAACTGTCTCTATGAGACCGGTAATACCTTATAAAGTTATAAAACTTGTTTAAGAAATTTAAAAGCGCAAGTGGGGTCACCCCACAGCCCTAAGCCACCACAAGTCCACAGCCTCTGCGTGTTCAATAATTTAGTGTGTAATAAATCCATACAAAATTAAATTTGTATAGTACTCCTGATTATATTGAAGGATTATGCACTTACGATAAATTTGTATAGTACCCTAATTATATTGAAGGACTATTATTTATAGTATTCATATATATCATTAAGTTGAAAAGTTGTTATTAAAGTACACTTCAACTCCTACAACTAATAGCCTAAATCCTAATAGTATTATATATTTTGGCTCTCTATTTTTGACTTATGCATAGTTAAAATTTTTATTATCGGGTTATATAACTCAAGTATAAAGCACGTCTATTATAAGACCGTCTCAAACAAGAATTTATGGTCCTTAATTTGTCAATCGAATAAATTGAGATGAATATTTTGACACTTCCAAACATTGACCTAGATTTCAAGCGTATAAAACCTCACATATATGCTAGGGATGTTTATGGGTTGATGTGGGTTGAGTTCACTGAAACCCATTTAATTTGTGTACGTTTAAATTTAGATCAGAAATATGTCTCATCAATTCTACAAGTATTGGATCAAAATCTAACGAGTCTAATAGACCAAGAATTATAAATAGATTTAATATAAATCTAAATTTAATTGTTTGTAATTTATTTTTACATCTTTGATATAACTACATTTAAAATTAATCTATAATCAAATATTGATCTAAAATAAGTCTAAAAAAATTCAAAACATGTTTAGAATTAATAACTCTTTGAGTTTAGGTTGGATAATGTTGGATTCAAACTCAGATATTTTGAAAGATTTAGACTCAAACGCGACTTTATATTTATTAATTTAAAAATTAACCCATGATCTAAAATCAGAGTTGACAAATGAATTAAATAAAATTTGAAATCGTGACTAAAGCTGAAAGTGGATTGAACTCGTATTTAGGTCGCTCAAATCAGCACGTTTGAGACACAACATGATACACTAAACAACAATACACTATACAATTTG
Organism: Amaranthus cruentus; assembly: GCA_019425755.1. Taxonomy (NCBI): domain Eukaryota; kingdom Viridiplantae; phylum Streptophyta; class Magnoliopsida; order Caryophyllales; family Amaranthaceae; genus Amaranthus; species Amaranthus cruentus. The sequence continues at coordinate 23,949,160 of CM033453.1, forward strand.
GATTGTAACATAATATACACAACACATAAACGGTAAACAAAAAACATTAAACACAAAAAGATGATGATTTTCCTTATTTAAAGGCAATGTATTAAATACTTCCTCTGTTCTTTTAAATTCTTCCACCTTATTATAATGGGTAGTTTCAAAAGTTCTTTCACTTTAGAATACTTTCTATTTTTGGAAATTTTTCATCTCACTTTTACCCCTTAAAACCCATTTTTGTTACTTCACACTAATATTTAATTATTTTCTCTCTCATCCTCCCCATACAAACATTACTTCACACTACTATTTTTTCTCATACTTCCAATAAAATACTTCCAATACAATCATTACTTCACCCTGCTATTTAATTATATTTTCTCTTATACTTCCAATACAATCATTACTTCACACTACTATTTAATTAAAATAATACCCATCACAATCCAAAGATTCTATCTATCTTAATATCTGTTAAAAATCCAAAATGAAAGAACAAATAAGATCGAAGGAAGTACTCTTTTCATGAGTTTTTAACCAATTTTTTTACTTCTATAAGAATTAACTAGTATATATCCCGTGCAATGCACGAATATGTTAGTTTATTAAGTTATGTAAAAAAAATTATTAAATATAATTATTTATTTTTCAAAACTAACCATTATATTGATCATAACTATATATTACTAATTAAAACGGTAATAAGTAAATAATTCTATTTCAATGATTAAACTAATATTTACTAATAAAAAAATAATTTTTACTAATGGTACTTTTTCTTTCCTAAGTGAATCGATAATCTGAGTATATATTAAAGAGAAAATTATATTAAACTATCTAATATATACCCTATTTTTTAAAAAACTACCTTATGTAAAAAATTTGCAAAAAACTACCTTTTGTAATAAATTTCTTTGCAAAACACTACCTTGTCCCTGAAATCGTTAGTTGACTGTCAAAACCCACGTTGACCGGCACGCCCCATTCACGTGTCTGCCACATTAAAACCCATCTTCTTCCCATTTCCCTTCCACTCTTCCCCAAAATGAAACCCTAACTTCATCTTCCTTAAAAATCGAATGCTTTAAAAACATCCATTAAAACCCATCTTCTTCTTCTTCAACCTTTGAAACCCTAACTTCTAATCATCCATTCCATCTTCTTCTTCTTCAATGCCCGAAAAATGTGCTGTAAATGAAAACACTAATCAACATAATTGCATAATATTAGTAGCTCTTAATTTCATACACAGCTTATACATCAACACATACACAGCTTATACAGCAGCGGAAACTAATGCTTGATACATCAAAAACAGCAGGTTCTACATTGAACAACAACAACTTAGTACATATGCTTGATACATCAAAAACAGCAGGTTCTTGAAAATAAAAGAACAACATACTACTACATTCAACCGCTAAATCCAAATTCAAAGTACATATGCTTCAAAATACATTGATACATTAATTGAAAATCTAGATTACCACAATCTATGTAATTTAATGAACCCTAAGTAACAATAAAAACACCCAATTTCAGTACAGAAACAAATGAATAACTTAATTAGAATCACTTAATTAGAAACGAATGAATAATTAAGAACAAAAAGGGAGCCAAAACAGTACAATATACAGTTTTCGAAAATAAACCCTAACCCTAATAAACGAGGGACATAAACAAGGATGAGAAGAAATATACCTGTGTAGGTTGGATCTTTAATGAGTGCCAATTAATAAGAAGTGAGCAAGGAGGGTGGGAGAGAGTAATGGAAGCTTTGAAGTTCTGATTTTGGTTGGTAAGATGGAGATGAATGTCGACATTGGTATAATGAAGAGGGAGATTGGGATTAAATGTATCACGTGCTTGGGGCGTGCTGAATGATAAGATGGTCAACGTTTGTTTTCACAGTCAACTAACGATTTAAGGGACAAGGTAGTGTTTTGCAACATAAGGTAGTTTTTTGAAAATTTTTTTACATAAGGTAGTTTTTTTAAAAAAAGGGTATATATTAGGTAGTTTAATATAATTTTCTCTATATTTAATTTAAGGTTTACTAAACATGGGCTAAATTATTGTGCAAACATTATATATATCAAACTTCCTTCTATGAAATGAATAAACGGTATACTCATACACAAACAATTTTTTTATGGCATGCTCAAAATATAAACTTCTATAATTTTCTTTATCATAATTATCATTGTAAAATTATTCTAAATAAGATTTTAGTTATTACTCCCTCCGTTCTTTTTTGTTCTTCCCATTTACTTTTTGCACAGTTTTCAAAGCAACTTTCGAGCCTAAATATCTCTAAATACGCATTATAAAAAATATATGATAAAAAAGTATACATTAAGACGAATCTAAGGAGATCTCATATGAATATATTTTATCATCTATAAATGTCTTAAAAATCTTAATCAAATTTCTCTCTCCAAAACGGAACGGGAAGAACAAAAAAAAGGAGGGAGTATTTTATAAATATTAGCTGAATAATTAAGTAGAAAATTTTTTTGACGTTACATAATTTAAGAGTTTTTAATTATAACGTTATTTATAGTCAACAACTATTTTATATTCTAATTATTTTAGTATCGTCAATAAGGTATAGTTAATAGTTTAATCAATTAATTTACTAAAAATGAAAGTTACCCAAAATATTTTTTCTTAAAAAAATGTATTTTAAAATTTAAAGGTCTTAAAATTGACTTTATTCGTACTATTATTATTGATTAAGAAATATAGTTTAATTAAAACTCAAAATTCCATATTTAATTACTTAAAATTTAAGAGGGAAAACATGATGTATAAAAGTGACATGTGTCATATTCTTTTATTGTTTTAGTAGAATACTAGAATGTATGATTTTCATATCTCTTAAAAGTATCTATTTGACTTTATTTTTCTAGTTAACTTTTATTTATCCGATAAATATATCAAGCCATAAAACTTGAAACTACTTCGATGACATAATTTATAAAACATGATAAACACCAAAAGTAAACGGTCTGCACGATGCGATTAAGTTTGTTTATAATGAGCATCACTAATTCCGAATTTTTTTAGTGCTTAAATTTAAGCAGTCAGGTCATGTCCCCTTTTTTCAACTAATGTTTCACAACATTATTAACTTTAAAGTATGCGTAATGCGTTTGATTGATTGATGTGGGGACAAGACCAACCACTCCCTCTCTCTTCCCTTAATACTTCTACAGTTCTACCTTTAAATTATTTGCAATTCAACATCTTTAATTTCTAATTGATTTTTAATATATATAGATTAAAGAAGGATTAAGTGAGATTTTATTTAATTTATTTTAATATATAAATTTAATATTAAATTTGTAATTGTTATATATAATTACACTGCTCAAAAAAGTCAAATGTTATATGTATTTTGAAACGATGTATTTGGCTAATTGACTTCATTAATTTTTTTACGCAATCTAATATAATAATTAATTTTGAATATATTTTTAATATAAAAAATCTATATCTAATATTCTATATATATAAAAAAAATCAATATTGGTATATTTATTTTGAGATCATCAGAAATTATGTTATAATATAAAGATAAAAGAAGTATTTAATGAGTAATTTTTTTATTTGATTTTAACTTTTGCATTTTGGTTTTTTGTTTTGATGAATTAGTGAAAAAAATTTTAATCACTTTTAAGCTAGTTGAAAACGAAAAATTTAAGCAAAGATAATAAACTACTCGTAGTTGTTTTTTGGACAATTTTTTTCGAATAAATAATCAACAATCAACAGATAAATTTTACCAAGTAATATTTTATAAGTTGGCTTATATATCTAACTTAAACATATTATCTTTGATCAACCAATCAATAATTTCAATCAAGAGTTAAATGGAGAGAAATTCTAAAATTGTAAAAGAAATAAAAAAGAATGAAAACTAAACCATGAAAAAAAATGATGCAAAATAAATTGAACAAAAATAAAAAACGTAAATGGACAAGGACAAAGAGAGTACGGAAAATATTTCACAAATTCTTGTGTAAGACGGTATGTTTAGATAGACTATATCTAATAGGTTGACCCACAAAAGAAAACGTAGAGTTAAAGTAAACATTAGACTTTAGTAAGCTAAGTTTTTAAGAGACATCTTCCAAAGAGACGGCCCGTTGGATACTGACCTAAAATATTTTATTATGGTACTCATAGAGAATGTCTTAGTAAATAACGGTTATTTGTGAGTTTAATAAATCACTCTTATGTGTCAGAATACGATAGAGTGAGAATTTTATTATTTTAATTTATCTTTTTTAATTTTATTTATTTTAATATTATTCTTTTTGTCTTTTTGTCACGGTTATTGATTAAGAATTTTCAGTAATCATAATATTTCAAATAAAAAAGGAAATCTATAGGCTCATTTTTCTAAGCATTTTTTAGCATAAAAATGTCACATCAAGGGATGACCCAAAGTGTATACGGGTGCATTAAATATTCCCCTCTTGCTTTCCTTTTTGCACTCCAATTTGACCAGAAAACACTTCTACCCCACCTCTTTCTCCACCTCTATATATTCCTCCTCTTCTCCCCCCTTCTCTTTCTTCATCCATCTTACTTCTCTCTCTCTTCATTTCTCTCTTTTTCTCACAACTCTGCTCTACTCTGCATTAATCTTCTCTGTAAAAGCTTTGTAAAAAGGAAGCAAAATTACAAAAAAAAATGGCGGAAATTACCTCATTAAAAAGGCCAAGAGAAGAAACCCAAGATGTGATTGAACAACAAGAGGAAGATCTCTTTAAACGCCAAAAATCTTACAAAGAAATACTTACCCTTCTTGAGGAAGAAGATGAGCCTGTAGAGGACTTATCTTCCTTAATTTCTACCCTCCAGGAAGAGATTTCTTCTTCTTCCGCTGTATCTTCATCCGAGTCCGATCCAACCCATGACGCACCTCGTTCCGGCTCTGAAATTCCATCAACTGGGTCTGGATCTGGATCTGGATCGGGATCGGAGGAGGATGAACAGGAAAACGTTATGAGGCACCTTCTGGAAGCTTCTGACGACGAGTTGGGTATACCCAACAGTAGTAACGTAACCGAGGGTTTTGATGAGGTGGTTGGAGGACAGGTGGACGGTGGAGATATGTTTTCACCTGTCGGTGGTGAAGGGATTTGGGAGTTTGAAGATTTTGAAGCTGCTAATTATTACAATATGTTACAGTCTTGTGAGATATTTCTGTAGTGGTCCTTTAAATTCCCTCAATTTGCAAAGAAGTCCTTTTTGTTGAGGGGGTATTTTATTTAGTTGTAGGGGGTAAAAAGAAAAAGGAAAAAGTAGGGAGGATTAGAGAGAAATGAAAAGCTGATTTTGGGGTGTTTTCATTTTGGTCCCTATGTCTCTTTCTTTGTAAATTGTGTGGTAGAATATGAAAAAAGTAGGATGACAAATCATATGACTAATTTTATTTTGCTTAAGCTATAGGACTATTATTAAAAGAAGTATTCTTTTATTACTAATGATATCCCTCTAAATTAAAATTATTTTATTTATTTGTTGATCCTTTTTAAAAGACAATTAGGTTTTTCAAGAGATCTGATACTTTGAAAGACCGTTTCTTTGTGCAGATTATGGTTTAAAATTTGGACACTTAAAAAAAAACAAATTAGTTTTTGGTTTGGGTTTGAGTCAGATTTTAGCTATTGAAGAGATGATTTTATAGTGAAATTACCTGGACTAACATATGTATATTTGGTGTATTAAAATGTTTATTTAAAACTCTAAAGTGATCAATCAGACATAATTAATTGGTTTCATGGTGTGATGGTTCGATACAAAATGAGCTAGTATATTAATAATTTTCAATATAATAGGGCATGCTTGTATTGGGGGTAAATATTTAAGGGAATAAAAAAAGTCAAAGTAAGAAAATATAGTTGATAAATGAGAAATTAGTGAACTTTGATTGTTGTAGGGGTGGAAGAATGATTGCAAAGTAATGAAAAATGAAAGGAGCTCTCAATTTTATGGGGTAAATATTTATGCTAGGGGAGGGTGGAGAATATATTACCTCCATAATAGGGGAAATTATCTTCTTTTTCCTTCATTATTTTTATTTTATGCTTATTTTACCATCTTCACAACTATCTCAACTACTTCAATTGTATTTTTATTTGCTTTCATTTCATTAGTTTGACTTTATTTCCCCCTTAAATATTTACACCCAATCCAAACATGTCCTATATGAGACACTTTTACCATCTCATAAATATACGTGTATATATATATATATATATATATATATATATATATATATATATATATATGTGGGATCATATATAATACTCCATTCTATTCAGCCTACGTATCCCATTTAAGAAAAATCGATCATAAATATTAAAATAAAATATTGGAAATATTTGAAGACCATAATTATTAAAAATAGTGTAGAGTTTGTGAGAAATATGTGGGATCCTATATAATACTCCATTCTATTCAGCCTACGTATCCCATTTAGTTTTTCACATTTGCTGAGATAATATTTTAACCTTTAATATTTCAAATTATTCTTAATTAAAAATTATAAAAATTTGATATTAATAATCCTTGTATTGAAACGAATCAAACAAAATCTCACATGATTATATTTTAACTTATAGATTAAGAGTAAAATACAAATTAAGAGTGATGAGTGAATAGTGCCAAAAAAATAGGGCATTTAGAAGGTGTTCTCTTCAACTTATTTTTTTGACTTATTACTTATTCTTATTGGAATCAGATCAGATAAGATCAGAACTATTCAGATCGATCGAAAGATTGACGCACTGACTGATCGACTGGATCGATCCGATCGATCGATCGACTCATAAATATAATTAATAATAAAATAATCAATAAATAAATATATAAGTAATAATTATTTTATTATTATTATTATTATTATTATTATTATTATTATTATTATTATTTTATATTATTTTATTTTATTTTTATTATTTTTATTTTATTATTTAATAATATAAATAATGTAATAATATTATTATATTAATTAATGTATTAATTAACAATATTTTTTTAATTAAGTAATTAATTAGATAATAATAATAATAATAATAATAATAATAATAATAATGATAATAATAATAATAATAATAATAATAATAATAATAATAAACTCAATGAAACCAAATCAAATAATAAAAATAATAATAATAATAATAATAATAATAATAATAATAATAATAATAATAATACCTTAACTATTATTATTAATAACAAACTCAATGAAACCAAATCAAATCGAGTCGAGGATGACGGTCGGATCGATCGATCGATCGATCGAAAGATTCGATCGGATCAAACCGAATCGCACTGATCGATCGATCTTAAGAAATTCGACCTTATCCAATCAGATCAGACGAAGAGAACAGGGCCTTAGGCTGAATAGGAGGTCATAACTCTTAATTCTACTAAGTAGCAAGAAATGTATATTATATCTAAATCTAATTCCAGTTACGAATAAACTCATAACAAACTCTTTAACAAACTCTTTTTGACCTTTTACAATTTGTTAGGTGGTCATGAGATCACATGTGAAAGGAAAAATAATGTTAAAGTTTAATAGGAAAAAAGTGGACTTAGTAAGTATAAAGATATGAAAAATTGATTTTAATAGGGGTAAATTGATAAACATATCCTAAATAAAAATTAGATTTTTAGAGTGACTTACCAAATAAAGAAATAGAACACTTATGGGGTGTTTGGCAAAAGAGATTGAGACTTGTGAGACTGTAAAATGAGACTTTTAAGTTAGACTTTGAAGATAGAAAATTTTCATTTATTGTTTGACATGTTAGGGACTTGGAAGAAATAAATAAAAATAAAAGTCTCACCAATTACCACCCTCCCCTAAGACTTAAATTTTAGGGACTTTTCCCATTTTTAATACTCATTTCCTATTTTCATTCCCTTAAAACAAACAAGGACGTAGACATTTTTTTGGAATAAAGTTTCATTTCCTCTTCCAAATCCCATATCCCAAACAACCCATTAAAATGAATAAGAGAAAGTATGTTTTTGATAGGAACAAATAGAGTTTATTTAACGTAGGGAAATTTCACGTGATAATCCTGAGGTTTTGTGTTTTCTACGTGGTAACAAAACTTTTAAAAAATCCACGCAGTTACCCTGAGGTTTACGTAATTGTGCTACTATGCCTATTTGTGCGACTCACCATTTCAAGTGCCATGAGTTTCAACCTTTTCCCCTAAAATATAAAACTCCACTCTACCATTTTTCATTCGAAATCATATTTTTTCCCTCAAATCCAAAAATGGTAAAGTTAAAGTTTATATTTTGGAGGAAAAGATTGAAACTGATAGGATTTGATATGGTGAGTCACATAAATAGGCGTACAACAACCTCAAAGTTTCGAAATTAACATTTGCTAACGTTTTATGTGCAAAAAAGTCACGGTGGAACAATTTGGTAAACCTCAGGGTTACCGCGTGAATTTTTGTAGAGTTTTGGTTACGTGTGAATTTCCCTTTAACTTATACACAAATATTACTTTCAAAAAAAATCTAAAATTCAATTTTCATCTTACCACCCAGGTCATTAGGCTTGCTCCTCAATGAAAAAACCACATCGCTACAAATTTAATGCTCCTAGACTTGGCAGTCTAACACAGTACTACTTTGGATCAAGCGAAAAGGCAATAGCTAATTCAAATCAAGAACACTATCAGTCGCTATAACTACAAAATTTTAACTAAATAAGCAAAAATTATTCAAAAAATTTTAACGCTAAGCGTGGGTTAAACTTAATTCTTAAAACGAGTACAAATTTTTCAAAATTGTGGTTTGAATTTGTTCACTAATAGTTACATCAAATAAAGAGACATAGTGAAAAAAATCAAACTCTTTGTTCGTAGTGGACAAACATTTTAAACTATTTTTTATAATTAGGTGGACAAACATAAAAGAAAAAAAAAGTATTGTTCATTAAAAAAATATTATTTAATAATTAAAATAATTTATTGAATAACATGAAAACTTGAATATATATCAATTAATTACAACAAGTATAATAATGTATTTCTCACACATCCATTTAAACTTTATACTCTAATAAGTAATGCACTAAAGAACATCATGTTTATAACACCCCTCTAAAATATTCACTTTCTTTTTCGTGAGATTGGATTAGGGGTTGGTAGTTGGAACTCTCTCGGCCCTCGGTGTTGCTTTGCAACTAGAGTTGTTCAACAGGTCGGGTTAAAATTTAAATAGGTCAGGTTGGGGCGGGTCATGTCGAATATGAAACGGGCCAGGGTGGGTCAAGCCTATTTAAATACGACCCACCTTGACCAGTTTTTTAAAAGTTCATAGAATAGTTTTTTTATTACTTTCTTCGTTCCATTTTACTTGCAACACTTACCGTTTTTAGAAGTTTCATATTACTTGCAACATTACTATTTTTGGCAAAAATAATCTACTTATTTTATCTCACTTTATTCCTGCCCCACATATCACCATCAATCATACATTATCCTTACTTTTATCATACTGATTTGACAGCCCTTAAAAATGTACCAAACCCCTATGGTGCAACTAAAACGAAACAGAGGAAGTATATTTTATGGCCCATTAGGTCAATTCAACTATGTATATAATAACATCACATAAAAATATATTAAAAAAGTGGTAAAATATTTCTTACAACCAATTTCTGTAATTATTCGACCTGGCTCGACCCGATCCTTCACACAAAGACCCGTTAATGACCCAACCCGCAAATGACTCGTTGGGTCGACTTGCTCCGTTGAACACCTCTATTTGCAACTGATAGTTATTTATATTTGAATATTTGATGATAAAATATAATATATATAAGATTTTCAACGTCAATTTAAATTTTTAATTGAGTTGCTTTATTGACCGGGGTATCTGAGGACAACATGAAAAGCAATCACAGATTTAAATTCCATCTACCCTTAAGTGGAATATGAAGTATCATGAAAGAGAACAACATGTGCTGAATCCATGCTTCTAATTCTAATGACGCTCATAGAAAGTATAACATATCTAGAGATTTAACCATTTTTAAAATTTTTTGGTTGAGTTAACTACTTACTTACTTATAACAGATTTCCTACCTTGAAGTACTTGTATAATATTTTTCCTTTGTTCTTATTTACTTACATCATTTGCCTTTTCACACTTCTCAATATACAAATTCAATCGTTAATTAATATCTCTAGTTATACATATTAAAAAATTATGAAAACTCAAAATCAATAAACTTTAAATCGAGACGATTCAAACAAGATTTCATATAACAATATTTTTAACTTATAAATCACCGACAATATTAAAGTCGTTTTTTTAATGAATAATACAGAAGTGAATTATTTTACGAGTAAAAAAGAACCAAGAAAGTATGACATCATGAGATGTCATCCAGCTAATAAGACCATGAAGGACAATTAATTGCCATAAGGAAGAGAACCGAGGTGGGCTCTCACTTGATAGTTTCAATTTACCTAAATACCTTAGCTTCCTTTTTTTTGTTTTTTTTTTTTTTTTTTTAATCATAGTGCATCACATATTTCTATGTTTGCCCTTTCATATTATGCCCTACACTTGTTTGTATTTTCACTAAAGCTATGTGTATGTCTTCTTTCTTTTATGTCCTTTTCTTTTTTCTAAAATATCTTTTTAAATCTCTAATTTTCTAGTGGTCGAATGAGAAAGTCTTAGTAGATAACGGTTATTTGTGTGATTGATAAATCACCCTTATGTGGTAGAATGTGATAGGGCGAGAGATTTGTTGTTTTAATTTATCTTTTTTGATTTTATTTATTTTAATATTTTTTTTTTGTCTTTTTACGGTTACAAATCACGATTATTGATTATGAATTTTTGGTGGTTGAATTACCTTTCTAACATTGAACTAATTTCTAATAATTTACATTTACTCCCGGTCTTCAAAATTTGAGGAATGGTAATCTAAATGTAATAAAAATTTAAGTAGAAAAATTGTCGTATAAAGTTTAGGGAAATTATCATTGGTGCCCCTGAGGTTTGGGCTTTTATCAATGGTGTATAATCTTTTTTTTTTTATTCCATTGGCACCCCTGAGGTTTAATGTAACTAACAACCGTGACACTTTTATCATTTTTTCTGTTAAATACACGTTAAGTATGAAAATAAACTCAACCATGGTTAGTTTTTCATGTTTATATACCCAGTTGCTCATTTAATTTCAGTAGCTCTTTTCTCTCTTCTCTCTTCTTTATCATCTTCCTTCTCCTTCCATGGCTACCTCATCCAATAACTCATCTTGCAAAGTCTACTCTGGTACCTCCAAAAGACATCAAGCAATCCCTCTTCTCTCTTCCTTATCATCTTCCTTCTCCTTCCATGGTTACCTCATCCTTATCATCTTGCAAACTATGAAACAAGAAAAAAATAAAGAATTTAGGTATTACATATACGCTAAACCAAGATGGGTTGAACAATGGTGGGTTTTTCACATATTTAATTTCCCCAAATTAATTTCCTTAATTTATGACCTTATAATAAATCAATTGGGTTCTATAACATAACAATAAAAACATGTAATCCCAAATAAATTAAACTAGATATTTCTAAATTTGCAAAATAATTATAACACCAAAATGAGCTAATTCATGAAAATAATTATAATCCAAACAATCTTCACCCTTCAATAAAACCCCACGAAATCAGTGTTTTACACCTAAAAAATTGAGGGTTTTCGATTGAAGATTCATTACAATCATGCAAGAAAAGAGGGTAGATCTCATTAATTAATTTTATAAAATTAAGATTTTAGGCTTTTTTTTAAATGGGTAGTCTTAATCATGCAATAAAATGGAACTAATTGGGAGTTTTCAGCCAAACAAACAAAACAGAATGCACATTCACAATTCAAAAATCCAATTTCAAACTAAGCTGAAAATTGGGGATGAAATCATCAAACTCAACAAGAAAAGAACAAAAATCCCAAATGCAGACAAAGAAATTAGCTAAGAGAATGGAAAATTGATGAACAACAAATTTGCAAATTTGCAGAAAATGAAGAAGGGAATAAAGGGTAAAAACATACCAAAGGAATTAGAAAATGTTGCAAGCTTCAAAGTTTAAGGAATTAGAAAAGGAGATGAAGATGATGATGAACAACACAGAGAATGAAGAGCCAAAACAATTCACTTAACCAGATATAAACCATGGTTTGCTTTTTTATCAAACTTAACGGAAACTTAACGGAATCCGTACGAAAGTGTCACGGTTGTTAGTTACACTAAACCTCAGGGGTGCCAATGGAATAAAAAAAAAAGATTATACACCATTGATAAAAGCCCAAACCTCAGGGGCACCAATGATAATTTCCCTAAAGTTTATAAATACACCATGTCATACCATACCATATTATACCAGATATATTATACTCTCATAAGCCATACCTACTAAATCCTATTGAGTAACAGAGTTTGCTATTATTTTTAATTTAGTTCGTTTTTTTTATTTTGTCATATTTTTATTTTAGATTATATGTTTACTATTTTATTTAATATTAATATAAATTTTTTTCTCATTTTTTATCACTTTTAATCATATATACATAATTTAATATTCCCACCATGTTCTTAATAACAGTGCAACAGTGTATTGTTAATTAGCAACCACAACTAACTCACCAGTCAATATCTATTTTAAAACTTTGAACATGAAATATTCCCAAACTTACCTAAAGTCTTATAATACACATCTCCCACCCGCCAAACAACTCCTAAGCCAAAGAAAAACTTTCTACATATCTTGCTAATTTGGGATATATATAATCATGATAAAGAAACAACTAAACAAGTGATAAATCAATTCTTTAATGTAGTGGGGATAACTTTTTATATTTTTTTTCTCATTTATTTTTTGCACAATTTTCAAATATAAATTTTAAGTCTTAATATCTTCAAACTATGTGTCATAAATTTTAATCAAATTTATCTCTCTTTAAGTTCAAATATTCCAAACGAAAAGAATATTAAAAAAATAGAGAGTTTCATTTTAAATTATACTATCTACCCTACCAATGTCATCTAAACAATAAATAAAAATAAGTATTCCGACTAGAAAAAAATTATAGAAAATAATATAATTGGTCCATTATATGAATATATGATGTGTGAAATGTTGATATGGTGGCCTTGAAATGTATGTGTAAATGTAATACATGTTCAAAATTGTGGTCCTAAAAGAAAAGTACCAAAATCCTAAGGGACCATTATTATTATTTATTCACTACCACTTGTTGGATGGGTCTAAATTCCAAAAGGGCTAAAAAAATTGAGTAAAGTTTACTTTTCTCATTTATGCATGGGAATAAATTTTTTTGATATTCTTCGCTGGCCAGCCTGGTTTTATAGTTTTGTTCATTTAATCTTTCTCAAGTTTCTTTCAATTGAAGTACATGCCATGAATAAGTATTTACTACAATCATCTCAAAGTTTGTCTATTGAGCGGAATACTATGCGTATGATAATGATGATGGTGATTATTCAAAAGTTCACGTATGTGTTCTATTTTTAGGTCAAAACTTATGTTAAATTTGTATAAAGAAGAGAAGAAAAGGTTAAGGTCCCTATGACATGCAAAACAAACCCACAGAGTTACTTGCCTTGGGGAGTGTTTCGGAAAATTCCACCAAAGCAAAAGTCAGTGATTTAAAAATCAATAGATGTACTAGTATTAACTAAGGCTATTTATTTACAGAAGGTCTCCTGAGAGACCGTCTATGGCATAGACGGCACTCTCAGCAGCACAGTCCAATGGAAATTTCAGTTGTTATTTTTAGAAAGTGTAAAAATGAGTTGGCCTATTACACCCGTCTATGCTATAGACCGTCTCTCACAAAAATTTGTGATTTATTTATAGTGATAAAACATGACATGAACGAAGTATGTGATTTGTCAACGTCATAAGGTAATATTGAAATCTTTTGCCTTGGGCCTTAGTCAAAGCAATTAAGCCCATACTTTTTGGCGGTTTATTAGACCCCAAAATATATTGCTTGTAGACAAGTGCGAATTAATAATATTTATATAGAATAGTCTTAATATTTATCTCTATTAGGGATGGTCATGAGCTGGGTCTGGAGTGGGTCTAGCCAGACTCGGACCAGACCATTTATTTTTAAAGGATTCAAACTTGGATTCGAATCCTAAGGGTTCAAAATTGAAGATTCAGACCCATAACCATCGAATTGATGGGCTAGGTCTTTGAGGAGTCCTTTATAGGTTTATAAAAGAGTCTCTTTGTTTTGTCAAATTTGAGCGACTGTATTTGTGGTGTCCGTGTCTGTAGCTTTATTATAATTTATAACAATCTAAAACTAAAAAATTATCAATATTTAACATCGCCAAAAAACTAAATAAATTGATTTTGCAAATAATACTTTAGAATGTTTTTGAGAAATAATATGCTTAAAAACCGAAATTTTGGTGAATTAAAATCTCATTGTTGAGATGGAAGACTACAGCACTAATTGAAGAAAGCCAAAATAGATATGACCTTGAACCAGATGATAAACATCATATTTTGGTGCAGCTAACCCTTCGAAAATTTGAAATGAATAAGATTATTTATCAAAAAAACATACAATAAGAGCATAATCAAATTTATTCCAAAACTAAGCGTGTAATTTCCGAACTTGAGGTTTGGGCTGTTTGCACTTAGTAAGTGCTAGCAGTCTGTTTCAGTTTTTCAACCTGTTCGCACTTACTAAGTGCAAACAAACACTTGATTTTTTTTACCAGCTTGCTTCTGTTCGCACTTAATAACTGCGAACTGACCCGAACCTGTACTCTGTGATATTAGACGCTTATATTTAGAATTAGTTTGATTATAATCTTATTGTATTCTTTTTTTTTTAAATCTTATTCATTTCAAATTTTCCAACACTTCTCCCAGTAACTTATTTACTAGGAAATCTTGATTCCTATACTATCTGTGGCCTATTGTGAGGAAGATGAATTTGACTATTTAAATACTATCCACGTCCAAATTTACGAAGCGGGTCTAAGGTTCGGGTCTAGAGGTTGAGTCTGGTTTGGATTCGGGTCCAGGTCCGATGGACTAAACCCGAACCCAAATCTAGATTCAGATTCAACCCAAATCATATGAGTCTCAAATAATGATAACCATACCCTTAAAAAGACGAATCCGAGACAGATCTAATAGAATCTTAGACCCATAACCATTCCTAATCTACATATTTACGAGCAACTCAGTATGTTATTTTTATGTATTATATGTTAAAAATTCAATACTAATAATATGATACTCAATATATCCCACATATCATGATAAGAGTTTTGGGAGCATGATTGGCCACAGTCCAAGACGATAGACGATAACGACAGACCATATCCTTGTTAAAGGTGATAAGGAGATTAGTAAAAACGATCAGTTAGTTGCTCAAAACACTACCACTAGCACTAGATTAGTAAAAACGATCAGGTGGTATGTGTTTCATGTTGGATCATTACCAACTTGTTGAATGGGTAGAATCCTACATAGGAAGATACTAAGCAAAACCTGTAATTAAACATGTGCTAAAACAGGTTAAGGCCCATGATAAGTTTGTGGGCATTGAAGTGTGAAAAAAGCAGACTCTTCACTACATTTCAAGCAGGCCACCTTGGCTGCTTTCATCTGGGTCTTGTAGAAGGGTCTTGTTGTGCATTTTAATGCCCAACGTAATGGGCCTGTCTGTGTTGCATCTAGAGGATGACATCATTAGAGTCTAGATGATAAAGATCACAATTGTTTTCCTACAAATTTTTTATTAAGATCGTCTCATCGTTATACGGCTCAATATAAGCTCACCTAATTTATTTTCTTAAAAATTAATAAAGAATAGTTTTTATTTACTTATTTGCTGTAAGTTTAACTCAATTTTATTTTAAATATAAATAATTTGGATTGCGTTTATAGACCCATCTCACGATTAAACGGTCTCATGTAAGACAAGCTACTTCATTAGCCAAGTCCAATCCATTGAAGCTTATTGCCTACTCTTACTCTATATTTTCATTTATGAGCCAATCCAAACCCAATCACATATGATCTTCTCAATAAGACCGTCTTTCGCAAAAAATTGTGATATTTTATTGCTGATGAAATTTGGTGAGCACTGAGCAGAATGCGTTCTACAAGATCTTGATATGCTAATAAGCTTTTTCCTATGAGGCTAGATTGCCATTAAGGACAGCAATTCTTATGAGCAACACCAACTATTGGTTGGTGTGTTGAGACAAGTGAATACAATATGTACTAGAGCTTGTCTGCAGCATGGTGATGCACCAAAAATGGTAAATTCATTAAAAAACACATTTGCGTTTGACAAGGTGAACATAAATTAACAAAATCTAATAATAATTTAACACATAACAGAAGCAAGCACTCAAAACTTCCTAAGGTGATGTAAGAAAATAATCTGACTTGAACATGAAAAAGGTAGATCTCTTGATCTCTTAGGAGAACGATAAGAGGATTACTAAGACAAGATCTCCATGCCTACGCCTACAAATGAGCGGCTGGTAATAGCTTACTCTTCATCTTCGTCATCACCGTCTCCACCAGCTGCCTTCTTTGCTGCGGCCTTTTGGTTCTTCCTCTTTACTCTACCTGGGCGGCCTCCTCCGAAGGGACTAGTGAGAGAGAAATCAATGTGCTTTTGAGAGTCTAGCCTCACCATAAATGAAGGGACATTCACCACTTGTCTCCCAACCCTGAATTAATGAGCTCAAAAGAATTAGCAAACAAGTGCTGAATAAGCATGAGATACAAAATAGAGGTACTTCTCTCGACACTACATTTAAAAAACGAGAACAAGGTCATATGTATGATGGACATGTCAGCACTATTATGGCAGCACAATGCGTCGTGTTTGGAGAGAACCAGGGAATTAAACCATTTCAACACGGCTATTTCTCAACAAAGATCATACAATGCAAAGAATCCTTAATAGTGCCCGAAGAACATAACAAGGGTGAGACAATCACACGTGCCGTGTTTGGGGTGACTAAGAATGGCAGAACAACCATTGTCTGGAATGATAATAGAATCAAACCAGTACCACAAAGGCCTTTTGTCATCAAAGATCACACATAGCGGCCAAAGCTAACTACTTAACAAGCAAAACCCGCAACTGAACAAAAGAGTGCAGATCTAAGGAGTCAAACTCGAGAATGTATAGGACAGCCACTACTTCTACAATGCCATTTTTCGACGGCATTCGATAATTACCATCACCTACATGCTCCAAGTACTCAAACATCAGCATTCAGCATCAGGCTCCCAAAAAAGGAATAAGATAGGAAAGTTCTAACTGTACTACAAAGATTGTAAAATTCATGTTCAAGATACGACTACATCCAACAATCAACTCCACGGTAACTATCCCATTTCCATTCTCATTTTTGCACCTCAGCTTATTTTCAAATGTAAAAATAAAAACACCACACCTTTTAGCATCGCTCAAGACCTTATCACTTCAAACCGATGAAGCAATATCTTATTAAGCCAAAGATCCACAACCCTCATAGCAGACATTAGAACAAATAAGTTTTTTGGAATCACTGCCTTGCCCAAGAGATATCGTAAGAGCTTTTCAAAAAGACATGTATTTATAAGTTCAACAGCTTCAAGCCCACCCTT
This sequence comes from Amaranthus cruentus, assembly GCA_019425755.1. NCBI lineage: Eukaryota > Viridiplantae > Streptophyta > Magnoliopsida > Caryophyllales > Amaranthaceae > Amaranthus > Amaranthus cruentus. Next base: position 23,966,865 of record CM033453.1, read on the forward strand.
AATGAGCTCCATAAAACTCTTACAAACCTAACTATGTTTCATTGATTAAATGATCGATAGACAACACCACCAGGTACCAATCAACCTCAGGCAATGTAGGTACACAATGCTAAGAAATCACAAAGCTTAGCAGCATATTCAAAAACCTTGTAAGTAAAATTTACCAGCAAGCAAAGAACAAGCAACACAATGTCATAAAAGAAGGATTAAAGTAATACCTAATATGCCTTTGCCTGATGAGCACCCTAGCATGGTGAATAGACTTGGCCATACCAGACTTGAAGACCAAAGTTTGAAGACGCCTTTCCAAGAAGTTCTCAACAGTGAGAGCCAACACGTAATCGAGCTTGTTCTGGCCTTCATCCAAAAGCCCATACCTGTTCATCCTCCTTAAAAGAGCTTCACCCTCAAATATACGGCGAGGGTTCTTCTCATCAAGAGTGAGAAGATGCCTAGCTGCATTACGAATACGACTCAAAACATATTGAACCCTCCATAACTCTCTCTTGTTGCGAAGACCATACTCTCCTACAAGCTTCAACTCAGCATCCAATCGCTCTTTCTCATATGGACGACGTGGTTTCTTAAATGTTTTTCCATCTAAAACAGCAAGAAATTACTCAAAACTCAACAAGCAAAAGGCCAATTTGAACAATAAATCAACAATTTACATGTTTTTCTTTCACTCCTAATATAAATTGAGAAAAAATTAATGCAATTATACAAAACCAACTTCTATTTACAACCCAATTGTATGGTAAACAAATTCAGTCCCTCTTTCTCATATGGACGAAACGGCTTCTTAAAGGTTTTCCCATCTATAATGACAAAACATTATTTACTAACTTTGAGCAGACCCATCTCAATTCCAAAATCCAATTTGTATGATGAATCAAGCAACAAAACAACTAACATGAAGGATTTCTTATAACAACAAAATCGTTGATGTAGATTTAAAAAGAAAGACCCAAATTCAAACAAATCAACCACATAAAGATCAAATAAAATCATCAAATTTATTCGATTTTAATAACATCCATCCCCAGACCCCAGTTCAAAACCCAAATATAAGATGAATCAAATTATTATACGAACAAATCATCATCGTTGAAATAGAAAGGAAGGACCAAAAACAAACACATTACATCGTCAATCACATAAAGAATCAGATAAACCCACAAAATCAAATGTTCATTAACAAAGATAAAAAGTTATCAAGCAATAAAATATCGATTCAAAATTAAAAAACTTCAAACAAAAAAATGAAATGTAAAGGGAAAAAATAAAACAATAGAGAAGAGAAAAGGGAAATTACAGTTGCGGTAGTAAGAAACGTGAACCATGATTGCTCACGAACGGCGACAATGGAGCAAATAGAGAATGGAAGAAGAGCTGTTAAAGCGGAAAATTAAGCTTATATAGGTGCTTCCCTCTTTATATAAACCCTAGTTTTATTGTTTGGGCTGTTGAAATAAAATCCAGTTACAAAGTCCAATCCGAAACGGGCCTCTAACAAGTAAAATATGAAGTACTTAATGATCAGCCGGTTTCCTGAGGTCTCTCAGGTCCAGTTCATTCAAATTTAATTTTATTTTTAATCTATTTTTTTTATGAGCCGACCCAATTGAGTTGGTCCATCAAAAAGACCGTCTCTCACATGAATTTGTGCTTTTAATACTAATTTTTTATTGAAGTCATTTCACCGTGAGACGATTTCAATTGGTTTAGGCCAATCTATTTTAAAAATCACAAATTCTTACTTGAGACCGTCTATACAATAGACGTCTCAAGTTTTTAGGCTGACCCAATTTATAAATTAAAAAAAAAACTGATTGGTGGTTTTGTAAGTTAAAAGGGAGATATGGGCCGTGCTCTTAAGAGACGTCTATACTATAGACGGTCTCTCAAGAGAGGGCCTATTTAAAAATTGCAACCTGTATATGTGTGAATTCAGATTTTATAATTTTTATGTCTTTTTACGAATGGACTGCTTATATAAATCTGTCTCACGGTGAGATAGTCTCATAAAAAACTTTTTGATTAATGATATCCATCACCATTATACTAGGCATATCCTACCGTCCTACCCAAACAATATGATTAGAATTTTGATTTAGATTTGGATTTGGATTGGGTTAGATAACAAGAGATCATAACTTATCAAAAGAAATAAGCAAGTTCAATTAGTGATACACTCGCTCCAGAATGATATATAATGGATAAATTGTTTCATTTATGTGTAATGAATATTTTGTGTTTTGTATATTTGGGTTGGATAAGAACATATATATCATTTCCTCATAGTTTTACCACTATTACAAATTACACTTGTTGCAACACTTTAAAAACGTTACACTAATGTCCTATTTTCCTTTTAATTTACTATGGTGTTTGGATGTTGGCTTTTACATTGGCTTTTTGATTGACTTTTGGTTTTAGGCTTGTTGATTGGTCAAACAAGCAAAAAAGTCTTTGGCAATTGACGGTGTTTGGAAATTAACTGTTGACTATTTACTGTTGGCTTTTATAACCTGGAAATGTTGGATGTTTTATTGGCTTTTAAGCTAGTTGCTTATGAAGATGTTTTGGTAAATTTAGGTATATTGACTATTTATTAGAGAAAAAATGAGTCTACAAGCGAAACGACAACAAAAAAGCTAACTGAAGTAGCTTTTTTTTATTTTACTTAAAATCCAACAGCGGACTTTTCTAGCTATCATAAACGCTAACAAAAAAGTTAATATTTTTAGCTGGTCCAAAAAAGCCTTCTAAAAAGCCAACAACCAATAGCTAATCATCAAACACTTTTTTTGACTGTTAGACCAATCAACAAGGCGAAAACTAAAATTCAATCAAAAAGTCAATGTAAAAACCAACATCCAAACAACCATACAGGGACATAAGACCTTAATGTAACTTTTTAAGGGGTATTTGGAATAAAGGAATTGAACTTGGTACTTGGGACTTGTGAGACTTTAAGATGAGACTTTAAAGATAAAAAAGTCTTATTTCTTGTTTGACATGTTAGAAATTTGGAAGAAATAAATGAAAATAAAAGTCTCAATTCAAATATCAATCTCCCCCAAGACAGTTTTTATTCCCAATCCCTATTTCCATTCCCTATAAACAAATAAAAATTTAAAACTTTTTTTATCTCAAAGTCCCATTCACTGGTCCCTTGTAACACCCCAAGTGTATTTGTAGGGGTGAAAGTTTGGTTTTTGGTTTGGATTCGATACAAATCCAAATCAAACCAAATAAAATTCAGTTTTAATATTTTCAGTCCAAATCCAAATCATAATATTTATAATCCAAATTAAACCGAACCGAATTTTAAAATACCAATCCAAATTGAACCGAATAGACCGAATTGCACCGATTTATATCTTTTGCACTGAAAGTCAATTTTGCATGTATCGTTTCAAACTTATTCTTTCTAAAGCTCCTAAATAAATATTATGAATTTTAGGGTTTTTAATTTGAACAAGTAAAAAACATTTAGCAAAAATCTAAAAATAAGGGAAAAAATACAAACAAATCAAATAGAAGATATAATATGCTTTTAACATTTCGGTTTGTTTGGTTTTGTTGGACCCTAAACCGAGTCCAAACCTAACACCGAATTATAATAAAAATTCAGTCCAAACCAAACCAAATTTAAAATATAGTCGAACCAAATTACTTATTCGATTTGATTTGGTTCGGTGTTTGATTTTCACCAAATTACTTGCAGCCCAGTAAATTGTAAGAGGTAAAACTATGAGTAACACTCACCAGGCATATGAAGTGATGAGACATTGTGGAACAGTTTATAGGTAGTAAAAAGTGGGGGACAAAGATGCAGATACACAACACCAAAAAGGACTCATATCATCAGTAATCAGTGACCACATTCAATATAATTAATATTTATATTTATGCTTTGTCACATTCATTTTCACTTAATCATTTACGTCTTTACTATCAATGAGTTTTTACCAAAATGTTGTTCATTTATTATAAATTCCCAAAAAATAATGTTATATAAGTTTAAATTTCTAAATTAATGTCCACCTAAGAAATGTTGTTTTCCATCAACTTATTATTATCATTAGGGGTGTTCATTAACGGGTATCTGACATTTCCGGTACCCGGAAAGAATTGGATACCTAATTAGTCGGGTATCTGCATTAACAGTTCGCGTCCCGTACCCGGAATCGGGTCGGTATACCAAGTTTCTGATTTTATTTATGGTATTTTTGGGCATAATTTATTGGGCACTACAAGCACAATATATTTAAAAAAACAAGAAATACTAGTAAAATGCAAGCAGTGGATGATCATGATATAATACACGATTACAACATATTTCACAGTGTTTGATTTGTATCATATTTTGCATTGTACGCATAGATGATTGTAAAACTTAGTTCATGACAAATAAATCTCAATAAAAGACAAAACATTTAATTATATATTTAATATAATTATATTATGTATATATATAATTCTACTTATTTATTTTGAATAAAAGCGCAAATGGTTCGTAGTATATGAAGTATGCAATACAAACTTATGAGTATTTTTAATATAAAAATAACATGCCAAATTTATGCTAACAGAAACAATTATGTTGTAATCAATCAACATGGATAATATTATAGTCATATTTAGATTTTAAATAATACTCATTATATAAATAAAACTGATAAGATTTTATAAATAATTGAAAAATTTATGACTATTTTAAATAATACTCATTATATAAATAAAACTGATAAGATTTTATAAATAATTGAAAAAAAAACAAATAAAATAGATGAGAACTAAAAAATATAAAATCAATCAACATGGATAATATTATAGTCATATTTAGAAAAGTATCAAAGTCAAAGATATAAATATTAGTCATAATAAAAATAACGTCATTATTGAGTTTTGGAGGGAAAATTTTTGTTGAGGTTGTGACATGTAAGCAATATTAAATAGTGATGATATCAGCATGTTTAGTTTTAGTAATATATAGTTATATATTATGCTTGAAGTGCCTAATAAATTCTGCCCAAAAATACCACAAATAAAATCGAGACCCAATTTATCCGGATACCGGAACGCCGAATTAAAATAGGTGTCCGACTAATCGGATACACACTAATGAACACCCCTAGTGGTAATGATGAGTTATTTTGGTGGAAAACAAGATATCTTAAGTGGACATTAATTTGGGAATTTAAACTTACATAACATTATTTTGGGAATCATGTAATTAATGAACAATATATTGGTAAAAAAGTCACTATCAATAATGGAGTATATCATTATACTATAAATTTAATATATTACGTAGTTTTGAGTTTGCCATTAAAAATGACACGATACGAGAAAAAATATCATGCTTCCTCCGTTTAATAATACTTGTTACTGATAGTGACATTAACCCACACAATATTCCCACTCATTAGCAAGTATTATGAAACAGACGAAGTATTTGAGTAGCAAATTTGAATAATATATAAAGTGAGTATTTAATGTAGAAAACTTTGAAGTACAGTGATAATCAGTATAAAGTCATGATTTCAGATTTTCAGGTGCACGGATACCATTTGCTGATACAAAAATTCTTAATCAATAATCATGATTTGTAAATCACCATAAAAAAACAAAAATAATAATATTAAAATAAATAAAATTAAAAAAAATAAATTAAAACAACAAAACTCTCCTCCTATCACATCTTACCACATAAGGTGATTTATTAACTTCACAAATAGCCGTTATTTACCCAGACTTTCTCTTTGCTGATATAGTGATACTGATTGTACACGATCAAAATGGAGTATTACATTTTCTACCCGGCCGGCCCTTCATCATCTTTAATTTCTTTGCATTTCAAAAATAGAAAGGATTCTTTTTACCTGTATATGTATAAGTGTACGTACTTTATGCAATATGCATGCCTGATATTTGTACGTAGTAACATTTTCGTAACATATTTTTCATTTTCATATAATGCTTTGCCTTTAAATACTTAAAACTTTATGAATCTGATGTGTTCAATGTTGTTCTTGTATAGAAATTTTATATATACTTTACTTTATATTCATTGTATAATAAATCAGCATGTAATACTCAACATATAATAAATCATGCAATACCCAAAGGTCAAGCAATAATATTTCACAACATAATTCATACTTTTTCGTTAATTATTTTATTACTTGTTTTATTAATATTCAACATGTTCTGGCTGTAGGAGAACAATCAACACACTCATTGGGGAGACTCGAGTTGTGTTCTAGCTTACTTCACAGTTAGTATCTGCACAAGGTAACAAACGAGGGCCGGAGAGGGGTCTTTCGGGGGTCCTCCTCCGATGATCAAGTCAGTAATAATAATATGAGTATATCTATGAAAGCTGGGAAGAAAATAGAGTTATCTTGCTCAGAGTATTGCTAGGGTTTGAATGCAAAAAGTTTTGTTACCATTAGCTAGTAGTGCATGACACTGTATATTTATAGTAGTGGGTCTTGAGAAGGATTCTGAAAACCCTAATGGCCATTTCGGCTTTTACCTTGGTAGAAATCTTTTTGGGATCAATGGAGAGAGAAATAGAATATTTCCTCAGCTGATATGGCGTTGGATGGTTAGCTGATCCTTAATTATGTTGTGGTCCCCATTTTTTGATTTCTAGTACATTGTAGTACGCTTTCCTAGGTAGGGTATGAGGTAGCCTCATACGAGTTTTGACAGATTTTCTTAGTATCATTACAACAGTCTCATCCCACGTCATTATATCCGTTACTATCATTCTGTAAAATTAGTCATCCTGCAGGTATTTGTATTCTTCTTTCATTCTGCCGGACTAGTTGTCTAGCAGGAACTTATATTCTTTTATCGCTCTGTAGGATTAGTTATCCTGCAGATATTTATATTTTTCTATCGTTCTGCAGGACGACTAGTCCTGCAGATATTTGAAATTCTTTTATCCTTTTGCAGGATTATCCATCCTACAGATACTTACGTTAATTCTCTTTCAAGATCTTAAGATTAGAATCATGTGTTAAAGCACATACGTATAATATATCATGCAATACTTTTTCTTTTGTTATATAGCATGTTTAATTCATCTACAAATCTTGAAAGTTCACAAAATCCAAAACGAAATGACAATTCTTTAGGGAATAGATAATTAATATCTTATAAGCATGCCGATCCTATGCAAGTTTAATTCATATATAATTTTAATCCTATAATATTTTACTATTTTGTCCCAGTTATTAATTTACACTACAACATAATTTGCTTTTAGTGGTATGTATTTAGCGACATTTAATTTAAATGTCGCTATTTCAAATTTCTTATAGTGTATATAGAGGATTTAGTAACATTTATTAGACCCTTTAGTAGCATATTAAAAAGTCACACTAAAACTTTTTGCGACATAGGATCTAGTGACATTTCTCACAAATGTCACTATAGACTATAGTGACAATTACATATGCCACTAAAGACCAAATTAAGTGTCGCTAAATCAATATATGGTGAAACTTAAAATAAAAACCAATAATTATTATACTAAAAATATGAAATAGTGACATTTTTTTAATGTCACTAAATTTAATGTCGCAAAAAGCTAAATTTGTTGTAGTGTTATATTTCTGGTTTCGTCTTTGTTTGTGGGCCATTAATTTGTAGAATGAAACCTAAATCATTTGGGTACATCTCAAAAAAAAAAAAATCATTTGGGTGAATATTTTATTTTGGTCCATAACGCATTAGTCAAGCAAAGGGTTTTTCCAGCATGTTGGAGCTTATTCTATTATCTATATACATCTTTTATGGAGTAAGGCCGTAAGGTAGTTGGTCCTGTGACAGAGTTATATGGTCCTAAGTTTGAATATTGTTAAAATGCAAATGTAAGTATTTTTTCAAGTATTTATAAAATGTGTTTATTGTCTTGGGCTCATGTATGAGCGATGTCACATAACAAAGCTTATAGCAACTAATTATACCAGTACATATTTCAGTATCTCTAGGCCGTATATGATTTCACATATAAGTTGAATGTTGTCCTTAACATCATTAAATGACCTTAGATCTATCCCAATCCTTCACCTTACATACATCAGGGACAGGGGCAGACTCAACCTTTTGATAGACTTCGATTTAATTCATATTCTACTCGGTATCCGGCTTTTACTAATTTAAAATAAAAAGTAAAATGCACTGTACAAAGTAGTAAAATGAAAATTTTATGGTTTTTGTTTCAAATCTTTATATATTGAAACTATAAAATTAATATTTTGTTAAAATTTGAATGAACTTTTGTTTTAAATTACAAAAATACTATTTCATTTAAAAACAATAGAATTTTAATTTACATGTATATAATCACCGACTACTTTCCTCAAGTCCTCTTTGTGAAGGGAGTACGTGTATGCATATTCAGTCACCTTACCTCTCCCAGACCTTGCTTTCGGGCGGAATATTGGGTATGATGATGATGATGTATATAATCATGTGTGAAATCATTAATAAGGGCAGGCCCAGATCTGTGGGAGGGCGAACTGGGCTTGTGCCCAGGGCCCACTATCAAAAGTTAGAAAACCCTTAAAACCACAATCATAATATACATATTATAATCCATGAAATTTTGTGCCACATGGCATTTATATACAATTTTCATTTTCATATGTCTTTTTTGCATTGAAACTCTTAAATACTTCCATCAATTTAATTCATTTTTTTTGTATCATATGCTTTAAAGATAAACTCTTTATTTTCTAAATTTAATTATACAGAAGATGAAAAGACATAATTTTAAGATTTTTTGTTACTGACACATACATAGTTTGACTTATTTATATGATTGAATTTCAAAGTGTTCATTTAGTGCATCCCACATACTTAAGAAAGAGTAGATGATGTTTTAAGATTTGAGTTTATTGATTATTTCAATTAGTATGAAAATTGAGATAAAACTAGAGAAATATATGGGTTTTTGTTTCGCTGCTATGTGAATGCAATTTTATCTCTGAAATTTTATGGGTGTAGATATAGGATAAAATAAAGTATATGAATTGATATTAAATTTTAAAGAGCTGAGTGAAGATGAAATGAAAGTAAAGAGAAAGAAGATATTGATGAAGATGATATGTTTAATTTATTTTCATGTTGACAGTTGCGTAGTTATGGATGCCATAATAATCAAATATATGTTGTTATGATGAAGATCATGTTTAGTAAGCTTTTGTTTTAAATATCACTTCTTTTCAAGGGTTAGTAAATATTTTTGATTAAAAATACTAATATTAGGTTATTTGATAAACTTAACACAAATTGGAGATATTTTGTATCATATTTAGTTGATATTTTTTTGGTTATGTTAAAATTTTGTAGATATAATTATTCAAAATAACATTTGTATTAATTTAACAACAATGTCTAAACTAATATTACATTTTTTTATAAAATAGTTCTATAATCATGTGTATAGCACGGGTAAATACCTAGTTACAAAATAATTGATATACTTAAAATTATGAAGTCAAGAAAGTACTCCCTCCGATCTTTTTTGATGTTCCATTTTGAGTTTTTCACAAATATTAAGAAAGATGGAATCTTTGGTGGTAGTGGGTATTATTTTACTTATATAGTAGTGGGAAATAATGATTGTATTGGAATTATGAGAGAAAAAATAGTTAAATAGTAGTATGAAGTAATGATTGTATTGGAAGTATGAGAGAGAAAATAATTAAATAGTAGTGTGAAGTAAGGAAAGTGGGGTTTTAAAGGGTAAAAGTGGGATGAAAACCTTCTAAAAATAAAAAGTATTCTAAAGTGGAAGAATTTTTAAAACTATCCGTTATAGTAAGGTGGAAGAACTTAAAAAAACAAAGGGAGTATTAAATATGAAACTGAGAAGGGGGATTCTTGAAAAAGAAGAAGGTAATAATCAGTTATGGTAATAACTGATCAAATAATAGAATTGAGAATTTGAAAAGTTTTACATTCCATTTTTAATTCATTATGTTTATTTTATTATGCTTTATTCATAATCACAATTGAGAATTTATTAAAATTTGATTTTAATTTTGGCAATTTTACTTTAATTTTAATTTTATGTTTAATTTATAATTAACGGTTATATATTATCACAATTTAAAATTTGATTTGTAAACTAAAATCTAATAATCACAATTCACAACTGACCTATGTAAGTAATTTTAATTGATTTAATTTGATTATTATGTTAGAAAATTTTTAAATTTTAATTTTGTGTTAGTGTGTTACCGTTCTAAGATTAATTTTATGTTATAATGTTAATACTTTTGATTTAGTAAGTTTTCAATGATTAAACTTTTATGAATATAAAAAAGTAATTTTTTGAGTAGTCGTTAATTAAATTTCTTATATTGAAAATTATAAGATTGAGTTTCTCGATTTAGATACTATTATTAGTGATTTTATATTGAAAAATGCTCGTAGAAATGTTTTTTATTCGATTATATATTTATTCTTAGTGCATACATTTTTTTACTACCACAATAAATATATATTTTTTATATGTCAATTTAATAGTTAAGGGTCCATAAAATATATTTCGCCCTGGGCCCCTAAAAGCTCAGGGACGGCCCTGTATAAGGGCTTGTGGGATCAGCTTCACATAGTCTTTTTTATTGTAGGAAATAGGAATCTCTCTTCCTAGGGAATTTTTATCGAACCAAGAAACTTTTTAGCTGCATACTATTTTATGGGTATGAATTCTTGTCATTTTTTTTCTCCTCTGACTCTGATCATAGTTCATGTCTAGGATAATGATGATATGATAATAATCATGTATGTTGTTAATATATTGTTGATCATCAAGCTAGAGATCAAATATACCGGTCATAAAGTTTGTTAGATGAATATTTAATTTAAAGTTTGTGCCAATAAACACAATATTTTTTACCCAAGTTGGGCATATGTACATTGCAATATATATTGTCGAATTTATAAATGTACTCTATAACTATTTCATTGCATAATATAATGTCTCCAAAATATGAGATTTAATTAATATGCTTAGTTAGAACCCCAAAGAAAAAAACATTTCAACTTTCAAATTCAAACACAAAAATTCTTATTTTATATAATTCAATAATTGAATAAAAACGAAAGTCAAAAACTTAATTATATCAACACAATTATTCAACAATAATTTTCTTATGCTTCACTTGATTAATTTCATTAATTACTTAGATTGATCTACAAATTAAATAACATACCTAGCAACTAGTTGCTTAGTTACAAGCTAGCTCCTAGCAGCTTGCGTCTCCTTGAACCACGTTATTAGACCCTTCTTGAGGGTTTGATCCTATAATTGTACCCGGTGTTACATGTCTTAGACCATTATTCGGCCCAAATGGCCCATTGAAACCACCACCACTAGGACCCGCTATTGACTGTCCGGTGAAATAGCCCATTGAGGTATTATTATTGTTATTATTATTGACAAAATTCATGAAATGCAACCCACTTGCAACTGTACCGTTATTGCTACTACTTGTACCAAATCCTGGCCCGTGGCCCGACCCATGACCAACATTTAAATCCTGATGCGGATCGTCATCGTCATCATCATTTTCGTCCACTTTAGGAGCACATTTTTGCCCATGACACGTGTTAGAATCTCCACTAGGGGGTAGATTAAGTAACGTAGGGGAAGAACTAGAGGATAATTCCACGAAGCCACAATTAGGAAACATATTAATCCGACGGCTTGGATCACTCAACTGATGATCACCGTTGATCATCAACATATTAGAAAATCCCAACCAATTAGGAGGACTAACGTACAAGTTATTATTACCAAAATAATTGTTACTATACCCAAGTCTAGTATGTAAACCGGAAGAAACGGTTGAACCGGAGCGACGAACCGAAAGACTAAGGGAAGTAAAATTAGCTGGAATTGTCCCGGTTCCCGTAGCAGCAATAACAGCCGGTTCAGCTTGTTGAAGAAGCCACTCGATAGTTTCACCATCAGACCGGTGACCCAATTCACGGGTCAGCTGGAAAACACGCGCAGCACATTGCGCCGGCATTCGAATTCTCCTACCTCGACCATCGACTTTCGTATGACGGTCTTTGGTCGAGGTTCGCTTAGGGGCCGGTTTTTTTGGACCCGGAAGGGACGTAGTTTGATCATTTTCCATGGTTCTAATTATAATTTTGTTATAACTTTTTTTAAGAAAAAATGGGATGTGGGTTGGGTTGTAGACCCGCCAATGCAAATTGATGGTGGGTCTTGAGAGTGGATTTTTTTTGAGAGGGGAGTACTCAGGAGAGCTGAGGTGGGGAAGAGTATGAGGGAAATTGAGGTTTAATATGTAGTTGGAGATAAGTTATAATTTTCTTTCTTATATTGTATTTGCTATATTTAATTTTTTATGTAATTTAATGTGTTATTTTGATTATTTATGTATTAATTTATAAATATTTAAAAATTATATAAAATTAATATTATGAAAGTGTACATTTAAACGATTCAAAACAAATATACCACGTACACTTGACAATATTTTTTCTTACATGTTAATACAAATATATAAAATAAATTTGAACTAAAAATAATACTCCATCCAATTCTTTTTACTTGTCCCATCTTTTTATTGGGTAAGTTTGCCTTATTTGTCTCATTTCTATTTTAAGACTACATTTATGTAGGTGGTCCCATCATTTTCTTAATATTAAAAATAGGAAAAAACTACCTTATGTAATTTTTTTTTGGCAAAAAACTATCTAATCTAATATATTTCTCAGCAAATAGCAAATGACTATTACTTAACGAAAAATGTTAGGTGACTGTTAAGTTTGATGATTTGACCAATTTAAGAGGTTAAGTTGTCTATATAGCAGTATCTCATTAATCCTCGCATTTTTAAATAATTTAAAATTAAAACACATAAATTAACAAAATAAAAATAAAAGATATTTAACGTCATTTTTACCAATCATAACGATTTTTTTCAAAAAAACGGGCGTCTTGATTATCCTTATGGGAAAACTCCTTCGAAAATCTAGTCGAATCAAATACTTATTTGTCTATCTTTCGATACGTAAACCGAAAAAGATATTTAATGTCATTTTACCCACAACTTAATCTCTCAAATCGGTCAAACCCTCAAACTTAATGGTCAACTAACAATTTCCGGTTAAGTGGTAGTCATTTGCAGATAAATATATTAAATTAGATAGTTTTTTGCAAAAAAAAAGTTACAAAAGATAGTTTTTTGCAAATAGACCTATAGATTAGGTAGTTTCTTATTATTTTTCCTTTAAAATATCCAATATTGCATTTGGATTTACTATTTTAAGTGGTTCCCTCCCATTCTTAGGAGTCGTTTGGTTGACGTAGGAATTAAATTCCTATGGGAAGTTGTAATTCATTGGAATTTACTTCCTTTGTCAATTTCCTAGGAAATACTTATTTTTGTTTGTTTGACAATAGGAATTTCTATTTCCATGGGAATTGTAAATAACCAAGGGGGGTACATGGTAATCTAATTCCTATGTCTCATAGGAATTAACTTCCCTTGGATTTTATAATTCCTAGGAATTTTAGTTTTTTTGGCAACCAAACAAATTACCATAATACTATTTCCTAGGAATTTAAAATTCCAAGGTTAATAGTGGGTAACCAAACAAGCCCATATTAAAAACACCAAATATTGCACATGATTATACTATTTTAGGTGGTCCTTTCATTTTCTTAATATTTGTGCCCAAACCAAATTGGTGAAGTAAATTGAATTGAAAATAGTATCAATTATCGTAATATAGCGAGTATTTTAAAATAAACTAGTATGGATGGATTATTGGAGGGAGAAACTCAGAAAAGTGGAAATGCAATACTTCTAAAAGTTTCTTAAAAAAAATTAATTTGAGAAAAAGATGAAAATTCTGTGATATTATAAAGTTATTTTGTTAGGTATTTCTCAGACTGTAGAGCAGTAGAGCAGTGAAGCAGTGGAGTAGATGCTGTTTTCACCTGAACTAGGTTTTGAACGTACTTGTCCATGCACAGGTGATGACCATGGCTATTCAACTTTTTCGGGGCTTTAATTTAATAGTAAAAAAAGAAATAGTTAAATTGTGGGCTAATTTAATGATTAAATATTTTATCATCTTTTTATTTTATGATTTTCACCATTTAAAAATAATTATTTTAACTCTTCTACGTTCTCTTGTTTATAGAAAATCTCTTAAATCTTATCCTTAAAAAAATCATCGAGAAGCCTCCAATACAAGTCCCAATTAAATGTTATTGATAGGCTGAATTTGTAGGGTTCTAGTAATGTTAACTTTTAACATGCGGAAAACTAAAACCTTCCCAAGATCCAATTATTGACATGAGATGAAACAAATAAATATCGGAATGAGAAATTATAACTTTGTAGCGTGAATCTACTAGCAAAATATAACCACGAGACAAGAACCGCAAATGAAGTTCCTCTAGTGTAGTCCACCCACAACGTCTTGCGAGACCTCGTATACTAGTACGATGTTTAAGAACAATTCTTAAACTAATTTTGTGTGTTTATAACTCTTGTATTTAGCTTCACTTTTATGTTCATTAGAAGATTATAATCATGTATTAATCTTATGCTAAGTGACAAGACCTACGCATAATAATACTAATTATCTACTACCTTTTCATCAAAACTCCTTATATAAAAGGATTGTCAAAGCTACCCATTTATACTCTTAAAAGAGTACTTAAGAGTTGTACCGTAAAACATTTAGACCTTTCAATGTTTATAATTTTGGACGTTACAAAATTTAAAACTCATTTTAAGGCCTCTATTATAACTTGATGCTATATTATTTAATTAGCACTTAGTATAACTATTATATTAAGTCTTATGACCAATATCTAGTCCAACTAGATTAATCACATGAACCTAGACTAATATAGGTCCAAACACACAAAATGATCTCATACGTTGTTACAGTGTGACCCAATAGGTTTAGCGACATTAAGTTCGTTCCATTATCAAATAACGGTTCTGTGACGTTTATTGGTCTCTAGTAAAACATAAATGTTACTCAATGTAGACTAAATTAACGTCTCGTTATATACTGACTTAATTATGTTAAACGACTCACAAAATATTCACTTGATTATTGAACATTTCTAACAGAATTTACAGTTCAGAACTGATCTAACTCGACCCGACCTAAATTAAAAATTATGTAGACATGTTGTTGTTTAATATTGGTATAACCTTAAAAGCAAGATTATGATTTTTATTAGAACATATAAATTGATAGTGCTTATCTTTTTAGGTAAAGCTTTCCATTTTGGAATTATTGAATGATACGTGATTTATTGTATAATTTGTGAGCATTTACCGTA
This sequence comes from Amaranthus cruentus, assembly GCA_019425755.1. Lineage (NCBI taxonomy): Eukaryota > Viridiplantae > Streptophyta > Magnoliopsida > Caryophyllales > Amaranthaceae > Amaranthus > Amaranthus cruentus. The sequence goes on from CM033453.1 coordinate 23,982,247, forward strand.
TCCATTAACTTAAAACTAACACAATAAAAATGTATAACTCAAATAATACTTCAATTATTTAGCTTGTTTAGATTTTTAATTAAATTAGGATAGATTAATTCTTAAAGTGACGTAAATATAGTCTCTTACCCCAACTGCCCAAGGATAACTAAATTTTTTTATTGTTATGCACTAATAATTTTCTTGGGCCTACAAAGGCTACAATGTGTGTAACACCTCGACTCTATCCAACTGTATTGAGGCTATAGACTGACTCCATAGATTAACATAAGTTCTTTTAGAGTTTTAGCGTACTTTAGCATTGCTCACGCACACTGGGGAAAATATCTCAATATATCACTCATCCTATAAGATTGCTTCCCACCAATCACGCTTGATTGTGGAGTTTTTGGCAAATAAGTTATCTTAAAAAGAAAACGCATCATATTAATATGAATAGTGATCTATTAATCATTTCTTAAAGCTCATCAACCCGAAATATCACAAAGTCTTTCCAAAATATATATAATAATAATATCTTACACCTGAAAATTTAGTTAGCATATGAAATTGCTACTAATAGTCACTGATATGTTATTATGACAAATATCACTATCAATAATAATTTTGAAAAACAGAAGAGCATGTCGGTAGGAAGTCTTAGTAGTTTGGAGTATCACCTATAGTCCTATACCTTTCAACTTTCAAGTTTTAGTTACTCGTTGTAATCTAAGCCAAATGCATAGTCGAAAGAGGACGGTAATAGTTTGACGACGTCATAGTATATCCATTACCGTCAACTCAATTTATTGAAATGCGGACTTCAATATATATAGCGGGTCATTAGTGAAACGTGTTGTTAATAAATTTTTAATTTTATTATAGTGGGTCATTAGCAGGTCAAAGTTAGATTTTTAAATAGGCCAAACATCAAGCAAATTTAGTATATTTTCAAGCTTGATTAACCATATGTTTTACTTTTTAATACATGAAAAAATAGTGTATATAGTTTTCCATAATCTAAATGTTTCTTAATTTTAATACTTTTCTTGATCAACTAATTTAATCAAACGTCAAAAAATTCAATGTTTTTGTTTATAGCAAATTTAACATGCATAAATAAGTTCACACATAGATTGATCTATGTACATTTCGCAAACTTTACCACCTTAAAAATATAATGAGATGTAAGTGTGGGTACCAATATTTGTAACAATATACTTCTTAGAGCAACTAATTAAGTACTAACAAACGAACTGAAATAAACAAATTATATAATGAATGTGAGAGTAAAAATGATTTATATTAGAGTACTAACGACTGGGTTAATTAAATGGAGTCGTATAATTGAATTATTAATTAATTGTCAAAAAAAAACATTTATGGTTACATGATGATAGTATTCCTGAATGTGTACATATTTTAGAAGTATTCCTTAATACTAACTTATAGTTAGGAAACTTCCTAGTTCCTATAAATTCATGGTATCAACTTATCACCCAAAAACAAAAGAAAAATAATGTAGGCGGTGCATTGTCAAGGGTGTTATTTAGACAAAATTTTCAATATAGTTCCATACCTATGCATGTGGTGTTCATGTACTCCATAAAATGCATGATGTGATATTATAATGAAATTATAAAGATATATATACTTTATATTATTAGTATTAGTATTTAACCAGATTATTATGCACGGCTTTATTAAAATTTCTGACATATTTATATAAACAAAAAATAAAAAATTGATGGCTTTATGTTTTAATCATCTCAAAATATCCTATACTCATTTAATAAAAAATTATAAAGATTTTATAAAAAACTTGAAAAAAATAAAATAAAATATACTTTTATGACTTTCTAATACATTAAATGATGTGACATAAAATGTAAAAGATTAAAAATTAGTAAAGTCAAAGATATTAATAGTATTCATTATACAATGACATCATCTTTAAGTTTTGGAGAAATTTTTTTTATTGAGAGAGTGACACGTAAGCAATTTTGATAAATGATGATATCAGCAGCGTTTTGTTTTAATAATAGTTATTATAGATATTGAGTTGTTCTAATTAAGTGTGTTCCCATTTATATATTTGAAAAAAAAAGAAAGAAGTTATAAGTGTTATATTAATGAAAGTTGAAAAATGGCAAAAACGAACAACCACCAACATTCCGACATGACTTTATCTATGATTAAGTCGAAAAGGATGGCCATTTTCATTTTTGGTTTGGTAAGCCATCTTCATCACTCATCACCGTCGTTTACTCATTTGTAAACATCTTACACTTGGATTTACACGTGATATACTTCCTCCTGCTCCTTCTCTTTCACATCAAAATAGAGGTTCGAGTCTACGTAAGTTATAAACTATGATTAGATTTGAATCAAAATGGTATTAATATTGAATTGTAATCTTTGACATAGAACTCGAAATATAATTAAGTATCTAAGCTAAATGCGAATTGTTATCCAGAATTCCAGATGTGAGTTGTCTCACACTGAAGAAAAGAAAGAGTATACGACACTTTATAAACTAGATGAGTAACTCATCATACATAAACCCATACATAGACCAATTGCTTTTAATAGTGATCCCGGCCTCTTAGGTTTTGTAAGTAGGTTACTTCTTTTTCTCTTTGTTTGGGTTGTCCAAGCCTATTTTATGCATATTAGGTTACTTTTTGGGAAATTACTAATGATGCCCCAACGTTTTAGCACTTTCTCAATGATACCCTTGAGTTTTTTCGATTATCAATGGTACCAATTCGTGTTATTGAGCGTCTTACAATCGTAACCTTTTCTAATTTTTTCCGTCCAAAACCGTTAACTTTTTTCTTTTTCTTTTATTTTTTCAAAATGTTTTAAACTGAAAAATAAAAGAAAAGGAAAAAAGTTAACAATTTTGGACGGAAAAAAATTAGAAAAGGTTACGATTGTAAAACGCTTAATAACACAAGGACACCATAGATAATCGAAAACACTCGGGATCCGTACTATTGATAAAGTGCAAAATCTTAGGTTTACCATTGATAATTTTCCTTACTTTTTCAACTCATTATTTGGGTTGTTTTTATGTCTATTTTTAAATTCTATCTTGGTGTTAGAGTTAGTTTATTGTTATATAACTGGTCATTAAAACAAATCACTAATTTAAAATTAAGGGTCATTGATTAAATGTTCATGTCCAATAAGATTTGTAACCCTCCTGATGGATGAAAAAATATTAAAAGAGACTCGCATAGTCGCATGTGAGAGGAGGATTAAAAAGTGTATGTTTGTTACCAAATATGAGTTATTCCTCGTCAGGAAAAGAGAAGAATTGGAGGAGTTTCTCCTATACTAAATTTCAATTGGTTTTTAATAGTGATTGATTAAACCATTTCACCATCCATGCATTTGTCAATTTGCGCTGAGACTAGTAATGACACTTAATATTTGTGCTAGCTTGTCCACTTTCTATTTCATGTTTTGTCATGTCGTTTATAATTTTGTGGAACAAGAAGGGGCATATATTGTACTCAATAGTATAGTTTTATTTCTATTTATGTTTATGTTTCTTCTAGTTAAAAATTTTATGTATCTCCTTTGTTTTGTAATGAAATGAAGGTAATCACCTTCTTCAAAAATTTTTAAAAAAGGAAAATTTAATTTTATAAATCCCATCTTTGGGTGGTTTTCTTTTAAAAATCTCACATTTTGATTATTTTTAAAAAATCCGACCTTTGCACCACATTTTCTTTTAAAGTACTTGCCTGTTTTCATCACCTCTTATAGCCGGTATTTTTGCAAAAAATAAAAGAAAAATTTAAATATGCCATATGTCAAACTTTGAATTGTTCTTATTTTTTTTAATTAAAACATAGAGTAAATACAAACAAATTATGTAAAAACAAAACCTTCTAAAAATTAAAAATAAATAAAAAAAAACCCCTCTCTCACCACCGGTACCACCACCCACCCTCCCCATAGCCACCACCCAACCTAAAACCATTACCCTACAACCCCTTTTCCGGCAACTCTCCTCCCACGGCCCCACTTCTCGCGACCTTCCCCCTCCCTAAAATCCTCTTTGTGCAGAACCTTTCTCCCCTAAAACTCCTTTTTACAATAATTGTCACCTCAATGACAACCATAACCACCATATTTAGAGTAACTCTATCAAGGGGACCTCCATTAATGCAGGAGAGAAATCTTCCCTACAACAATTTTCAGTTTCATCAAGGTAAATTAAGTAAGATTCATATCTCATAAAAAATAAATAAGAAAAAAGTTCTAATTGTAGATTTTTGAGTTGAAACATTGGTACAATTTTGAGACCTAAATTGAACATTGTCATTGGAGATGAGAGACAAAGTTGTATATTTTCTCAAATTAGAAATTGAATATGTGATAGAGAAGGTGGTTAGAGGAATTCATGGGAGGGGGACTCAATGGTGGTGGGTATTTTCTTTTCTTTTTTTTTTTTTTAATTTTTGAGTTTTAAAATTAGGAAATAAATGGAAAAGTAACCTGGTAAACAAGTTGTAGGTCATTTGGATCTGTAAAAGAAAATATGGTGCAAATATCGATTTTTTTAAAAAATAATCAAAAGGTGAAATTTTTAAAAGATAATCACTCAAAAGTGGAATTTCTAAAAGTAAATTTTCCTATAAAAAAAAAGGTAATGATCACTGATGAGGCTTAGATAATAGTCTAGTGGTTAAATCCTCAGGGAAATGAAGATAGCGACTCTAAAGCTCCCTAAGGGCGGAGCAAAAATTATCAAATTCTATTAACCACTTAATACTACGAATCTAATAATGATATTTTATTCAACACTTAATACTACGTAATCTAATAATGAGGCCTCCAATTTTTTAAGGCTCTGTGCGGTCCAACATGTTAAACATGCTCAAAACCTCCTATTAACCTCCCTAAATATTTTTGTATATTAAATGGTAAAAATAATAACAAATGTAATTATATTAAAATAAATAATTATTACTCGATCATTTTTATTTAGAAAAATTGGTTTAAAATTCCTTCATTAATCATTTTTTCTTCATAGACTTAATGTTCATTTTGCAGGTTTCTCTCTTTGAAGAACTTTCTCGAGTCGAGGGACTTTTTAACTGCACTCTCTTTTATGGGTATAAGTTGTTGTCGTTCTTTCCTCCCCAGACCCTAATCATAGTTCTCTATGAGTGAGATATGCTGGGTATGATGATGATGAGACTTAATGTTCATTTATTTATTTAAAAAGTAGTTAGAAATAAAAATCTTAAGAAAGTGACAACATATGTGAAAAATAATAATAAATCCTATTTTATTAATACTACTAATTAAGTTTTTAATACCAAAAAAAACCTAATGTAAAATGAATAATAAATAAGGTTTAAAATTTTCACCATATATCTAACCGTGATGATAGTCATCAAGACTCAAAAATGATGATAACACTAATTACATAGTACTCCCTACCACGTTAAAACTATACAATGCTTTTAAGAAATAATACACTGATACTTGATACACTTTGCTCGATCCAAGTATTTTGTTAAATTTTACGTTTTGACACAATAAACTTTCTTGCAATTCCTCATAAATTACATCTTTTATATATTTACTTTTTGATAGAGTATATATAACATATTGAACTGATGATTAAGAATCAACCAAAAGTTTAGGTTGATGGTTGAGACCCCATAATATATTATATATTCTAACACTTTTATCTCTTGTTAATTTGTTTAAATTTTGTCCAATCCTTATCATTGCAAATACTACATAATAGAGGGAGTAACGAAGCAATAATTTGAAGACACTACTCTATATATATTGTATGTCGATAAGGATTAATAATTCTATCTTTTTGGATAATACTTATAACGTTAAATCATTGAATCTTTTAGATGTATTAAATATAATATAATATATGTAGTTAGATCACCAGATGAGGGCAAAATTAATAAACTATATTAACTACACTGTAACTGAAAACACTGGCTAACTAACATTCTATTTTTAAAAGAAAATTAGGTTACTTCCTTCCATGCTTGGATCGTGTACCATCAATTTCCAAGATATTGATAGCTTTTGTTATTCCACTTGCCAACTCCTCCCATAAAGTTGGCCATTTTTCATTTTGTTGCCTAGTTTTTTTTTTAATAAAAAAAAAACTTGAGTAATTGGTAGAAAAAAAATAGGTGAAAATTTATATTGGTGATGAAAATTGAAAAGAGGTTTAATATTATCTGCATGTCATGAAGAGAGAAAATTTTACCTTTTATTTATATTTTAAATTTTGATTTTTGTATTATTTATTTTTTTACAAAACCTTTTGATCGACTTGTACTTTACCGTTTAAATTTAAATAGGAAATGATGTTGATTGTTGAAGTCCTTTAAGAGAAAAAATGATGTAAATATTGAATTTTTATAGGATAAATAAAAGATGAGATTTTTAAAAGCATATACCTAAAGGTTGGATTTTTAAATTAATTTCTCCTTGCTAAAATCTATAAAAGAAAATTGAAAATATTTTCTCGATTATTCAGATACTACTTCCTCCGCTCCATAATACTTGCTATTGACAGTGATATTTTTCCACACAATATGTCACACTCAGTAGCAAATAATATGGAATGAAGGAAGTTTAACTTAAAAACAACAACGCAACTATTGTCTCTCATGGTGAGACATATTCTTACACGGAGCTCAAATTCAAAAAAAGTGTATTATAATCAAAAGTGTCAATTTAGAAATTAAAATAATGTGCTAAACAATAAACTTTTAAAAGTGTGTAGTTTAAATATAAAAGTTAATGCTTTAATTAATTTAGTTGGATCGGATTATTCAATCTAATTTTTTGATAAGATTGTCTTAAATAAGAGCTTGTGAAAACAATAAAGCAAAAACATCATAAGTTCTCAAATGAGACAGTCTCAAGATGAGACAGTCTCAAGATGAGACAGTCTCAAGATGAGACTATCTCTATTGGGTCAATGTACACTTACTATCTCTAAATGATCACTTACAAACTAAAAAGATCAGTTTTATAGATTTAAAGTGATCATTTACAATCTTTAAGTGATCAATAATAACTTTAAAGTGATTACTTTTAAAATCTCGTACGGGTTTTGTTGAAAACACTTTGATTCAGATGCCCAGCACACCAGGCCCACAAATAGCAAAAAATTAAACTAAATGAGTTTTTTTTGAAACAAAATACCCAAAATAATTTTCGAAAACATTTTGATTTCTAAAATAAGCATCTCCGTGTTCAAGCCTAAAGTAAGGATTTGTTTGCTGTTACTAATAGCGAACAAGAGAAACAATACATACTACGACTCTGTTCGCTGTTACTAACAACGAAGAAAAAAGTTGTGGTACATATCCTCTTGTTTACTGTTAATAATAGCGAACAAACATTGACCTTAAGTCCGGACATATAGACACTTACTCGAAAATCAACTACTCTTGTGAGAAACTGTCTCTCATAGAGACGACCTCAAAACATGAAGCCCACATCTTTATTTCCTCCCTAATTTGTATTAATTGGGCTATTTAACCCATATATGTAATGCATTTCTCAGAGAGATCGTTTCTACAACAATTTGTATTTGAAAATTAACATTAATCGAAACTTATTTTAAGATTTTTTTTTTAAATAACTCATTTTTTCAATCATTGCTCTTCCAGCATGGCCCAGTAACTACATAAATTCTTGTGAGAGACAATCTTTTTGAGAGACCATCTCTAATTGGTCAGGCCCATTATACATTTTTAAAAATACTGTAAGTAGGCAATAAGATTGATGAAGTAGACATTTAAGATATTGAAAATACGCATTAAAGATAAGATAAGTAAGCATTAAGGATAATGTAAATAGCATTAAGAATACGGTAAGTAGGTGTTAATCTTTGATGGGTTGGGGTTAAGATTCGTCTCTCAAAGAGAAAGTCTTTCAAGAGATTAGCCGAACTAAATATGATCAGAGGAGCCCATCACTCGATAGCCCAAATCCAAGTAGAAGTTGAAATTTTGAAATGAATAAGATTATAAAACAAAAAAAATCATCAATTAAGAGCCAAAACAAACTATTCCAAAAACTAAGCGTCTACTAGGTTTGGACAAAGGTTTGGAGCTGTTCGCAGTTCCTAAGTGCGAACAGAAGAGAAGATTTCAAAAAAAAACCTGGGCTGTTCGCAGTTAGTAACTGCGAACAGGTCAAAATCAGTCAACAGGCTGTTCCCACTTAGTAAGTGGGAACAGCCTGTTGACTCATTTTGACCTGTTCGCAGTTACTAACTGCGAACAGGTCAAAAAGTCAGCCCACCTGTTCGCACTTAGTAACTGCGAACAGCTCCACACCTATGCTTTGGGAATTTGACGCTTATTTTTGGATATAGTTTGATTTGGGTCTTATTTTTTTATTTTTTTATATTAAAACTCTTATTTGTTTCAAATTTTCGTAGAAGTTCTGACGCGGCCCATCTAGTAACTGAAGCCTGCTTTCAAGTTGCAGCCCGTTTGCTGCTGCATGGTTGGATCTGTTTGGTAGCCCATCTGAAATTATTATCAAAATAACTCCCAAAAAATAAGCTTAGGAAAATTTTTATTTTTAAAATAAGTCTCTTCGTGTCCGAGCCCAAGGTCATATTTGTTCGCTGTTACTGACTGCGAAGTAATTAACATGTTTAAATTTTTTTTGTTCCTTACGATGCTATAACATTGTCTCCCGTTTGTTCGCTGTTCGTAACAACAGACAAAGAATTTCGACTTTTGGACTACTTTCTTCGTTCAATGTTAGTAACAGGCACAACGAACATACCTAACTTTAGTCTCAGACAAGAAGATGCGTATTTTAGGAATTAAAATTTTCCGAAGTTTATTTTGTGATTTTCTTATAATAAGCTTATTTTTTTCGTTATTTCACAAAAATGCCCGAAAAATCTAGACGCGTGCATTCTAACTTATCCAAGCCTGAATCAAATACAAATTTTCAAATTAGACTGTTTGACCATATCAATTACTTATTTTAGCATTAAATTTGGAATATATCACCAAATCACGCTAAAATATAGAGTATTATATTATCATTTTAAAATTTGTAATAACTTTTAGGTTGCAAGTAATATATAGAATGGAGGAAGTATAATTTCCACGAGGTCAACTCTACTACTTTCTCCGTTTCATAATACTTGCTATTGACAGTGACATTTCCTCACACAATATGTTACACTCGGTAGCATGTATTATGAAATGAAAGTATATATGGAGAGTAGTCAAAAGTCTCTTCCTTTCTCCCCTCAACCCTTTGACTCATGATTCATCAACAAATCAAATCAAGTAACAATCAATTTAATTACGTGTAGGAATCCTAGGAGCAAATCCCAATCCAAATCTTTCAAAAGGGTAAAAATAAAATACAATTAAGTCACCGACCAAAGACCATATCCAACTCTATTAAAAAGGAAACAAATTAATTTTTAAAACTCAAAATAATAAATAACAACAAAAGGAAAGAAATGATTTTTATTGTTTTGTTTTGTCCAATGTCAGTTTTCCACCTGCATTTTCATTGAGAGGGACTGAGGGAGAGGGTGTTTCTCGTTGTTAGAGAGTAAGACAAACTAGTAACTGAAATCAATTAATCAATCAAACCACTTTCTTCTTCTTCCCAAAAACAATTGTTTTTCTTCATTTTTTCTGGGTTTGATTTAGTTTGTGGAATTCTGGGTTTGAATTCTTATTCCTATCAGGATGTTTGTAAAGAAACTTGTGGATAGAGCAACCAAGAAGGTTTTGTTACTACCCATTTACTTTTTTTTGCATAATCCTTGCTTTTTATCGATAGAATGAAATTTTATGGGTCTAAAGTATAAAACCATTTTCCAATTCTGTTTGTGATGTGCTGCCATGGAATTAACTTTTTATGTTGCTTGCTTTGTGTCATTAAGTTAGAAAGTGGAGGTGGTTAATGGGGCGGGTCGGCCCATTGGGATTTGGGTTATGGGTCATTGATGGTGTGTGTGTCTTTTGCACATTTCTGAATTTTCTTCTGTATTGATTGGGTTTGAGTTTAATTTTTGTTGAACCAATTGCCACGAAATTGGTGGTTAATGATTCTCTTTTTCTGTCTTTTTTCTTCATTTTCAAACATTTCTTTTTAATTGCTCATGTATAGAGTTTGTATTAGGAAAAAAAATGTCTAATCATATTAATCATGGTCTATAATTTATAAAATGTTGAAAATTAGAGTGATGACATGTTTTAACCATCAATCCAAATCATTCCCATCACCACAATTTAATATCACTAACAAACGGGCCGTAAAGGTAGGAATAAGATTGCTATTGCAATCATTGCATACATTCGTTCTCTAAATCGCTCCTAGATGAAGCGGCAATGGGATAATGGAGTGTTGTTGTTGCCTTATACGGTGATAAATCATGATTTCTTGTTTACATATTAGTTGTACTTACATTATATATTAAGCTTTTTGTATTTAACGTTGATTCGAAATTTTAACAAAAGTCCTTTTTAATAGAAGTATTGTATTTGTATATCATATGCTAGGTTTAGTGATTTTTTTTAGTATAATATGATTGGCTTGTTTTATGATGAAAATTGAGCAATTTTAGGTAAAACTCAATGGCAAAAAAGTTCTATGATTGAATCTTCTTTTGTTAAATGTTCGAGCATGTAAGTGGCTTGCATCTAGACGAAATTTAGAGGGTCGAATGTATGACATTTTACTCTTGTGGTTTATCGTTAGATAAAACACTGATGAATATGATGCTAAAATTATGGTGCAGCCAGGAGAGAACTTGGAATGCTTGAAACCTGAAGATGTAAACCCTCGTCTAGCTTTTCATTATGGACTCCCTTCTTCGGCTGCTATGTTAGCTTATGATCCAGGACAAAAGATACTTGCTGTTTCCACCAAGTTTGTCCCTTTTATTTCTGGATAAAAGATACTGGGAGTACCCTTTACCTTTACCTTTACCTTTTATGTTAAAATGGTCTTGATGCTTGTTTCTTTTTGGTAGGAATGGGCTAATCAAATTATTTGGAAAAGATAACACACAAACTCTACTGCAGTCCAATGATGCACAACCTAGTAAATTTTTGCAGGTATTTTCAAGATCTATATCAAAACATGTTACTCTTACGCGATACAATGCATCAACTAATTCATGGTTTTTCTCCTTTATAAATTTTAGTTCATTCAAAACCAAGGTATTCTTTTGAATGTCACATCTAAAGACCAAATTGAGGTAGCTAAAATCTTTTACTTATCTCCTTACCTCTTATTTGCTTTGTGTCTTTACACTTATATTCACTATTTGACATGACTTATAACTAGGTTTGGGACATAGATAAGAAGATTTTGTGCCATGTAGTTGATTTCAATGAAGTGATCACATCTTTTTCTGTGATGCAACATTGTTTCTTCATGTAAGATCTTCATTGTTACATTTGTGTAAAACTCTACGATATCCTCATTTTAGGACATAATGCCTTATAAGTCTTATTACTCGACTCATGTACTAAGACGTGTTTGCTAAATGATTCTCTTTGAAATGAAAGATTAATAGGAAACCTTGCTGGTAATGTCATGGTGTGGAAGCTTAATAAAGAATCATACCAGATGGAACAAATGAAATATTGGATCCCTTTTGTAGCTTCACATGGTGAGTTTACACCCTTTAAATCAATTCACTTCTTCACCTCTGCATCCTTTTAATTTCTGAGTTTGGATTATTGGACTCTATGAATCCATAGTGGGATAGCAAAAAAAAATAAAAAATCTAAGACGTATACTTGTACATACCATTACCCTGTTTCATTAATGGCTCCCACCTATGGAAGGTTGGGGGCTGGATCGACGCAGCCTTACCCTTGTTAGCTAGAAACCTTAAAAGGGTTTGCTTGAATTCTTACTTTGAGTGTATGCTACAATGGCGATTCTTGTAAAACATGGATAGTTGAGACTTGGTTGCTTTCAGGATGTATCAATAAGGGTCCAGTTGATCGTGCTGTAACGTATATATTGCCTCAACCAACTGCAGAAAACAAGAGGTATTTCATCGAATGAAGGCAACAGCCCAACTCGTTCTCTCAACTTGTTCCGTTTGAGACATTAACATCATTAACAATATGCTAATTACTGACAACTTTTATGTGCAACTGTAGAATTCTGCTTATCTTTGCTGATGGATCGATGATATTGTGGGGAATCCGAGAAAGCAAAGCTGTATTTACCATAGGTACTAGTGGAAACACGAATCACTTGTCTTCTCAAGAAGCTAAGAGAGTAACCTCTACATGTTGGATATGTCCTTTTGGGACTAAAGTTGCTGTGGGATATGACTCTGGGGATATTTTGATCTATACCGTCTCCAATTCAGATGCAGAAAATGGTTCGCCAGTGAGCGGAGACTCCTGTAAAAACCAAATTGTAAATACTTCTAAGATTAATCTTGGGTATAGATTGGAAAAAACTCCTATAGCATCATTAAAGTGGGTGTGCTCGGGTGGAAAAGCTAGTCGCTTATATGTTATTGGCGCTTCTGATGACACATTGACCAACTTGGTTCAGGTATATGGATCTGTTCTGACCAATTTTTCAACCGTCTTACAGAATTTCTTGTTCTGATGCATGTACCATATATGTGTTTTTCAAGTAATGGAGATGGCAATAAAACAGTAGAACTAGGTCTTTCATTGTAGAAGTACGTTCCAGTACCCCAATGCTATTAAGTCCACTTACGCGGGAAACACTAGAACTAGGTCTTTCATTGTAGAAGTACATTCCAGTACCCCAATGCTATTAAGTTCACTTAAGCGGGATTTGGGGGTCGGATGTACGCAACCTTACCCTTATAAATGATAACAAAGAGGTTGTTTTCGATTGATATTTGGCAGCAAACATCATCTGATACTTCACATAATAAGAAGCGCGCATGATTTTATGAAGATATTCCATTATAATCCGTAACCAAAGAAATTTAAATCCATAGCAAGACATTTATAGTGTAGAAGTATCCTGAATTATTCTGTCTATTTGATGATCTTTTTGGAAATTCAGGTGATCTTGTTGAATGAAGACGCGGAATCTCGAACAATCAAAGTAGGGCTTCAGCTGCCAGAACCATGTATTGATTTAGAAATTATTTCATGCCCAAGTGAAACAAGCAAACATTACCGACAATATTTGCTTCTGCTCGGAAAATCAGGTCTCATATATGCATATGATGATCACTCTATTGAGAAGTGTTTGTTGCAATCCCAATCAAAATCTTCGGTTTCACTGCCAAGTGAACTGATGATAAAGCTTCCAATTTCTGCTTCAACTACTACTACCGCGCAATTTATCACAAACCATTTCAACAGTACGGATGCAACGGATGAGGTGATTAAAAAAAAACTATTCTCGACTCGTTGTTTTTTTATGGTCGATTTTACATAAAAGTAAGATTTATGCAGGACTACAATTCTCTTCTGAAGAATTTCCCATCTGTACTTCCTTCTGAAGCAAAGCACGTTGGCTTACCTCAATTTACTGGATTCGCGAAGGTTAAGAACCTTTATATTACAGGATATGATGACGGAACTATCAAATTTTGGGATGTTACATGCCCTCTTTTAATCCCCCTTGTATCATTAACACAGCAGGTAATTATGCTTAGTATGAACAATAACTATTGTTTACTTTATTGGAATGCAATCACACAGAATCCTGGCTCATGAATTATGATCTTGATGCACAGAATGACGATGAATCATCTCAAAGTGGCATAGCAGTTACAGCAATTCATTATTGTACTTCATCACGGCTACTATTTTCCGGAGACAAAATTGGAATAGTAAATTTTCTGGTGTATTGTTTTTGAGGAAGTTAATTTCTTATTGGGTTTTAGCCCCCTTTGTTCTTATAAAAATATTTCATTGTCACACAGGTCCGTATCTATCAATTTAAGCCTGAACCTTTTCCTGTGGAAAATGGGTTTTTTTCTTTATCAGGTAAAGTTTCATTGACCATACATAATATTTTTAGCCACAATGATTTGTGTAATGTCTCAAGTTGCCCAAACGAAGTCCACCTTTACGTTCCTTGGCCCTCTTGGGCCATGACAAGGGTCAGGTCGTATCGTGCCATAAGAAGGTCATGCCTGGGTGGTCTGCTTGGCACTTGGCTGCTTTAGACAAGAGGGTTTTATTGCAGCTTGTGTTGCTCTTGCATTGAATTTTAATCTGGACTAGAGGTTCTATAAAAATACGTTGAACTCGTATATTATACATGATGCAAATGACTAGTTTCTAAACATTAAACATAATTGATTTGCTAAGTACTGCAGGAAGTTCAAAGAAAGGAAGCAATCATATGATCCATAGTGTGAAGTGTATAAAGGTCAATGGGTCTGTACTGTCTTTTGACATAAGTAGCAATTCAAGGCACCTTGCAGTCGGCTCCGAGCAAGGGCATGTAAGTTTGTCTATTATTCTTCCCCTTCAATTTCTAGCTTTTCATTTCGTTCCGATTTGCATTTATTGAGTTTTGCATTACATTCTTTGCAGATTTCAGTAATTGATGTAGAGGGTCAGGCCATCTTGTATCAGAAAAAAATTGCAACCGAGTTATCGGCAGACGTTATAGCTCTGAAATTCGAATCACCTAATATTCAAGGCTTTGAGAAGAATGTACTGCTCATCATGACAAAGGATTCATCTTTATGGGCACTTGATGCTGATACTGGAAATACACTGAGTAGTAGCTCGGTGCACCCAAAAAAACCGTCAAGATCTCTTTTTATGCAAATTTTAGGTAACCCATGTCTCTTATTTTGAACTATGTTTAATGTCATACTTTCAATTGGTTGTCACAATGTTACACAAAATGAAATTCAATTCGATACGAGAAAGGAAAGAACGTTATAAATTAGTGTTTCGGAAACTTAGGAAATTCTTCTTTGATCCAATAGAAGCTAAGATAAGGTCATGGTGCTATCCATGATCATAAGCAGTAAATATTAACATAACACTAATCACAAAGCATAAAGGCAAAAAACAGAAAAGACAAGGTTTTCTATCTTGATGCAAAGAGAAACATTATTTTAGTGTTTGGAATCGCGTTTTCGTATAGTTTTGGTATGAACGACAAGGTAAGGGGCACAGTTTCGCCTTTTGTGCTTCATTGGGCTGTTGACCTTATTTCAGAAATCTAGTATCTGTGACAACTTTGGAGTTTTAAGTGGGTTTAGTTTTATTTCAGAGGCAAGTCGGGGATCTTCGACAGAGGAAGCAGCACAAAAGCAGCAAGTGTTGCTTTGCTCTGAGAAGGCTGTATACATCTATTCCTTACCACATATAATTCAGGGGGTTAAGAAGGTTATCAACAAAAAGAAGTTTAATTCATCTTCGTGTTTCTGGGCTTCTACGATCTGCAGTAGCTCCAGCTCAGGACTTATACTTCTCTTTTCATGTGGAAGAATCGAAATACGGTTGGTTCAAATCAGTTTGAGTATATCATGAATTTTGAGTATCCTTTTATCTTGATGCTCGTATTTGTAGAAAACCGTTCCCTCATCTTAGTGATGAATTGCTCGAAACGCATTCCTGAATCATGACAATATAGTGTTCCTTGAAACTGTAGGTCACTCCCAGACTTAACTGTTGTGAAAGAAACTACATTAAGAAGTTTTACTTGCTCACCCTTGAAGCAAAATGCATTTCCTGAATTCGTCGTATGCTCTTCAGCTGACGGAGAAGTTATAATGGTACAATGCTTTACATTCTTTTTTTTCGGGAATTTCGATTAATCTATACTTAGGCTGCTCGGGTTTTGCAACTGATCCAGATGAGGAGCAATCAAGAAGTTGCTGTGGCTTCGATGTTGCTGGATAACGGAAAGTACAGGTATGCCTTTTTTTGCTCTCTCAATCGTACCAGACTCTTAGAATCTACATTTACAAGTTACAACTGATTTCTTGATTACATATTGACTTGTTCTTTCAATCGTACCAGACTCTTGGACTGTCTTTCTCGAGTGTATAACGAAAATCTCACCACTATGGAGAATGCAACAACTACTCCTTCCGTCCATCAGAAAGAAAAGAAAAAGGTAGTCATCTGTTAGTTTTCGGTTTCCATTTTCAGAACGACTGAATGTTCTTCGCTTGCTTATATTTTATCAGGGGATGTTTGGCACTCTATTCAAAGATGTAACTGGAAGTAAAATGAACCATGGAGCTGATCCTGAAGCTGTAGATGGGAGAACAATTTCTGAAGAACTAACAAAACACTTTGCAGTTTCCAACTTTCCTACTCAATCACAAGGTTTTGTTAACACTACAGTGCAGGATGAAAATAATGACTTAGATATTGGTGAGCCCCTATTTAGATCATATTTTAAGCTGTGCATGTTTGGCCTTCTAGATCATCATCCCAATGAGGCCCGCCTAGAGGTGAACAGACCGGGGCGGGTCAAAATTTAAATGGACCACGTAGGGCGGGTCATGTCAAATGTTAAGCAGGGTGGGGTGGGGCGGGGCAATGCCCGTTGAAATCCAATCCACTTTGATCCGTTTTTTTAAATGTGCATAAAATAGTTTTATTTATTCTACTTTATGGCCCATTAATGAACCGACCCGCCAATGACCCTTTAAAATATTTCCCAAGCCTTGAACTGTTGGGTTGACCCGCCCCGTTGAACAATTCTTGTTCCGCCCAAGACAGGGTCTAGGGAGAGTAGGAAAGAAGGCAGATCAATACCCTCATCCCAAGGAGGTCGTGATTGAAGGAAGCCCCTCAACTCGATCTAATGTTATAAATCAATAGAGAAAATTAGATTCAGCTATGTTCAGTACCTATCCTGTTTGCATATTGCTGTCGCCATTGAGCTTTATCTTTTGAAATTACTCAGACGCTTGAATCGTATTAGTGCATAATGTTATTTGGGTCTTTCTGCAGACGATATTGATCTTGATGATCAGGAAGAGAAACCAAAAGGTAACAATGTAAGGACATTACTAAATACACAGAAATTGGCAAGCAAGTTTCAATCCTTCAAAGGTGTGCACATTCTTTGTTCAATACACATTTGCAAGCAAGTTTCAATCCTTTAAAGGTGTGCTTATTGTCTTTTTTTACTGATAAACAATATTTCCAGGGAGACTGAAGCAAATAGCAGTAAAAAATGAGAAATCTTCAGCACAAGAAGAACCACAATATGAAAAGGCTGAGACAGTAGATCAAATTAAGAAGAAATATGGATATTCCTCATCTAGTCCCACTTGTGTAAGAATCGCCCCTTCTTTTTCTCGGACATTAATGTTTCTTTATGCTACAACTACCACATTCCGCTCCCACCTAGGTGGGCTTTTGGGGGTCTGATGTAAGAAATATTACCCTTGTTAGTAATAGCAAGGAGGTTGTTACTTACGACTGATCCTTGGTAGCAAAGATCATTTCTAACTATACATAAAAAATTACTAAATGTATTTGTGCGTTCAATATCATAGAAATGGTAACTAAATCCTCACTTACAGGAATCAAGTGCTGCTAAAATGGCCGAAAGCAAGCTCATTGAGAATGTGAAGAAATTGCAGGTACGAACTGTTTGCATAAGCTTGCTTACATTTTCCTTAGCTAACAGCGTCTTTTGATCATGAAATTTTCAGGGTATTAGTTTGAAAACTACAGAGATGCAGGATAGTGCTCAGACATTTTCATCTATGGCGAAAGAGACGTTACGATTAGCTGAACAGAAAAACATAACCAAGTAAAATCATGATGTATTTTGAGATTCAGGGACTTGCTGCTTCTTTTGTTCAAATAATGCTCAACAGGATTATCAATTATGCTCATGCATCTGTCTTGGCTGGAATTTTCTTGTGTGGATAAATTTTCTTTATTTTGTTAGATCAATGGATTATCTATGTATATAGTATATATTTATATTTATGTTTATTTATTTTATCCCTAGTGTAAAGGTATAGGTACATGTGAAATCATCAAGTTTCAGTTTGAATGGAGCAATATATTTTCAGTTTCAAGTAATATAAAGAGCATGTTTATAGTTGTAGTTCAATTTTTTTGTTCTTTTGGGATTTTAGGTAAGATCAATCCCCTACCGGCAATAGAAAGAGTGGAAATTTATCTTTCGTATTGAGAATCAAACGCTTATTAATGCACTTTGTGATAGGGGTTTAATTTTCACCACAATGCACTTTGTGATAGGGGTTTAATTTTCACCACATACAGATTGATTAATTTTCTTTCGCCCTCTTACCTATAGAAGATTCTCATTACTTAGGAATTTAAGAAAAGAAAACTTTGTTAGTGTGTGGAATTCAACGTAGCTAAACATGTTTTTAAGTGGGCGTAACATTAATGTGTTTTGTTAAAAAAAATCTCAGCAATTATTGTTATTTTCATATAAGGTCTTGAAATCAAATCTCACATGGTCCTTTTCTTTTATTAACCTACTTTATAATTTATAATAATTAAAAAATTATTAAAAAATTATAAAAATTATAATAATTAAAATGCTTGGATTTTCAACAAATCGAATTTCTTCTTACACCACTTTGTGATCACCCTCTCATGCTTAAAATTAAGCGTTTTAGTGGAGGAAAGAGAAGCACAAATAGTATTAGAATCCCATCTTCAAAGGTTTTCTTTGATTGATAGTCAAATATATACAACCATTGATAATATCACCAATTCATCCATAGAAAAATGAGCAATTTTAATTAAAAAATGAAAACATTACCGTGAATAACACAATATTTTGTTAATTTTCTTACAATAATACCAAGTATTAATTAACCATAAATAATATCAACTTAAAATTTTTTTTCCTAGAATAGTACCAACTTTAGCTTATTAACTAATTTATCAAATTTTTCGTCATATAATCTCTAATAGTTTGATTTTAAACATATTAGGGGACTCTTTTTTTGGCTGACTCTCCTTTACGGGTATGAGTTACCGCCGTCCTTCCCTCCCCAGACCTTACTCATAGTTTTCTATGAGGGGATATACTGGGTTAGGATGATGATGATGACGACGACAAAACACCCCTAAAATTGGTATTATTCATTTTAATTAAAAATTAATGTTATTATTTAAAAAAAAAATTGTATTATTTCGAGTAATTTTATCTAAACATTTAATTTCTCACTAACACAAAAGTCGTTTGGGGTGGGTTTGGGTTTTATGGGTTTGTGCAACAACGAATCCGACAACCTCGTCCACCTGATTTCATCGTTTTTTCCTTAGAAAGTATGGAAGCAAGTTTGATCCGATGTTCCAATTTCCCTTTCTACAAATTGAATCCGCCCAAATTCCACCATATTCTTCTGCAGACCATCAAAAAATCCCATCTTTCCTCAAAGGCTCTTCATACGGGTTGTTTACTCTTCTCCACAATCACCCTTATCATGAATTTTCCAACCAAAACAAAGTCTTTTCTTGCAATTTCCTGATTTTATTATCTGCTAATTAAGCCAATTTACATGGGTAATTACAATCTTAGTTATCTAATTTGAATTGGATTATGTAAAATGCAGATAATGGAAGGCCAATGAAGAAGAAAGCATATGATGGATTGTTGTTAGATGCTGGTGGTACCCTTTTGCAACTCTCTGAGCCTGTTGAACAAACCTATGCTAAAATTGGCTTGAAATATGGTCAGTCTTCTATTTTACTGGGTTTCCTGTTTTTTCAACCATCGTCAATTCAAAATACTAGTATAGAATGAACCGAAAAAGGATTGGTTCCTTTTTCGTGAGTAACTCAGGCTGTACCACAGATATTAGCTTTTTTATAAAAAAGGTGTGGGTGCTCAGCTTGTGACTCGACTCCCCCACCAACTAAAGTTCTTTCTATGATATAATAATAATAATAATAATAATAATAATAATAATAATAAGAAATATACGAGGAGAACGGGTACAAATTCATCCTTTTTCTTTCTCCACCTTTGGAGAGCTAGGTGAAGACGCACTCGCCCTACTGTCAAGGATCGCATCGGTCACTGTAAGCAACTCAACTATCACTAAGTCTCGAGCGTACATTTTTCATAGACTTGTCTTTTGTATTCAAAAAGACGTGAGTGCTCAGCATGTACCTCAACTCCCCACCAATTTCTTGTAATATTTTTTCTATAATAATAATAATAATAATAATAATAATAATAATAATAATTATAGTTTTTAATCAAATGACTCGATCTAGTTTCCCTGCTATGAATTGTGAACTCTTTGCTGTCATTGTGATAGATTTGCATATAGTCTTAATATTATTAGGCTTCTATTTTGGATTTCTCACTGGAAAAGGGCAGGCAAATTTAGTTAAAAACCCATTTGGCATCTGCAGCTGCAAAACTACAATATTATCCCTCTGTCTAATGTGGCAACTAAATTTGACAAAGGAGTCTATCAATATGGCATTTTTATTCCTAGTGTTCTTGTGATGTGTTTAGCTTACGGCGTTAAATGGTGGTAATGAAAATGAAGTTTGTAAATTTTGATGAGATGTGCTGTGTACATCATTCCCTTCGTAATGAAGACTTCATCATCAAACATGTTTTTTCTTCACAATTTTTCATTAGCAACCAATACTACCTCCTCAAGTGGTAATATGCGGGAATGAGTTTTGTGAAGAAAAAAGAGAGTTAGAGTAGGACTAACAAAGGTGGTTCTAAGCATGTGCATTGCATTAGGTCTCTAAATTTAGGGGCCCAAAGCTATCCTTGTGAAAAATTGTCTCTCATTGAAACAACCTCAAAACAAGAATTTCATATACTAATATTTGTAGTCCATGTATAATGCGCGTCTCACCGGGACACCGTCTCATACAGAAATTGTTGTATTTTGTTTTAGGTTTACTTGTTTTAGGCCGTCATAGATAACTGAAACTGATGTGATACAATACTGATAGGGTTAAGTGCAACTGCACCTGAAATTAAGCAAGGATTTAAGAGAGCCTTTTCTGCTCCGTGGCCTGAGAAACTTCGCTACCAGGTATCTCTGTACTTCTTTGAATGATGAACCTTTTAGGGTAAGAGAATTTACCGAATGCTGACATGATAGATTAGAGCAATGTCATAGTTATTCGCTTTATAACTGAATGTAAACTTTAAGAAATCCCATCCATACTACACTGCCAATCATAATGATACTGTCTGGACTCATTGTTAACTGGAATAATTAGCTCCTTACTGGGCAGTCATTGATCATCCTAAGCAACACAGAAATGACTATAATTCTATCAATTTTCAGTTAGCTTTAGGAATGATTGGTTCTCATGTGTCTACTTCATATTGCCTCTAAATGGGTACGCAAAGACGAGGATTTTTTTTAAAAAAATTGAGACTTGGTCCATTAGCTTGTCGAAAGACCACTTTCTGGTCTGCATGTTGGACATAATATGTGTCACAACTCATAGAACCGGATAGCATTCACTCAAGCCCACGCTTGATCATCAGCTGGTGTTGAATTTGTTAAGGGATAGTAGCCCGTTTAAGTAAGAATAGGAAATTATATCAAATGAACTTGCCCTTTTGCAAGTAGTAGTGAACTAAAGATCTGTTTGCCAAGCAATTTTTGTTTGAACTTTTTAGTTATGATTGGATGAATAGAGGCCCTTTTGCATGATAAAGTTCCTGTGCATTTTGTATCTTCCACAGGGTGATGGGAGACCATTCTGGAAACTAGTAGTTTCTGAAGCTACTGGTTGTGCTGATGATGACTACTTTGATGAAGTTTATAAGGTGATTAGCCTGAGCTTCAGAAATCATGCTTTTTTTGTGCGTTTTATGCAACTTAAATCTGAATACTCGACTGTTTGTTACATTTCCCTTCAGTACTATGCAAATGGTAATGCATGGCATCTTCCTGATGGTGCCCATGAGACATTGTTATGCCTAAAAAATGCTGGAGGTATTTCTCCGCTCAATTTTGTCACGAATTCGTAGCAGCTTCTTGTTTTATTAATAACAAATTACTTACACCTTCGACATATCATGCTTGATGCAGTTAAGCTGGCTGTTGTATCAAACTTTGACACTCGATTAAGGAAGCTATTGAAGGAACTCAATGTTTTAGATTTGTATGCACCATTGGCACATGATTCTGTGTACTGAAAGATACTTGTTTGAATTTTCTCCTCTTGCATTAGAAATTGATTTTCTTGAATTCCTATAGGTTTCATGCTGTGTTGGTGTCATCTGAGGTCGGATTTGAAAAACCAGATGCTCGGATATTCAAAACTGCTCTAGGTATGATTCTAGCATCCTAGGTTATCCGCAAGAAGAATCTGATTAGCCAAATCTGTTGTAAATCTGTTGTATGGCATATTGATGATAATAGTTACGATAGAAGAGATTCATGGGTTGGTCTAGTGGTTAAGGTCTGATAGGCATATTTGCATCGCATAGTATGGGTATGAATTTAGTAGGTAGTGGGCGGTTGAAGGAAAAGTTTGACCCGCCATGCGTAGTGGTTTGGTGGTGGGTATGAGGTCTTACCTGCCCCATACCCAACGCCCTCATACTGTCATACACACCTGCCTTTTATTCATAGTATACTATTTATGAAGAGTGATGGAAGTATAGGGCATATATAACGCAAACATTAAGTGCATATGAGGCGGGTACAAGGTGGATGTAACCGTGATGGGTGTACTCAGTTAGCCATAGTTGGTGGAGATGTGTTTGAATACGTACTCAGGTGGGCAGGCGTGGGTATGGAAAGTTCACCCGCCATGAGTAGCGGATAAGTTGTGGGTATGGGGGAGAGGTATATGCACCCGCTCGTCCATTTTGTCATCTCTTGTGACAAGAGTTCGATTTTCACCACCAACATGAAGGATTTCTTTCCCTTCCCCTTTTCCATCCTGATGAGTGATTGGGCTTTGCTCAAGAGGAATTGAGAACACCTAAAGGAATTTGTGGGCCGATAAAAGTTTGGGCTCGTCTCTGGAATTAAGTTTTTTGCATCTGACAATTATGATTTTGTGCTGTGGTTATGAAACTTCATAGAAGTTTTCTTAGAAGCATGAAACATCCATATAGCTTAATTCACCATGAGTCGTGTTCTGCTTTACAGTTTTACTTTATTATCACATATGCATACACATGTGAGGAAATGCATGCTAAAATATTCAACTTTGCACTTTTCTGATATTGTAGATGAGATCGGTGTTGATGCTCACAAAGCTGTTCATGTTGGGGACGACGAACAGGCCGACAAGAACGGAGCTAATGGAGTTGGCATCGATTGTTGGTGAGTTAGATTATTAAACTAGATCATTACACCATTCTATGAATTCTGCTTTTCTGCATTGTACCTCAATGCGCAAACAATATCTGTAATCTTGAAACGTTTTTTTTTGTGAAGTTCAAACTGAGAGATTCCTGATCGATGATGGTAATTATATTATTTATACAAGTGAATCATCTCGCAAAGATAATCTTGCAGGTTATGGGGAAAGGACGTCAAGTCATTTTCACAAATACGAGATCGTGTCCTTGTGCTGGACCAATAGTTCTCAAAACAGGGTAACCTGCTTTGTCCTACCAAATAGCATCCCAAATCTCCTTCCTTGCATGTTCCTAAATTACTAGTTATCTTAATTTCTTTCTCATTTTTTCAGGATCGACAATTGTGCTGTATAGATTGTCGGATCTTGAATCAAATAAGCCTCGTGCAGTTACACCACACCAATATTAGGATTTAGCAATTACAGCTGATTCCATCCAATCTTCACTGTTTTTTTCATTGTCGGTGTAAAAAGCGTCGTGCAGCAATTTCGCTCCACACGGATCAAGTATTCATGATTGGCGGCTTTGAGGTAGTAGCAGAGTTTACCGAGTTGAAGCGTGGATAGCTCATAGCTACCAACGTTAGCCTGTATGTTTTTGAGATGAGTTATTGCAATTAACAACCTACCTTACTTGGAATGCTGTTTGCCAATTCATATTTTCAGAAAGCCAAGTTGTATTCTATACTCTTATAGTCTTGTTTAGGGTTTGTAGTATCGAGTATTAACTCTAGCTAGCCAATAAGGAGTAGTCCTTTTTGTTGCTTTAAATCAGAATTTTGAGCTTATCCACTACATATTTTCTACACTTGCATTTTGTTATTGGTTGCTTTGAAATGGTAAAATTGATAGAATTATATTCATGTTCAAATCACTTGTCTAACCAAACAACAAAATATAACATTTTATCCTTAAATAAAATAAGAAAAACTCCCTCGAAAAAAAATTATTACCAATATCAATTTAAGAAAAGGTTGAAATCAATTTCAAAAAAGCAAGATTGAGATTGCTCCGATTACATGAGTATAATTTCTTTTAAATCGTGAGGCTGAGAATAATCCGCTACAAGAGGAAAAGAAGAATTAATTTTTCAATATAGTGAGAATCAAACCCTAACATAAGGGTGAACGGAAAATCCTTCAACCACTAAATCAATTCATGATTTTCATAGCACTCACCTTTCTCAGTTGAACGAGTGAGCAATTAAAAATGGTGAAAAAAAATGAATTCAACTTCAAGCAATTAATTCAGTATTGCTATGCTAAGCAGACCTTGGATAACTTGCGCAGTTCGGCGCCCAACAACCGAATAGCTTACAGCAGGTTACGAGATAAATTGCGCACAATACTGAACATCAAACTATACAAGTGAAAAAACTCTATTAAGATTAAAAAAAAAACAGCTACTCAAGAGAAAAGTAAATGCATAAACAGGTAACTGGTCTTCAGGTATAATGTAATGTGATCCCCAAATCAATGCATCCATACTTCCAAGATATTCTATTATAGAGCAAATTTTGTGCATTTAACTTCATGGTGCTAGTAAATTATCCTGGCAAAAGTTTTTGGCACAGAATAAAGAGACTAGGGAATGTAAAAAAGTATACCCAATATTGAAGGAAACCTTTAAAAACTCTCAGCTGAAGGAATGTATGAGCAACTGATCGGACTCATTATCATTTTAAAGGTACAGCAGCATTCAAATCCAGCTGAACATGAAAAACCACTATTCAACTGCTAGAAAACTGATCCCTTAAGCAAGGTAGCGATACAACTTCCTGTCTGTATTATCTCTCTCCAAGAATTCACGTTCAATGAGGGACTCAATGCGCTTCTTTATCTCCACTGGGTTTGGTAGAAAACGTGACTGCAACTGCTTTGTGACCTCGGCAATGATATTGTTGTGATCGAGTACTTTTCTAGATTTCATTGTTCGCACAATTGCAGCCTCTATCTGTGGCTTTCTATCCTCCTCCACCCTTTGTCTCGTTTCCTGCTTCTCGGGTTCTGATTCTTTCTGAGCAACTACTGTTCCTATCTTCACCTTGTAAAACTTGCTCGAGAACTTGTCATTGAATAAGAATACATCATCCTCACCAATATCTTTGCTCATTGGCTCTTTTCGAAGCACATTCTTTCCCTTGACACAGGCTAGCGATTGCAAACACCTCTTCAGATCCGGGGCAGGAATTTCAGTAGCCTGCTCGATCTCTCTGTAGCTAAGTTTATCAGCATTATTAAAAAGCATCAGTACACACATTTGATAGGTCGACACATTCAATTCATGCTTTTGACCTTTGCTAAAAGTTGCTTTTACATCAGCAGTACCCATGTTAGTTTGCCAGGACAATCTTCTTCCAGTATGAGTTCCAAGATAGTATGAGCGAAATTTTTCACAAAGTAATGACAACTCAGCAGGCAGGTTGCAGGGAACACTTGGTTGAGTGGGCCAAGACCCAGTTGTCAGAACCTGCACAACCAGTGACGGTCCATCCCCTAGTTCAGCACCATGACTTGCATAAAATCCTTGTATTGTGTCCTGAGAAGTTTTCATATCAGTGAACATACCCTCTAGCTTGGAAGTAAATTGATAACCACATTCCGTCTTAAGCTTCACGATCAGACTTCTCTCGGCATCATCAGACACAGTTTTACCTGATAACAGTCTCTTAGCTAAGTGCTGTTTATAATACTTCTCAAACACATCTTTCTCCTGCAGGTATCGGAAAAGCATCATTACTTTGTCCAGTACGACCTCCACATCCTCTTCACTAACACCCTTGAGACCTTTACGAAGCTTGTCATCCACAAACAGAGAGATAAACTCGGGAGAACGGGGATTTAAATTGATAAAGTACTCAAATGAGGAATTCAAAGCATTTTGGAATGTCTTGTCATTGGAGAATGCCAAGTTTATGATTCTATCATACTTGTCTTTCTCGTCCAAAAGACGCTGAACAAACTCTACAGGATCCTTCACACGTTCTGGATCAGTTACAAGCTGCTTACCAGTCTCTCTAATGTGAGAGGTCATCACATCTCTAATGCTACTGAGACCATTGTCAACCCGACGAAACAAGTTATATGTTCTCCCAAGATCTTCATATTTGTCATCAAGAAGCATATTCACTAGGCCTGAGTTCTCCATGTGAACCAACCTTGACATGTGGTTAGCAATCATCTCCTTCTCCACCACCTTCGTTATCTTGGATTCACTCTTAAGATCCAAACAATGGAAAACCCTCTCTATTTCCTCATTTAGGCGTCTCTCAGCTTTCTTCAAGTAATCACCACAATCACAGCACTCGATGAACTCCTGAGACTCAATTCGGTAGAAATTAGCAGAGACCTCAAGATATGGCTTCTCAAAGTCCTCTTGATAGACAGAAGCACCTAGATCCATTAGCATCTTAATTATATTCCTCATCAGGCCCCTATTTATGACTTCACCAGTTCTCTCTTTCAAAATTAAATTGAGAAGTGTGTTTTGAAGCCTTGGCTGAATGCCGTTAGAATGGATGACATAATCTCTCCATAAATTCAGACCAAGTTCATAAACTGGAGTTTTATGAGTGCCAGGGACAAAAGTTCTATCCATGTACATCAGTATGTCTCGTATCATCTGTAAAGCCTTGTTATGTTCTTCCCATTTTTGGTTTAGCTCTTCAAGGAACGAATCTCCTTGATTAGATTCAATGTGTATCGATATTTCTTTCAAATGAGCAGTCAATGTTGTCACGAGACCCGAATAAAGCTTCTCACCATATTTGTGGAGAACCATGTTATAAGCATTTCTGTAACAGTTAAAAGACGGATCAGGAGATGAATGACAAAACAGACAACATATAACAATGATTCAGCAAGAGTATAGCACAAGCCAATGACACAAAGCAACCATAAATAATATCTGAGTATGTACTCTACACTGCTGATAAAGTCCACCAATCAAATAGTCGGTGAAAATTTCAAGCGACAGGAGATAGAGACAGAAAGAAACTACAGAAGAGAAGCCATAAAACAGTAGCAAAACTCCACTGTTTACCCATGTCGAAAACAACCTTAATGAGAGAATCATTTCTTAGAGCCAAACAAAGTTACAATAGCCAAATATCATGTAGCCTCCTTTCATAGGCCTAAAACATATTCATTCTGATACTAGCATAGATAAGAATTAAAAACACCAAAAGTGGATATAAACTTTGGCATAATTTACATCTCCCATGAAACTACAGAGCTAAAAAGCTATAAATCACAACTGTCTTTACAGCCGATGAGCTGCACAACACAAGAGAGCAGTTTATTGCAGTATCTAACAGTACACCATTGGCATTGCATTACTTGGAACAAAAAAATGAAACTACAAAAAAGCTACCATTATAAATGAAACTATAACAATACCATGAGGATTATTGCACGATCCATGTCAATCCATGTCAAAGGCAGCAGATGCTTAAGGCCTTTAATAACAACAGCAACAATTGCGAAATGCACGCTCGAAAGATGCTAATTTACTCTAATTCATGCATTAATATTTATATGATAGCTAAAATAGATTTCCTAAAATACTGAACAGTTGAAGAACGTGAAAAGTAAAATTATGCCAACAGAGTCTTGTCCCCAGAAAAGATCACCAAAAAGGAATAAATCATCGACAAAGAAAATGCGAAGTAGTAATCCCAATCTACTAATTGAGCCTCAAGAAGCAAGCCAAATACTGACAACATCTCACGTGGGCAAAAAAACACAGTATTTTGGTATAGTCACATTGAAGTGATAAACACAAATCAATAGTGGGAATCACTGGAACATTTAAGAAACAAAGATAAGATTACAAAATTCGCTAGTTGGTCTAGAAACAACTTCCATCACGAATCGTAAAAGCAGCTTAAACTGAAGAACAAAATAGTAGAACAATTTTGACCATAATATAAAAATAAAAACTTCTACACAAAAAATGATACAAAAAGTGAACTTAAAGTTCAGAGTCCATGACTAACTAGATATGCATTCATCAATAATTGTCCACCACAAAACACTACAATCATCATCCGAAAATAACAACAAAAAATAGCAGCAAAAACAGAACAAATCCTATCATAAACTACAATTTCCCATCATTAGCACATCGTTCGACCTGTTTGGTTATTGGTATTAAACAATGAGAATAGTAATTAGTGATGAAAATTATATGCAATTTAGCTAGAAAAAGCTACTTGACAAGGTTTAAGATCAAGCTTGGCCTACTCTATTTATTCTTTTTCTTCACAAAATTCATTCTCATTCATTACATCTTGAAAAAGTATAATGAAATATGAGAAAAACACATGTTTGAGGGAGATAGCTTAACTGTCATGGAAATGACATAAGCACATAACATATTTTGTTTTTTGATGAGTACATAATACATTTTATAAAAACTAGGAATAATATTCATCCCATTACCAGCATTTAAACTAAACGCCCTGTTAGTGTACACAAACAACAGATGCACCATTCGTTAGACAATCATCCACATTTTTACCACCAATGTCATTAGTCTGATCCCATGTTTGGAGTACTTCCCTCAATACTTAAAGAACCAAGCTAGTAGGCATCTGTAATTTGCAAAATATGAACCCTGTTTGTTCTATGTAAGTTTATGCTTTCAGGTACTAAACATAGAGCGATCACAATTCTTTTACCAAATGTCAGATAAGATTGCTAAGCTTGGACATATATACATATCTATCCATGATAAAATCAAAGGGTTCAACTTTCTATCATCCATATACCACTACTTAATTGTCCATAAAAAGCACGTCAAATCCTGCTCGTAATCAATGATGTAACTTTGAACCAGTATGTTTTTATAATTGATCAAACCAACGTGTCAAATATTGATCACTAACACAAAAATGATGGATAATTAGGTACTGCATATCCGTGAAACCTAACACAATCAATAGCAAACATAACAATAATCATCTAATTAAAAGACTCCCAATAGAATCGGTCATGTTGCCTTGTTAAAAGATTTTAAAATAAAAACTTGAATAAGGAAAAAGGGGAAATTAAAACCTGTAAAGCTCCTCAAAGCTAAGATTACTAGAATTTTTGTTGTAAATCTCATGAATGGCATGTTCCAAAATCTTCCATGTTTTCTCAGCATATTTTGGATCAACCACAACTTTATGCTTAAACGCTTCAATTTGAAATGGCTTCTTCCGCTGATTCATCTTCTCTTTCTTTGTTTTTCTCTTTCCCTTTCAAAGCAGATGATTCTAAAAATCGAAGAACAAAAAGGCGATCGCCGACAAGACCTAAAAATGTATATATACAGAAGAAAGTTGATTAAAATGACAAAAAATGATGCGCCATAATCGACAAGGGTTTTGAGAAAAGATCGAAGAAGGGAAGTATTAGATTCGAAAACGAAAAGAGAGATTTGTGACAAAAATCAAGGAATTTAAAAGGGGAAAAATCGGAAATAGAAATTAGGGTTTCGTTGGATTGGGGAAAAGATAAGCAATTGGAAAAAGAAGGAAGAGAGAGAAAATGCAAAATGAAAAGATTTTTATTTTCTTTGATTTATGTCTCTGTAAAATGCGAAGCAGTAAGAGGATGAAGATGGTTCTCTCCTTTTGTTTTTTTACTTTTGCGTTTTACTCCTAGCCTTTTACTTCTTCCGATTCAACCCAGTAGTCCCATTAATTTTTTTTACTATTCACTTATTATTTTTAATTTGTATTTTATTTTTAATCTATAAGTTAAAACATAGTCATGTGGGATTTTGTTTGATTCGTCTTAATATAAAGATTATTAATATTTATTTTTTATAATTTTTAATAAAAATCAATTAAAGGTACTAAAAGTTAAAATATTGTCCCGAAAAATATGAAAAATCAAATGAGACTAATGAGTTGAATAGGAGGTAGTATGTTTTATCAATGGTAAGTTTTTTTTTGGGCTTCTTAAGGGTTTTTCAAAAAATATCTAATAAAAAAAGTTTGTTAAAAAACCTAATAAATTTTTTTCTTTAACGTTTCCTTCTTCATTTCCAATTCAATTTTTTCATTGTCTTCTATCCACTTTTTACTCAAAATCGAAGTTAAATTGAAAAAGAGATTGAAGACGAGGAAAAAAATTTTGATTTTGACCAGTCAACCGTTATATTTAACTGTCAACTGAAAGAAAACGTTACTTTGTACTCTTTGGAAAAGAAAAAATTTTGTTAGGTATTTTTTGCCAAAACTTTTTTTATTAGGTACTTTTTGAAAAAAAAAATTATTAGATACTTTTTGACAATTTTCTCTCTTTTCTATTAGAAAATAGTCGGTCTCCTTTTAAGAGATATTTATTACTTATTAAATCCAGTTTATCAAAGTTTAATGTCTACTTATATTGTTCTTTATGCCTACTTATATTATTCTTCATGTCTATTTATTGTATTCTTGATGTCTACTTATAATATCTTTAATACCTGCTTATAATCAGGGGCGGACCCTGGCACGTGCCTGGGGACATATTTTAAAAAAAATTCTGAAATTGGTTTGGAAAGTAGTGGGAATGGGAAGTGGGTAAGACACCCATGTCTTTACCCATTTGGAAATCAGGTTCCTACCCTATTCTCTTCTCTCTCCTAACAATTAAACCCTAAAACCTAAAACCTACACAACCAGCAGCTGCCACCGCCGCCTAACCCCAGCCACCGCCGCGGCTGCCGCCAACTCCACTTGCCGCCTGCCGCCCCTGTCTAGGTGTACTTTCATTTTAATATTTGATGTTTTAAGGTACTTGCAACTCAACAAAGTGTTTTTTGATTTTTAATGTTTGAAAATTGAAATCACAATTTTGATGTTTTAATCTTTAATCGTAATCTTGTTTTTAAGCTCTTAAATTTTGTTAAAAAGTTAATTTGTTGTTTCTTGATTTTTATGTTCTTGAATTTTGTTAGAATGTTAGAAACTTAGAAAAATAGGATATTTTTTGATTTTTTTGTTTATCTTCAAAATACTTGAATAATTTTTTTGGATCTTGTAATAGTTTTTGAAATTGCTATTGTGTTTGTTTACTTATAACTTTGAGTATTTTGTGGAGTATTATTTTTTTCAAATGTTTTTGGAGTAGTTTTTGTGTTTTTGGGCTATGGTATGTTTTTGGATATAGTTTTTCTATTTTTTGTTGTATTGTAAATTGGGAATTTGGAATTTTAGAGCTAAAATTTGTTTCAAGTTTTGTTGAAAACTAGTTCTAATTGATGTGAAGAATTATTTTTATATTGATTAATTGATGTGGATTCAAATTTTGGGTAATTGTGCGGTTAAAAATGTTGAATCGATTAAAAGTATTCTTATATTTGTTTTCCTTTTGATGATGAATTAATGTCTAGTTTTCCTAGGTTTAATTGGCAAACTACCTAAGTTGTTAAAGGGCTTTTATCTTAGGGATTGAATATTAAGATTGTCAATGTGAAAATAACTTAGGATTGTGGTTCATCTCAAAAATTTGAATGTTAAAATAAGTCACTGTTGAAAATTATTTATACTTTGTACATTAAATGTTTTGATTTTTGAATTGTGGGGTAAAAAAAAAACATTTTTTAACACACGAAAACTTTGTTGAAGTTGACGAAATTTTATGTTGGTGTCCCCTGGGACTTTTATCCCTGGATCCGCCACCATTATAGTATCTTTAAATGTCTACTTACACTATCCTTAATGTGTACTTACCCCATTCCTAATGTCTATTTACATCATCCTTAATGCCTATTTACAACATCTTTAATGCTCATCGAGTAAGCATACAATACTTACAATATCTCGAATACGTACTTACAGTATTCTTAAATATTGTTCACTTGCTTTATGGTTCAATAAAAAAAAGTGTAAAGTCTTTTTTTTTTTTGAACCTTCAATTCAACATTACTCCATCTATTCTTTTGTCTTCATTAAAATGGAAATTTTGCAAGTTCTTTTCATTATAAATCTTTTTATTTTTGAACATTTTTTTGAACAACAATAGTTCCATTGATTTCTCCATCATAACCCCTAGAATTTATTTGATTATTTAATGGTACAATTTTTTTCACTATAACTATTTCCTTCTTTTACTCTTTTTGTTTCATTAATATTGTTCCATTTGATTTGACCACATTTGCCAATGCAATTAAAACCGTAATTTTTTTTTTGGACGGCATTAAACCGTAATATTTTTAATTGTGCTAAACTAAATTATATTTGACGTTAATAATCTTTGAATTGAAACGAATTAAACAAGATCTCATTTAACTCTGTTTTAAATTATAGATTATGAATAAAATACAAATGAGAGTGAAATGTAAATAATGTCAAAAAAAAAAATAAAAATAATAATGAGATTGTGTTGCTGAAACTGGGGAATACTGAACTGTTTACTCTTATATCCCTAGTTATCACTTTCTTTAGTTCCCTTTCATGTTCAATTTGAGTTTATAGAGGTATATTTTGCTTGATTTATTTGTTTAGTTATTTAACATGTTTATAAATAGTTATGTGGTTATTTTCTTTATTTTTACATCATTTAAACTTAAAAAGAAATATGTATATAAATGCTAAAGTTTCTAATTATATTTATATAAATTATTGAGCATGAACATATAACGTATTAAAGAATTTAGCAATCAACAATTATGTAGCTTTTTAAAACTCTCGATTCACTACAAACTTTAGCAATTATTCATGTTCAATAATTTATAGTATTATTGATCCATTTAATTTTTAAATATTATTCATCAATCACTCTTAATATGTAATTCTTCTTAATCTATAAGTCAAAATAAAATAAAATAAGACCTTATTTAATTCGTCTTAACTCTTAATATAACTTTTATTAATCTCAAATTTATATAATTTTTACTCAAACACAATAGAGATATTAAGATTGAAATAGTGCATTGACAAATATACTAAAATAACGAATATGAGGAATGTGTTCATAATTTTATTCATACAATTATTATTTCAATTTTATTGTAGCTTTTTGGTAATAATAATAATTGTGTAAAATTTAAATTTTAGGGATGGGAATATTTATACTCTTATACTAAGCACAACTAATATCATATGTCTACGAGAAAAAAAGAACGACAAAGTTGAATAAAGAGATATATAGTCTGTGTAGATAATGGTGATTTGTAATATTGATAAATTGCCCTTATGTGAATGAATTTGATAGGTTGGGCTTTTAGGATTTTAA
Organism: Amaranthus cruentus; assembly: GCA_019425755.1. Lineage (NCBI taxonomy): Eukaryota > Viridiplantae > Streptophyta > Magnoliopsida > Caryophyllales > Amaranthaceae > Amaranthus > Amaranthus cruentus. The sequence goes on from CM033453.1 coordinate 24,015,752, forward strand.
TTTGTCTTTTTTTATTTTGTTTATTTTATTGGTATTTATTTTATCTTTTTTTAGTGATTTACCCATCACGATGATTGATTAGAAATTTATAACTAATAAAATAGTGATTTTATATATAAATCTAATATAAAAAATACCATTAATAAATCGGAGTGGCGCAGCGGAAGCGTGGTGGGCCCATAACCCACAGGTCTCAGGATCAAAACCTGGCTCTGATAATTTTTTTAGGAAATAGTATTAATAAAAAAATCACTGTAGAACAATTAGGAAAACATCAGAGTTATCGCGTAAATTTTTTTAAAATTTTGATTAACACGTGAAAAACGTTGATGGTTTTTTTATTACAGATCACCCACTTCCAACCCGAACAACCGTTGCGTCAATTTCAAGCCCCGACTCAAAATTTCCAAAAATTTTAGCAGCCTCTGGAAAAACTCTAGTAAGTTCTTTCTTTCTTTTTGATTTTTCAAATTTTATTTTCCATTTCAGAAATGTTGATATCAAATAAGTATATCTGTTTGTTAGAATTTACAGTATTCAATTTTACATGGTTTTGGGTATTATTGTTGATTTTGTATGAGACTTAGATTGCGCAATTTAGTGAATTGGGTATACTTTTGATAACTCTTGTTTGTTTGTTCATGTATACACTTCTGAATCATTCTTACTTCTGTATGATCTTAAGTGAAGATGAAGATTAACTCTATAATAATAATGTGAAATTCACTATAACTAGCCATGTATGAGTTTATGGGTGTTTGGTTTAAGAAGGGAAAATGTTTGTCCCATTTTCCATTATTTGTTATGAATTGATTTTAAATTCAAAACTTCTCCAAATTTGGAATGAAAACAAAACAAAATAAATAAAAAACTGATAATAATTTCTGTTTTCCATTAGAAAATAGATTTTACAAAAAAAAAATTAAATAAAAATAATTTTTGCCAAAACCAAACAATCCTCTCCTCGAGTTTGGAAGCGCAACTAAAAGGATTTCCTTTTCTTTTATTATTTATGTTCTCTTCTTGGGTGCATTTTCAATTTCTTTTGATTTCATTCTTGACTGTTACTTGATTGATTGTGGTTTTTGGCTTTTTTTTTTGGTAAATTTCTTAGGTTTGTTCAAAAAATGCCTGAAGATGCTTGTGCTGAGCGCCTTTTATATGGTGGCGCACTATCAATGACCTTTCCTCTTAGACTTCAGGTTCAGAATGCAAACTTATTGAATTTTTATAAAATAATTAGTTTAAATTTCACTAATATATGGACTGTTCTAATAATATCTGTGGCAATTTGATTTAACTTTGGACTTTGTATTTTTGTGGTGGTCTTTTGAGTAGGATTTGAGCAATGTGCGGCAAGTGCCGGATCATCAGGTTAATTTAGATTGTTTGTTAGCATTGTTTGAAGTAATGGATTTTGTGGGGTCTTTTTCGCAATTTGCTCAATGAATATTTGGCCTTTGTCTCTGTATAGGAAGCATTTGCTGACCCTAGCCGAGATGAAAGTCTTGTCATTGAACTATTAGACTTGAAACACGATGTGGCTGATGAAGCAAGTGCTGTGTGGTTCCTTGAAGATCTGGCCAAGGAACAGGATGCTGAAGGCGGAATGGTGAGTCTTTGTATGATATTCTGATAATTTTATGGTTGGTTCTGATTTCTAGCAGAATGTGATGACTTGCAAATTTGTTAAATTTCATCTGGATTAGGGTAAGGGCTAACAACACTTTCGATAAATGATAGTATTTTGTTAATGTTGAAGTTAGTATTTTAAAAGATATAACCTGGATGTAGAAGATGGTATATATGGGAATTTAGAACTTTGGGTTTAGGATTATTGACCTGGAAATAGTATCTTGTAAAAAGGGTTACTAGACTGTATATGTCATCCTTTCTAGAGTCATAGTGCCTCTTGATGGAGAGGGCTGCTGCTTTCCATTTCTCAGTTTTATCTTGAAACCACTGTCGATCCTAGTGGTTCAACGAGGTTCGAAAAGTTAGTTTATCGGTATTATGGTAGATGACAAGACTATACAAGAGTTGCAGTTGATGAAGTTTCCTTTAATTAAATTAAAATCCTGATAAGTACTTGATCACTGCAACATCACGTGCCGAGGTCACAAAGTAGTTGCAGTCATGTTTCCTGCCAAACTCAGCGGAGTTTAAGGACATATATAGTGCAGACTGCAGAGAGGAAGTTGCATCGCTACCTCGCTCAAGTGATCAATTTTCAAGCAGTTGAATGATAGTTTATTGTTTAGAGCTAAAAGTGGGTTTTGAATGCTGTACCTGTAGATTGATAGTGAGGCTATTCGTCATAATTCCTTCATCTCTGGTTTTTGAAGATATTCTTGAATATTGAGTGTACTTGCATCCCATAGTCTCTTTGTTCTGTGTCAAAAGCTTTTGCAGGGATAAGTGACTAGCCCCCCATTTACTTGATGCAAAAACGTTTTGAAATCTTTTGAGACTGCGTTTCAAGATGTTGAAAACCTGTCACATGGTTATGCCTGTACTTTTTCTTTGACAAACTGTTCATGTTTCAACCTTGTTAAGAGCTATTTTGACTTTTATAGTGTGCTAAGTTATGTCATGTGCACTATACTATCATATAGCCTTTTGTAAGCTATGCAATTGTTAGGTGCCAAACTGCACAAGTCGTCCAGGGTACTAACTTAGTAATACTGAACTGCTGTAAGTTTAGTTTATTCTTGTTCACCATATCAATTGCACAACATCGCTTTGATGGGTATTTTTTGTTTAATAAAGAAAAATTGTTAAGAACAATCCTAATTTATAATTCCATTGAACCTTAAACAGTCCAACCTTTACTTAATTTAGAATGTCCCCTAGTTAGCAAGAAATATGCTTCCCTACCACGTAACAACAACAACAACAACAATGCCATAAGTCATTTATATGAACCAATATATCAGTTTCAATGGTCATCCTCATTGATTCTTCTTCTCTATTCATTTCGATTTCTACTATCTCTATTTGTAAGTCTAGATCTTTCATATCTTTTTTCAATCGTGTCCTCCAAGTCATCTTCGGTCTTCCTCAACCTTTTTCTAAGTCTCTCAAGGTTCAACTTTCTATTCCTTACCGGTTACTCATCTTTACACATGCCCGAACCATCCTAATCGATTATCTTTAATCTTTTTCTCAATATTTGCAAATTCTAAACCCTTTCTTATATCTTTGTTTCAAATTCTATCCCTCAAGGTATGCCCACTCATCCATTGAAGCATTCACATTTCCGCTACTCCCATCTTTCTACTATGATCCTTTCTGAAGCCCAACATTTTGATCCATATAGTAGCAAATGTCTAATGAGCGTTCAATAAAAGTTGCTCGGGCACACCTCAATTACATAATATAACATAAGCTGCTCTCTACACTCAACAAATGAAAGTTATTTTCTTTTCCCCCTTCGACAAATTTTTTCCTTGTAATTCTTATAAGTAGCCCCAGCCTTCCCCACTTTCACTTGGTATCAACTGCCTAATCACCCATCGCTGTCGAAACTTCACCAGAAGTTACTCACCAGCACCATTGCTCACTTTAGCAACACTTAGCCACCCTTAGTCGCCTGCTGCCTCCATTGATTCATAATTGTCAAAGCCCCAAGACTCTCCACATAGACTAATAACAAAGATGAAGCAAGACAGGCTATGGGATATGAGAACACTAGACCACAAAAGAGGAATGAACTCCAAATTTATATTTGAGAAACAATTTTTTTTGCTAACAATTTTAACGTTATTAAATATGTTTCATGTGCAGTTGATTGAACAGTCAGGAGTGTTAGAGGCCCCTAGATTGTGCTACAGAAGCATCCCTGCAGTCGTGACCAGTGCAGTTGGTCAAATGGTACGAAATTTTGATTAATGCTTTGTTTCATTTTGCCTCCCTTCTGTTTTTTATCTTTCTTTTTGAAAAGCTCATTTCTCGGTTAGCCAACAAAGTCAGATGCAGAGTGATTGTATATTGTACACGTGAGGCATATTCTTCCTTGTTCTATTTGAAGTTGTGTAATTTTGCGGCCCTGTTTGCTATGGTGGAAATTTGTGGATATATGATGTTTATTATAGTTATTTTAAATGCTTTGCAGATCTAAGAAACTTTATGTGCTACTGTGTAAATCCTACTTGAATCATCCCAGAATTTTTCGGACGGTTTTGTGCCACATTCTTTCTTTTAAACTGTTAAATATAACTGTCTTTGTGATGTTCTGTTCCATAAGAATACTGGATACATACTTTAAAAAACCTAGTAACTTAGTTAACCTTCTTGGAGGCTTAGATTAGCTAGCTTATCATTATTATTTTGTATGTTAAATCCAAATTATTCTTATAGTTTCGTAACTCCTGGTGAGTCGAGTCTTGGATGATGACGACCTAACATGCTTAAGAAAGTGGATGGAATATTTTCAAGTTTGAGACCATGCCTTTGATGTTGTTGAGATCTAAATAGGTGCAATTTTATGCTTAGACTCATTCCTTCAGAGGTTTTTTTACTTTCCCTGGCAAGCCTGCATTCAACTTTTTTATACAACAACAATAATATCAAAGCCTTTATCCCAAATGATTAATGTTGCATACATCTACGTGAAACAATAGATTAGTTCTATTGGTTGTCCATGTGAATTCTCCATTGTGATTCATTTCGATTTTCTAACACCTAAACCTTGAATACAAGTACTTCATATTCCTTTCCACTGTCACCCTCCAGGTCATCTCTGGTCTATCTCGCCCCAAGTCCCATGAGTTCCAAATTTCTATCTTCCTTACTGGACCAATACCCTGTCGACTGTCGTACTATTGCTAGACCATCTCAAATGATTCTCCTTTATGTTGCCTCAATATTTACGACACCCAAATGGCTAAACCCTTTCTAATCATTTCAAATTCTATCCCTCAAAGCATGTCCGCTCATCCATCCAACCATTTGCATTTCCGCAGGTCCGCTACTCATCTTTCTACAATGATGCCAAGATTTTGATTTTACTTGATAATATAATGCATGTTCCAGTATTCTTGTGCCTCTAAAGACCATCCATTATTGAGTTCCATTTTTGTGATGATTATGCAGGCCATATCTAAAGGACGCCAAGGTAGAGACGCACAAAATATAGTCAGGGTACATGCTTATCACTTTTACATTTCATCATTTCACAATTTCTTTTATTTCTCATATATGATATATTTGCATGGATATACAGATTCTTAATTTGATTTAAGTCATTGTGTTTCTATTGCAGGTCTATTTGGCTAATTTACGTCTTAAAGAAGTTGGCACAGATGTTTTGATCGTTGCTTATGAACCTGTTGTTATAAAGTAAGCTTGCCAAATAACTATTTGTTCTTTTTCTTTAGTCTCCCTTATTAATTTTCAAACTTAAAATAATTGATTTCACTAGAACATTACAATATCGGAGACCTGATTAGCCTGATCAACAAAAAAATTGTTGAATTCTCAAACTGAATCTTTTCTTGACATCTGACTATTGAATTGTACCAGTTGTGATTCCTTCTCTTCTATCCAACAACTTTGCGACAACATATAGTTTTGAAGCTTAGTAGCTCTTGGAAATCAACTATTTTTCCAACTTCCCTACATAATAACCTTCGACAGGTGCTTCGTATATCACGCACTTGCAACACAACTACATCCTGTACTATATAGTTTTCAGCTCCCGGAACTGTTGATCTAACTGGTCTCTATCTCTACGCCACTATTTTTCCTATACTGTCTTGAGTGAGATTTAAAACTATCGCAATACGGTGTTCTCAGTTGTCCACTCATATCTTCTATAACAAATGATTAATTTATCCCTGAAGTTAACATTCTTATTTCTTCACATGTCTGCGTATACACGGAAATTGTGAGAAAGCAACTGCAAGCCCACTTTCTTTTTGAACAGCCATAAACATACTTTGCTGCATAATACTCGCTATTTTTTCAAGTGCGTCATTTCGTTTTATTGATGCTTTTGGGTTGTTATGGAAAAGTTTACCCATTTTTGCACTATACCTTGAAGACCACACACACTCCCTTTTCTACTTTGATGGACTTATTGGGTATTCTTACACTCTCATCGTTCCTTATTTTGTATGCCCAAATTAAACGGTGCATTAAAAAACGGAAGAAGTATCAATCTGAAAGTTTTATTATTCTCCTCGTGAATATTGATTGGTTTGGCGTACATGCTTATTATTGTACGTGGAAAGCTATGATTTTACAAGGGTGATATTATTCCTTCTAGTTTAACCGTTAAGTTATTGAGAGCCGAGAGGTGATCTAAATCTTGATATTAAAATTTGAATCTCATTTGATTTGCTATGCAATAGCTCCCTATAGGTTAAACTAGAGAATGTAGTTGCATTTTGATTTGTTGTATGGAATTGTAACTGTTTAATTTCCATCGTCTGATTTCAGTCCATTGAGTGAAAGTGCTAGTTCTGTTGGTGCTGGAGTCGTAGCACCTGCTGAACAATCTGGATATATGCCGATGGCTGAGGCCTTCAAGCTTTCCGTTTCTACCTTCAAAGTCAATGATTGGAGTCTCTTTAATGTCTGAAAGTCGAGTTGGTTGTTCCGGTAAATAGCGCCAATCTACTTTCCGAGCTTTGTTTTCAGGAAACCATGATCGGAACATCTCATTTAGTAGCGGTTTGCTCATAGTATGAACAAACATATTTTAATGGAACACAAATTCTTGTATGAGACGGTCTCACCGTGAGACGTGCCTTATATTTGGGTTAAATAGCTCAACAATAGAAACTTCAGTATAATGGACCTTTTGTATGGATTCGTCTCACGGTGAGACAGTCTCATACAAGAGTAGTATATTCATTCAACAAGCTCATCGTCTTCTCCATGATCCAATGAAAATAACTAGAATAATTTCCTTAAAAATAGCGCGAGCAGGAATATAATAGCGGGAAATTACTATTTCTCTTGCACACTTTTTTTTGTCAAACCGAAATTGATAAATATATTTCTTCTGTATTAAAGCTAATCAAAAGAAATGTAGCCATTCCATTAACATAAAACTTGGACGAGATGGTCGCATTATGAGACCGTCAATTTGGGCCAGCCTAATTCACGCGTGTAACAACATTTTAATTATTTGTATATTTATCAATTTTGACCTTAAAGATATCAAATTTGAAAATTGATACTTGTAAGATCAAATTGATACCTTTAAGATTAAAATTGAAAAATGCTTAGAAAATGAAAAAATTTCAAGGTTGTTACACACGCGAATTGGCTGGTCTCATTATGAGGTCGTCTTGTCCAAAATCAGTTGTTTACTTAAGGGTCTAAAATCAACCCGACTCTAATTTTAGGGTTTTGACCAATCTATTTTTTGGATCCTAAGGGGTTTGCTCAGATTTTTGAGTCAATGATTTTAGGGTTCAAGTTTGGGTTTGGCTTCATACTTTTAAGACCTAAATCCAATCCATAAATCCTTTTGCATTAATGGATCAAGATTCGAGGCTAAATCCAGTTAAAAAAAGAAATGGATGAGTCTAGCAAAATTCAATTCGACCCATGCATATCCTTAGCAGATAATGAGGATTGGAAAGGCCCAAAACGTGAATCAATCTTAAAGAAGAATTTTTAAACATTTTAAAGCTAAATTGTAACCTTTTAATTGAATCAAAAACTGATTTTAAAAAATTTTAGTTAACATTGTAATAGGTTATTAGAATTAATTAAATAACTAACTTAAAAACTAATTTTTTAATAAAAAAATGATATTAATGTACAAATTAACTAGGGATATTACTGTACAAATGAAGAGTGGGCCGTGGAAACCCTTCCTAGAAGGTGGGCCTCGGCTCCACACTAATGCAAATAGGATTTTTTGAGTTGCCTACACTTGATGTATTTGGTTTTTTTGGTAAATGAAAAAGGTTTTTATTTGTAAAAAAAAAAAAAAGAAAAGTACGGGATATTATTCAAAAAAAAAAGAAGGGATAAATTTGTGAGGAAAACCGAAAACCGCACTACTAAAACCCTCTTCAAGTTTTTTCTATAAAACTCTGCTTCCAATTTTCATTCTCAGCAATTTCCCAGTAGCAACAATGGAGGAAGATTCATTAATTGACACAAATTTTCAATTATTTTCTAAGAGATCGAAGCATTTGTCCAAACAACCTCAACAATTCATCGAAACCCCAGCACAAGTTACCCAAATTTCAGATGTTCAAGAAATCGAAAAGCAAACACACCCTACAAACCCATCATCTTCATTTTCAGATTTAGGGCTTTCAGAATCCGCCATTAAAACTTGCTTAGAGCTTAAAATGAAGCATCCAACTCCAGTACAGCAGTGTTGCATCCCTAAGATTCTTCAAGGTAGCGATGTATTGGGTATAGCCGAAACTGGAAGTGGGAAAACTGCTGCTTTTGCACTCCCCATTCTTGACCGATTAGCAGAAAATCCGTATGGTGTATTTGCCCTAATTGTTACCCCAACTCGCGAATTAGCCTTTCAATTGGCTGAGCAATTTCGTGCTCTTGGGTCATCTTTACATGTTCGTTGTACGGTTATTGTGGGCGGTATGGATATGATTACTCAATCTAAAACCCTAATGCAAAGACCTCATATTGTTATTTCCACTCCTGGAAGAATTAAGGTGTTGATTGAAGATAACCCGGATATTCCTTCTGTTTTCTCCAAAACTAAGGTACCAGTTCAGTTTATTAGTATCTGTAAGTTTTGGTTTTGCATTAAATATTTTGTCTTGCATTGAAATTTGTTTGTAGCTGAGTGAATTTGATGATTCCTTATCTTGGTTGTTCTTTGTATGCAAGTGTTTATTAGTGATGCACACAACTTTGGCCTTTGTAAGTGATGTAAAAAGGTTGTATCTTATTGACCTTTGGTAGCAATTATCATTTGCAACTTCACATATTAAGTGCAAAATAGAAGAAACTAAAATAAAATTATAATAATTGATGGACATTTCCTTTTATTTGAACTAACAGTGTGGATGCTGAACTATGATCCGAAAGTTCACTAAATTTAGCGCAATTACTGTTAAATAAGTTATGATCAATGTTATATGATCCATTGCAATGCCTATTGCTGTTGTTTAATAGAGCGATATTTGAGTCAGAACTCATCACTATAACACTATCATACCAACATCTAGGAAATGGGCTTAAGAGTAAATTATTTATGTGAAATTATTGATGATATATGATCCTATGGATCAGCGGAAACAACTTGTTTAATCACTAACAAGAATATAACAAGGAATTTACCCATCAACTTGGTTGCATAACCTTTGATGGAAACAACTATCTTAATTCTTAGCTGGTGTAGGAGTGTTAGGATGGCTCTTGGAGCTAAAAACAAGCTTGAATTTTTAATGGTAATATGTCTCAATCAAAACCATATGATGTTTTCAACAATAAGTTAAAGTTGTGTCATTGCACACATCTGACCCCGATCTCACTCTAGGTGGGAGCCACTTAATAGCATAAGGACAATAAGAGACAAAACATGTTGATGAAAGGAATATGTACATGAGATGAGGGGATAGAACAAGTTTGGGGATGAAATTAGAAAAGAGAATGTGGGACCAAAGCCAAAAATAAGTATGCATCAAGTTCAAAGAAATGGCTCAAAAAGGAAAGTGTAGTAGAATCAAATAGACATATGTTATACACATTTGTACAACATGCATCAAATGTGAACAAGGATTTTTTGTTACCAAACTAGAAAAGGGAAGTATTTTAAAACAAGGTAGAACTCTTAACAAACTATGATACATAGTAAAAGATTTTTTTTTAGTGTTGTGGATAATCTAAGCAGTTTTTGAGTTTACATTCAATTTTTGAACTGCATTTGGTATGTTGTGGAGTCAATTTGATGATGTGTGTATTTGTGATTATTTTTGAAAGGAATCAGGGTGCACTTAAATATTTAAAATGGGGGAAGTAGATGCTGATAAAGCTGTGAACTTGTTTAGAGATTTATCACTAAGACAACCTGTAAATTAAGAACTAGGCAAACCAATGCAAAATGATGATTGGTTAAGTTCTAGGGTTTACCACTAAAGATAGAAAATCTCATGTTCATATTTTTCCATTCATCAGTATGACAATATCTAATGAAAAGCAAAAAGGGTGCTGTTGGATTACATATGGATGGTCAAGATCAATTTTTCAAATATAGATAGAAAGATGAAGAATTTGGGTTTGAAGGGTACAAAGCATGGTATTGAGATAACACATAATATGGTTGTGCAAAGACTGGGTTGAGGCTTTCAAGAGTTTCATTTACTAGCTTCCTGTTCTTGTACACAGAATCACAAAACTGCACAGGTGATCGTGCATGATCTGGGCTATTTTGTTTCTTCAAACTTCGTCCTTGTGCTTACTTGCCATGACCAGCATCAATCACATTCTAGGCCTTCAGGATTCTATTTGATCGGAAGCCAAGATCATTTCATTAAATAACTTAATGCGCCATAGTAAAGAGAAATCCCATTCAATTAAATTATATGGAACTAATTGAAGCCAAACAATTCAGTGACTTGATTGCAGTGATTCTAAAAAATGAGTCCAAATGACAATGGATATCTTTGCCCCATCATGGTTTCTTTGCGTTTTACATTTGCATCATGTGTTGCTTTTGCAATAAGGTTACTCACTTTTCATATTTGATATGTGAGATGTGAACTAGAATATGAGGGTGAGCTCATAGTTTTTTTGGTATGGTTGTATGTTTCATACTTTGATGAAGTGTGGGTTGAGGTTGGTAGAGCTCTACAGTGTTTTTTAAAAACTCTTATGTTGTAAATGGTATTGGTTCTTGGCTTGCATTATTTGAAAATTGACTCCAAATCTTAAAACTAAAGAATTTGTTTTTGTTTTGTATGCATATTGCAGTTTCTTGTATTGGATGAAGCAGATAGAGTTCTTGATGTTGGGTTTGAGGAAGAGTTGAGAGTTATTTTCAAATGTTTGCCTAAAAACCGGCAGACTTTATTATTTTCTGCGACAATGACAAATGATCTAACAGCATTACACGAGCTTTCTTCTAAAAAAGCGTATTTCTATGGGCAGTATGAAGGCCTTAAAACTCCAGACTCCCTAAAACACCAGTATCTTTGTGTTCCAAAGAAGGTCAAGGATGTATATCTTTTATATATCTTATCAAGGAAGGAAAATATGGGTGTTCGCTCTGTCATTGTATTCTTTAATGAACGCAAGTATGTTTTTTTCTCTTCTCTTACTCCAATGTCTAATATTGAATTTCAACAAATAATCAGACTGAGATAAATATATTGTTTTGGTTTAATTTGGTAAGTCTCTATGATATAATGCACAGCATCAGAATTTTTGAATGGGGTTTATTCCAGAATATCCTTGGCAGAAGTTATTTGTTTTTGATGCCATAGGAATCATGAAGGTTGATAGTATAGGTTGACTTAATTAGTTATCTGCTTAGTTTTTAATCTTAAGTATAACATTTACTCGTCCTGAAAACAGAAAGTGCCGACGAATGGCTTTGTTGTTGGAAAATCTTGATCAAGAGGTTGCTGAACTGCACTCACAAAAATCACAGTCTGAAAGACTTGCTGCACTGCACCGTTTTAAATCTGGGAAGGTTCCGATATTGCTTGCTACAGGAGTTGGCGAACGTGGGCTAGATATCCCAACAGTGGATCTAGTCATAAACTATGATTTACCAAGGTTTGAAATCTATGCTTTGTATACTTAACCCATTTGGTAGTTTGTGTAAATGGCAATAAAGGGAATAGCTTGAGATGTTTAGTGTATATTTTCACTGAAAGTTCAATTTAGATTCCCATGGTAAAATAACATCCTCAAATGTGTTTTTCTTCACCGATTCTGCTACCACTATATATGACTTCTTCCGTTGGTAATGAATGGTCATGAAATCATGAAGGAATAATGATTTTTGGAGGTGGAATATTGTTTGTAATGGAAAGTGTAAACTTTTGCGTAAGTTTCATCATCGATACTACTGTTTGTTTCCAAGTACCAAGTGGGTTGTCGCTTTTTGAATAAACTGTGCTCAACTGTGATGATTACAGGCTTCCCGAGGATTATGTTCATCGTGTGGGACGTGCTGCAAGAGCTGGTAGAACAGGGCTTGCGATGAGCTTGGTCAGTGGGGTGAGAATCAACGTTATGCATACTCACTAATTTTAAACTTACGTATACAACATTTCATTATCTCAATGCCATTAAGTGGCCCACTTAGGGTGGGGTTTTGGGAGGTCGAATGTACGCAACCATACTCTTGTTTTAAACTTGTGTATTTTACTTCCATTGTTAATGCAGAAAGAATTGGAACTTTTACACGGAGTAGAAGCAGAACTAGGGAAGGAAATGGAAGAATTCGAATGTAAAGAAAAAGATGTTCTTGCTGACATCACCAAGGTGAGTGTTGAAGACATTTTAATCTTGACTGATTCATTTTAGTGAAAGATGGTCCTTATTCAGTTATTCCTTAAGTAGATAGCTAGCTAGCATTTTAACCTTAATCTCAACCACCATACTTAATATCAACAATTTTAATGTTTGTGTTTGGATAGAGAGAAATGGAAGGAAAGAAAGGGAATGATTTGGAAGGTAAAGGATCCTTTGTTTAGATAACAAAAAGGGAGGGAAGGGATTTGGAAGGAAAATGTGGACAAATTTTTTTAAAAATACAAAAAGTGGAAAGATTCGGTGGGAAACCATTCATTTGGAGGGAAACTTTTCTTACCCCTCTCCGTCCTTTTCCTTCCTTCCCCTTCTCTTTTCTTTTCTCTCATAATTTGCTATCCAAACTTAGTATAAGAGAGATTGTATTCTTAACCAAAATTTTTCTATATTGTCCCTTTAAACTCTTCCTCTCCCATTTTGCTATCCAAACAAAGAATCTTGCATCCTTCCAAATCTCTCCCCTTTATTTCCCTCCATCCAAACATATTGTTATTGACAAATCACCCAAAGCTGGGACTTTTTAATTCAATTTTGCCTAGTTTTTACGAGTCATGTTTTGTGTAGGATTTATACACTATACACAGCTTAGTAGCTTATAAGTTGCATTCCTTAGTAAAATAAAATCTGAAACTATGTTTGTGAATTGGTACTCATCTATAAAATTTATAAGATATTTGGAGATTTGAAAATCATGTACTCCACTTTATAGCTAATAAGTGTGTATCTCTGAAGGTTTTCAAGGCAAGGAGAGTAGCAAAAATGAAGATGGTGGATGAGCACTTTGAGGACGAATTGAAAAAGCGCAAGCAGCAAAAACTGAAAACTTTAGCGGAGAAAGGCTTGTTGTCGAAAACAAACCGTAAGCGAAAAAGAAATAAAGATATTTAACTCTCCTCCGCGCCCCTCCCCTCCCCTCCCCTATAACTTGGTAATGTAATAACACATTTACCCCAGGTTCCTGGTTCCTGTATTCTTGCTGCATTTTGCACAGCAGCTTTAGTTTTGAATTTTTGATATGAAATTACTACTACTATTTAATGTTTATGATTTAATGCACCCATGATTTTGATTTTTGAAGACTAACTTTATGAAGTTTATCAAATATGATTGCACTCCTAGGCTAAAGTACTAACCAGGCTTAACCTACAATACTCTTTTTATCTCGAGAGAAAAAGCATTCTATATTTTAAATAAAAACATTGACGAGCATTTTTGTATGAGATCATTTAAGATGAGATATATACGTATGAAGAATTTAATTTTTTTAAAAATGAGTGTTTCAATATCAAAATGTCAAATCTAACTATCATAATAACATGTTAAACATTAAACAAATAAAAATGAGTATTTTAGATATAAAAATCGATTTTTTATTGATTTAATTGCGCTACTTATTGTCCCACAATGAGAATTAGTGTTCTAGTCCTCATATTTTAATCAAATGGCTTAGTTGATAATGCAATATTTTTAAGTCAAATCAGAGGGATTGACTTAATACTAACCCTAACTCAAACTTGGTATGCTAGATTGTTAATTAATACTTCACAAGTCCCCATCAATTTGTTGCATTATAATATTTATTATGCAAAAACTTTCTTAAGCTAGGATGACATCAAAAATAACTTAAAATAAAAAAGGATGACATCAAAAAAAAGCCAAAAGAATGGTAACTAGTATTTATATTTTATTGACAATAATCAATATCAGTTCTGAGGAAAACTGACACTATAGTTCAAATAAAATGAGGAAAGAATATTATAATTAAACTACAAAAGCAAAAAAAGAAATGGCTCATATATTATCAATAGAAATCGCTCAAGTTCATCTCATGTAATTGAATCCTCATCTCATATATTATCAATAGAAATTGCTCAAGTTCATCTCATGTAATTGCTATATCACTTCGAGTGTCGATAATTTTAAGGGGAAAAATAGGTTTCAGACTTTCAAATTATGTTCCGAGGAATCTGCTCCGTTCTTTTGCTGCTTAGGTAAGATAAGACTCTTACGTTCTTTCCCACCCGGTTTTGAGGAAGCATTTCCATACCAGATCATCCCGGCTACAGCAATCATCATGCCCAGAACCACATGTAGATTTAGACCCTCTTTTCCAAAGAAAATGAAACCAAGAATAAGTACCAGGATGGTCTTCATATGGCCAAGTACTTGGAAGGATACGGCCGTGAATCTACCAATGCAGATAAATTGACTCAGGTTTGTCCCGATAGCTATGGTGCACGAGAGGGTTATAAAAATCTGTCAAAAAAAAGAACATACCTGTAATGAGCAATTGTTTGTGGAAAATTTGTCAAGGATGACTAACAACCTTTTCCGTACGTCAACAGTAAAATGGCTCGAGTCAATGGCAGGTTGTCATCATTATCATCATCATACCAAATGTATCCCACCCATAAAAAATTATGGTCAGGATCTGGGAGGGAAGGGCGCTAGTTGCTAGCAACTCATATGCGCAAAGGAGAGCGCGGGCGCGGCCAAAAAGTCCCTCGGCAGATTGTGGACTCACTAATTGACAGTACTTGAGGCATTCACGAGAAAAAGATCTATAAAAAGTGGCAATACTCATGACTAGAACTTTTAAATCTGATGACATAAGTTTTATAATGTCCCTTTAGCCTCGAAAATGACATTTAACAACATAAATCATTAACCCAACAACATTCATAAAAAAACTACAGATAACCTGAGAGCTTGACCCGGATCCAAAGCAGACAAAACTTAAGTGAAGATCTTAAAGCCCACTAAAAGTTTGGAAAATACTTTAAACACAAAAATTAGACAAGCGAACTAGACCTAGAGCGACCCACTATGGAAGAATAAAATGCATGTATTTGCCAGGAGGATTCCTTAAATCCTTTTATGAAGAATTAATTTGAAAGGAAAAGTCGAGGCGTTGAAGCCAAAATGTGGAGTCAAATGCCACCGCACCCTCTCTCGAAATCTGCATAGAACTCTATACGCAGTTCAACAGGGATGTTGCAACTATAAAATAAGGGCGACGTTGCAACTATAAAATAAGGGCAAAATATGGTTCAGGATGCAAAAGAATAAAAAACAGAGGAGTTAATATCCTTACCACAGCTGGTAAAGTATAGTTGTATGCATCGATTCTCTTGCTCGTCAACCAATAATCAATAAATGGACCCAATATAAGCAAGGATCCAGCTTGTATAGGTGCAGTATGTCCAAGGAGGTTGAAGGAACTCAGTGAATACTTCTTTTGGAGATGATGTACATACTGCAACGAGGCAAAAGTAATAAGACAGAAAACACGCTTTTAAAGTCATCGACACCATGATTTAATGATATATGAATTGCAATCACGACAACAGTACAACCAAATACCTACTAGATAGCAGATTCAATAAGTATGACAGTTTAATTCCACCATTGAAACATCCCTGATAATCACATAACCTTTTCAACACCATTTGGAGCTTAAATGGAGGTTTTCTCTCATGAAAACATGAAGCAACAGTTGAATTTTTTGTAGCATCACAGATGGTACAGGGAAGGGTGAAGAAGGTCACACGACTCGTACAAGTCAATGGTGATAACGGTCAAATGTAACAACTGTCATTTGGTAGTACTTTAAAAAGGCTTTTTAGAAAAGGTAGTTTATAGATAATTTTCCAAAATCTTGATATACTAAACATGACCGACTCCATACAAAAAACTCAGCAGTAACTTTATCCCACTAATAACCCACAAAAGCTGGATTTCATGATGATTTGGTGAAAAAATATGCTCCTATAGTCAATAATGCAGAGACACCCATGTAGAGGAATAAAGTACAGCCATCAGCCTAATGCATCAAAATTTAATTAACAAAAGTGCATATTACTAATACTACAAAAATATTAACAAGCACACAGGAGGGGAGAGGGTTGAATACAAAAATAAATATAGAATTGCAAAAATAAACCTTGTGTGTGCCATCTCATTGTCAATGCAAACAAAAAAGCAGTATCAGGCCAACTAAGGATTAGTGACCATTTCTAGTGAAATATTGTGCAGAAATTATACTTAGTCAGGGGCCTGGCTAGTCCAACACACATATGGGTGGGATATAAAACTAGATTCAAATCGGTAAGCGCCATACGTGGACCTGTAATGGGTATTGGTTGATGGGGACGATAATGGGTATAAGTGAGACCACCCAAGAATCAAGGAAATCAAAGAAGGGTCTATAGAGTCTACAGTCTACACTATGCAGTATGCAGTGAGGCACGGTTAAGGGAGATCGATAAAGAATGGAGTAGGCAAGAGTTAAGAAATTGTTGATGACAAGTGAAACTGTAAACTGACTCAATTGGAAGTGTTAATCAGCCCATTAAATGCTTGTGACCTGCACAGCCCACGATAGACGTGCACAGACCCGCCCCAGCACTCCAATAACCAAGTCTAGCAAGAACGTACTATATTGACCACAAAGATATCTTGTAAAATTCAGAATAGACATAGAAAATCAAACTATCTTGACACAGGGTCACTCACAAATATTTCGTATGTTTGCCCAGAAGGTTTCCCTCGTAAAGGCTCATCTAATATACATAGTCTTGACATCCAAAAAAGCAATTATTATTTTCCCTAACAAAATTTTCGTGAAGAAATAGTCCCCTTAAACACATATCATCACATGCACCAGAAACACATATCATCACATGCACCAGAAACACCATAAAAAATTAAAAACAGTGGTAATAAAAGAGCAACCTCTTCATTAATGTAAAAAAGAATTGAATAACAAAAAGAATAAGAAATAAGAACTTACATATTGCTGCAAAGAGGTGCTCCAAACCGCAATAAACGCAGCAATAAAACCTTTGGCATTTACACTGACATCCGTAACAGTGCATACGCCAACACCTACAAGAACAAGCCCTATGCTGAGCTTTGTGTCTCTGGAGTATCGAACTTTGTCTACCACAATCTCCAACAGGCAGGATACAGGAATCATACTCAACTTTGCAATCTGGGAAGTGAAAGTTGTTCTATTACAGAAGTGAAATAAGAGCTAAGGAATCTGATCTTTGCAGCACTGTGAGTAAGGTAGTTTTGGAATGAAAAATTATAGAATATTACCTGATAAAATCCCACCGAGTTCCACATAAGACTAACATTCATGCCGACAATAGAAAAGTTAGCAAATATAACAAATCTCAGTAGGTCCGGCAATGGTAAATGAGAGGTTTGTATAAATCCAAGCCATCTAAGAACAAGCGTCATAATAGTTGTGAATTTGAAATGCAAACCCGTCAATGTAGTAGCTGCAACAGGAAATAAATTATATTAGCCTTTTGACTTAATGTCCTTTAGCATGCATAACATATACTCTTTGTATTGAAAATTTGAATATTACTGATTGCTTATAATTAAAAAGCATACACATTTAAAATCATAAAAAAATGATATAAAATCTTTGTATTGAGACACATCAATATCTAGCATGACTATGCTATAGCTTATACAACTTTAGAGTGATTAATGAATAGTGTCAAGTAAAATGGGACACTTATGCTGAATAGGAGGTAGTAATAAATTTGGAAGATCACACAAATACCGTGAAACCTACATCAAATCTCACTTCGTGGGAAGATTATCATATAGAAAACACAAATGAGCCAATCAAAAAGTAGGCAAGAAAGATTGGCATAGAAGCAAGAATGGCTCAAGTTAATGCTAAACAGGTTAAGTTCCAGCTTATTAGCCCTTTCCATCACCAATTCTCCTACTGGCAAATTTGAGGAGGCCCGAAAAGGCGCTAACTCTTTTTTTTTATGCAGTGTATTGTTAAACATTTTACTAAGGTTGCTTGAGCCTCAACTTATGTAGATATTAACATATTGTCAATATTAGTGCAAAAAACATACTGTCAATAGATAATATAGATATCATGTACAACGATGACAATTTTGTAAAAGAATCCTAAGTTGTACAGCGAAGTGGCTTTTAGACCTTATCTTTGATTAGTACTAAATTTAGTTCTGAACATGGTATTAGTTAAATTGAAGGCAAAAGCAAGGCCCATGTATATCCGTGTAGTGCATTCTACATAGCAATAAAGCTAAGGATACCTACCGAAACTATAGCCATATGTTGCCATGAGAGCTTTATTGACAATGATAATTCCTACTGATGTGACAACGTTGAACATCCAAGCAGCTGCATCACCAACTGCTTTCTTCTCTGCTTTGGTCGTTGGAGCCATTGTTTATTTATACTTTCACAAGTCAGTACACAGTCTTCACAATCCACACCATTTCTTGTTCAAAGAATCCCTTCACATGCATGCAAAAATACATGTGTAAACGATTAAATTAGTAATGACAAAACATTCACATTCAAAAAGTGACATTATTGTAGTAACACTAATTGCAAAGGTCTCAAGAGCAAAAGTTCAGGAAAAATACAGGATTTTACTAAGAGAAATGACAACAGCAATTGCTCAAAATGGATTCTTCAGCGTTCTCACACAGGGCACTTAGAAGGTTAACATTTACAATAATGAAAAACCCCACTTAGTAAAGATGAAAACATATTCCAGACAATAGATATAGACACAATCACAAGACATTTTGGACACACTGTTAACTACTCATCAGATCTTGCTCTTCATCATCAAACTTCTCTTAATAAGCCAAGGGTTCACTGTTAAAATATGCTCATGAGGCAGTTTAAGGCAATGCAAAACAACACTGTTCAACTATCAGTCTCACTATCAGCCAGTCTCATGAGTAGATTTAACGTCATATCTGAAGAAATGCACTTGAAATATAAAGGTGACAACAATTCCCAAAAAGATAATCGTTCTCAAGATTGTGAATGTTTACTGAAAAAAATAATATTTGAAAATTAATATTTGAAACTTCCACATTTTGGTCCATGAATCACAAATTCCAAAAAGGTGAAATTTTGATGTCGACCCAAAGATGTTTGTGAAACTGATGCAATTTACTTACATATACCCATGAGCCCAAGTGGGGAAACCACCTACCCAGGACAGCACAATGTGGGGAGTTTTTGAAAAGGTACTAGCCAACTAAACCAAAAGCCCTAAATCGATCAACATAGATTAATGGGCAATTGACAATTGTAGAATTATAAATCAACAAACAATTTTAACATACATAAGCCAAAGCAATCAAAGAAATTTAGAATAATTGATCATAAACTGTTTTATTTTGGGGAATAAAAGGAACACCAAAAAATACCAGTGTTGCCAGTGCCGAGTGCCGCCGTTTCTGGTTGCTGGCCAATGGCCTTGCTGCTGCGGTGCTGCGTGGCGACTTCAAATGAAATGTAGTCGGTCACCGGTGGTGAGCGGCTGAGTGGGGCATTGTGACTGTTTTGGGTGTCGCTTGCCTGTGCCGATTTTGGGGGAGGAAGGACGAATGTTAACAATACATAAAATAGAGATGGGAAATAATAAACACTTCGGGTCAATTCAAATTATTAAAAAAAATAATTGTAATTTATTTTTTCATTGGTTTTGTTTTTATGTTCTTTTACAATAGTATGCTTATATGAGCTCGTGAAAGGGTAAGACGGTTTCATAGAAGATTTGTTGGTTATCTTTCAAGTGCGTTTGTCTGCACACATATGAGGTTAATTATTTTTTGAAGATAGATGAGGTTAATTTTACTTAGAGCTTATAGGTGTTCATTGGAGTCATTTGGTATTTGTGGCAATTTCAAGTCAGATGTTTTGAGCCGGTTCAAATTGGATTTTATGTTAGATTGAATTTTACATTATTTTATGTAAGTAACTTTTTAACTTCTTATTATATAAAATTATTTTATAACTTAAAATGATAAAGACTTATTTACCCTTATCAATAATGATCTTTTTATAAATTATATCCAAAGTTTATATCATTTATAAATTACTCTCTCTGTCTCATATAGGTTGAAGCAAAGAGAAAATTAGTGTTTTTTAAAAAGACGTAGATAATGGTAATAAATAAAGAGAGAGAATTAAAATATATGGATGAGATTATTCATGGTAATTTCCTCTTTTATAAATTACCTTCAACTTTTTTTAATCGGCTAGTTTCCTGAGAGGCCGTCTTTCAGATCTATTCCATCAAACTTATTTTCTACTCTTACTTCACATTTTTTTATAGACCAACCCAATAAGAGACCATTTCTCACAAAAATTTGTATTTTTAATTGCAATTGATCTCTTAACCTTTCCTAATAATGAAAGTCGACACAACGAAAACTCAATTTTTTAAAAATGGTATCTTTTTTCTCCTAAACTATTGATTTTAACATCGTTAAATTGGGTTGTATTGCTATTAAGGAACCTCATTACTATTTAATGGTGTAAAATATATAGTCTCTAGTTTTCATTACTATTTAGTCATATAAAAAATATATATAATATTTATTCTTTTATATTATATTTATTATTGTTTAAAATTCCCTCTTTATATAAAAGATGATGTCTCTTTTTCCGAGGTTTTATTATTAAGGATTAATTGAACATATCTTTTCATTATTACTAACACCCCGTTTGGTAGACGGTGATACTTATAAGTTATAATGAAAACTAATATAATTTTAATTGAAAAATCTTAGTCAATTCTGATAATCATGTTTGTCAAACTTTAATTATCTCATTTTTTTCATAATATTCATTCAAATGCATCACTATTAGAAGAGGTGATATTACGTGGTAATGGAAATTTGTAAAAAATGTGATCAAAATTTTATTACCATGAAAGTGATATGGAACTTGTGATAAAATTTTACACCATAAATAATTTTCATTATAATCGTTTAATACCATTAACTAAACATACCATAATTAGAATAGATTCAGTACAATTGTTATTCTAAACAATTCACAAGAAAATCCTAATCAATAACGGTTATTTGCAAATAACCACAAAATGACAAAATACATAATATTAAAATAAATAAAATAAAAAAAAGATAAATTAAAAACCTTAGAAGTCCTCCTATAAAATAAAGACACATAAAAATAATTTATTACTTTCATAAATAACCGTTATTTACTTATACTAACTCAACACTTCACTGTATCATTTGCTGATCCCCAAGTTTTATTTTTCCGACCCGGCACGCATGAGCTCGGTGCCCAACGAGATGGCCCGTAAGCCCGTTGCTAGACTGAGCAATAAAGGCTGGCATCTCTATTCTGTTCTATCCCGCCCGATTCCGAAAAAATAACTCCCGCCCAATATTCAAATGAAAACAATTTCATCCCGCCATGAATCCATCAAAACCCTAATTAGTTATTTTCATCAACCTCAATTTATGCTTATTTCTCTACTCCTTACTCTTTCTCTCTCCAATTTTTCAATCGATCAATCCATGGATATAACCGAATTAGCAAAGAAGCTCGGCTTAGACGACAATAAACCAGTCGTTCGTAAAGCGGCTGAATTCCGTCGTCTCTCCGATGTCAAATTTGATTCTTCCGCTATCGGTGTCGTATGTTTTTCATTCTTCTCTATGCAAGGTTTATTGAACTTGTTTTAGAAATTTAGACAAAGATTTTTTATCGCAATTTTTTGTTTTTCAGGGTGAGATTTGCAAGGCCATCATTTGCTTAGAAATTGCCGCCAACAAGTTTGTTCTTTTCCCCCCTTTATTTTGGGATGTTAATATATTGATATGGTTATTAATTGAATTGATGTTGATTTTGTAGATATGAAGTAATATTTGATCGGCAGACTGCGATAAAAATGAGTGGGATGTCTGAGAAAGCTTACAATAGATCATTTAATTCTCTGCAGAATGTTCTTGATGTGAAGTAGGTTTCTTCTTACTCTTTTTTTTCTTTCATATTTTTTAGTTTACGCATTTGATTTTATTCGATTGAATGTTTCGATTAAGTCTTATATGTAGTGTATAAAGTACAATCTATGTTACCTAGGATATTTGATTGATTTGTTTTGATTCATGTAGCTGAACCCCTATGTCGGTACCTGGGATTAGGGTTTCGGCATTATTGAAACTGAATGTTCGAACGTTGGAAATTGAAATACTGATAGTTCTCTAATGTTATTGCAGGAATAATCTGGATGTGAGAGAACTAGCTATCCAATTTGGATGTGTTCGGATAATCCCTTTTGTGCGAAAAGGATTAAAACTGTATGTGTATCTGTTCCCTCAAAAATGTTGTTTGTAGGAAAGAATAAAAGTTGTGAAATTTGACTTGGGTTGAAAATTTATAGATACTGATGATTTCTCTTCATGCGTTTGTAAAATTGCTTCAATTAAATGCTGGTGATTCTTGGAAATTGCAATTGAAAATACCACACAACTGCAATAGAATGTTGGCAATTCTAAAATTAACATTTTTGTAATTCCCAAACTCATCTTAACCCAAGACTTTGTTTTATTCTACTAATCATATTGTGACTTATCTGCGTGTCGGTACATAAATAAAAGATTTATTTTCATAAATAAAAGATTTATTTTCATAATTGCCAAACTCTGCGTGTTCGTGACTTTGCTTAAATTCACTCAAGACCAATAATCCTAAGCGCGACTTTAGTAGCAGTAGGTAATTGGGTCACTGCCATATATGGTTCAACCCCTTGGCCTAAAGTAACCTAAATCATTAGCATTTGGAAAGGTTTTACTGGTTGTTGTGTGTTTTAAGGGGGTTGAACTTCTTGAATTACTTATTTTGGGCTAGAAAGTACAAGTATATATCTTTGAACTAAGGTTCGTGTCATGTTGTTGATGATTAGATTGATCAGAGCTCATTGATTAGGGTTTAGGGAAATTTAATGCTGCAATTAGGCATTGATGCAGGGAATTGACGCCTAAGAGTTGTGATTATATTTAGAATCATTATTGAGGCATCGTAGGCTAACTACTTCCTTCATTAAGTATATAAGAGAATTTAGATGTAAAGAATTTTTAGTTTATGATAATTATATAGTTATCTTAGGAGTATATTGTAGTGACTTTTGATTCTAGTTGCCAATAAACTAGCACTTCTTATATATGTGAAGTTAATAATGATGTTTACTACTAAGGGTCAATTAAAAAAAACCTCATTCTCATCACTAACGAAGTTAAGGTTGCGTACATTCGATTTCGACCCGCAAATCCCTATAGGCATGAAAGTCATTCATGCCATCGGGGTAATGGAATGTTGTTAGTTAGTTACAAATACAAAAGCCAACTTTCTCTGCCATTTGATTAGTTAAATTTCTTTGGTTAGTTAATTGCAAACAAAGTGCATCCCTTCAAGCGATTAATCCTTGTCCTTACTCCTTAAGAAATTCTAGCTTATAGGTTGTAGACTTGTAGTATTTAATAGCTTAGTTTTCTGTTGGGTGTCCACTGATTGCAACCTTATTATCCCTTCAGGCTACACAATTTAACATTACTAGAATTGTTAATCAAATGACCTGGGCCATAGCGTGGGCAGACTCGAGCCTAGCTTACCTTGAATAGAATGAGAGTTTTGTGATTGTTACTATTTTAGGTTTTGATTGTGGTGCTCTGATTTCAGCTATAAGGAGCGATTCTTTGCTTCACTTCCAGCTAGCCGACGCAGTAGTACTGATTTTACTCGACCAGTGTTTACTGCAGTGGCATTCTATTTATGTGCTAAGAAGCACAAGGTGCGCAATATTTTACTTGATCTACCTCGAGTTGGTGTGTCTGGTGTAATGTAAGCATTGGTTTCTCTAAAGAATTGACTATTGATTACATTTGGTTTCTGACAAACAGCTTAGGGCTGACAAAATCAAGTTGATTGAGCTTTGTGGTACATCAGAAGCTGAGTTTTCTAGCGTAAGCTCTAATACCTTGTTAATGTACATACTTTCATTTTTAATCTGCTACCTTCCATCTTCGAAGTGTGTTAATGGTTGAAGATTCAATTTTAGGTTTGTAACTCAATGAAGGACTTATGTCATGATGTTTTTGGAGTTTCAAAAGAGAAGAAAGATCCCAAAGAAGTAAAAGGAAACAGAGGTACAGAGATCCCAAAGAAGACTTATGCCGTGATGTATTTAGTACTCCACATTTGGATCATAGAAAGAATTGATTTAATGTTTTGGTATATGATTACAGAACTATTGGATGTGTTTCCTGAAAAAAGGGGATATGAAGATGGTGGTTATATATCTGATGAGGAGAAAGAGGTACATTTAAAAGATTTATAGTTTTTTTGTTTCATATTATGATGGATTATAGATTTATAGTAACATGACTCATCAAGTCATATTTATTTACGTGAAGTTGCACATAATGTTAGTTACTTAGGTCAATTGAAAACAATATATTTGTTAGTGCTATCAGTAACAAAGGTAAGGTTGTGTACATCCGATCCCCAAACCCCACCATAGATTGGACAACATTGGGGTAATGAAATGTTGTAGTTTTAATGAGTTTGCTGTATTGATATTAGCTTCTCCTTATCTAATCTTAATCTAGATGCATTAGTTTTGGAGTGTAAGGAAGAGATACTCCGTTTGTAAGCTTAGTAGATGAAAAGGATTACAGAACACTTCCCTCTAATGTTCTTTTACTGGACTATCTGTAGCATCTATATTTTCATAACTCTTTTACAGTAGTGTTCCTAGGGTCTTTTTGTGACTTCTTGATTTACTTGAAATCTGATAGTAACTGCACCTGACATGCCTCCTAGTTTGATAGTAACTTTCTTGGAGAACTTTACATGAAGGACTGAAAAGAATTCTGATGCACTAAAGCAATTTACTGTGACATGCCTCTTAGATGGATACTTAACTTGAAATTCCATACACACTTCCCTGAATTCCTAAGTTCGAAATCAATGCACAAAACAACATAATGGGGATTGTAAAAGGATTCTGATCCAATGAAGCAATTCATTGACTCTATTTTACCCATCTAGTTAGTGGAATCTGTTCACTGCTCAGTAAGATGTAATATAATCAACCATTTTCCTATATGCAAATATGCAATATGCTTATCTTCATTCAACCACTGCATGTAGGGTAAAAAAAACATGTATGTGAGACCATTGAACAGAGAACTTTGTTTTGTGGACCTCTTTCCACCCACGAGTGTTTTTGAAAGTGAGAACAATGAACAATGACGTTTGGGAGCTATATGTAATAGTAATGAGAACTTCATTTTTGAAAGTGCAGGTAGTGTTTATTGGTGGAATTAAATATGTTATTTTTACTTGCAGCCTTCAAGCCACAAGAAGCGTAAGCAAATGGAGAAACACGAATATGATGAGTGGAAATCAACTGTAGTTTCATCACTTAACGAGGAAAAAGATAAAAATGGTACGGTTTCATATTCTAATGCAATGGGAAAATTAACAATTTAAGTCTATTAAGCTGTTTCTGTTCTAAAAAGTTCCTTGTGTTCCTTTCAGTTACTATCAAGAAGACAAAGCAAGCGCGCTTGAACTTTCCAACGATACCTTGTGATACTCAGAACTTGGAGGTATCGTAGCCATATACACTCGTTGAATCGAAATTTTGGATATTAATCATGCTTTTCTTAATGTTAATGAAGAAAGAATTTGCACCCCTTAAAAATGGTGTAATTTGCCCCTTCCAATTGTACCTAAGTTTTCATATGACAATGTACAGAACAGAACAATCGAAAAATACATCTGAGTTGATAATTTTTGGCTGTCGAAGTATATTTACTTAAAGCAACAACTTGTTCCATGTTATCTATTGTTTTCTATTGTGATTATTTAATCCTTTCAGATAAGATATTCTTTAGTGAGAATATGAAATATGAAATAAATCCATTAAAGGTGATGTTATGCATGTGCCAGATTCTGAAATGCTAACAAAGCATGTAATACTTAACTGGTAGTTTGTGGTTGACATTATTTAGTGATTCAATGATTGGAATTGAGGCTTTCTTTAAGGTTTTTCATTTGAGGTAGAATTCATTAGGTTATGTATAAAGTTATCGATGAGATCATTACTATATTCGGTATATTCTATTTATAGAAGCTTTAAATTAAAGTGTGAGATAGATGGAAAATGCGCCCTGTCTTAAAACATGATTGGTTTTTAGTGTCACCATAATTCTACAAAATTATTTTTATCTATTGTAAAAATTTGTTTCTTTTATTCATTTGTATAGTTTGAAAAGTGAAAAAATGTCAAGAAAAAAACAATTACAATTCAATGGTTGAAGTAGTATTTTGAAACCTAAGTTTAAAGGATTGAAACCTAATTTATAATTATATCTTTTTTATTGAAACAAACTAATAAATTTATTTTTATTATGTAATAATATCGGCGTTGAAAATAAATTTTTACTGTTTATCGGTTTTTATATAAATAACTTGCTAGTATATTATATATTTAACCCTTTCTAGTTTAAAATTCTAACTTGGCAGCTATTAAAAACAAAACTAGTGTAGCAATTGAACTATTTTTTCATCTAGAAACAAAAGGAGTAGAAATTGAGTCCAGACATTAGGAAACAGTACCACAACTTTGAATTTTCAAATAGAAGGAAACTACAACTATTGCTCTCGACTCTGGTTATTTCGGCAGTCATAATCTCTCACAAGTCACAACTCACACCGCAATTAATTCGTTTAGCATGTTTGTCACGTAGAACTACAATAATTTCTAATCAATAATCGTGATTTGAAAATCACTTTAGAAAAATAAAAATAAAAATATTAATGTCATAAATAAAATTTAAAAAGGTAAATTAAAATTGCAAAATTCTCATTCTATTTAATCCTATACCACATAATGGTGATTTGTTAATTTTACAAATAATCGTTATCTACAAAGATTTCATTCGTACAACTATTAACAACACTACTCACAAGTCACAAATCTAGGAGTGTTCACCGGTCCAAACCCGGAATCTCAAAAATTCTAAGACCGGACACCGGACCGGTTTCATCCGGTCCGGTCCGGGTTTGGACCGGTTAGACCGGAAATAGTTTTTGAGACCAAAAATTAATTAAAAAAATAGAATATTTTAAAATAATTTAGCAAATTAATTATTATAAAATTAACATATTTGAATTAAAAAATTATTTTGTGTTGAAAATAAAATATTTTTAAGCCCTTTAAAATAAATATATACATAATAAGCGTAAATATTACTCCTCTTCCAAATCACTTCTATGACATCCGGTCCAACCCGGATATTTCCGGGTTTAGACCGGACCGGACCGGAAACCCGAAATTGAAAAAAAGTAAGACCCGGATGCACCCGGTCCGGTCTTATTTTGCACACCCCTAGTCACAATGGTGAAAAAATAATTAAATTTAAATCTAAAGATCATTTAAACCACCTTATGATTAAGAAAACTCTTTTCACAAGTGATACATAAATTATCACTTTGAACGTTTTTTCTAATTTACTTCAGGTTTTAAATCAATATATTCCAAAATTCTTTATCTATTTTATAAGAAATATTTATAATTTAAATTTATATATACTTTTATACTAACAACTTTGTGCATTGTACAAGTTTCAGAACTACTTAGAGATATAATAGATTGAATTAGTGTATTGTCAAACGTACAAAAAGCAAATAAAATATTAACTCTTAGACAAAGTATTTTGCTCGTATCGAGTCTGAGATAAAACTCGGTTCGCAGACAAAGTGTTGTGCAAATTTTTGTAAGAGACGGTCTTTTTGAGAGACCATTTTTAATTGAGCCGACCCATTATATATTCTTTAAAATATTGTAAATAGGCATTAAGAAATAAGAATGATGTAAGCAAATATTTAAAATATCAAAAGTAGACATTAAAATAGTTAACATTAAGGATAATATAAGTAGACATTAAAAATACAATAAATAAACATTAATCTTTAATGAACTTAACTTGATACTGTTGACGTTAGGTCAAGGTCTCAAGGAGACGTAACACATTTGTTGCCATTAGGTCAAATTACGACTAATCAACGAAGTAAATGGGCCAATTATTCTATTAGGTCTCAGCCGTACATATTTGAATAATAATATCACATTTTCACTCCCATTTTGTTGAATTTGTTTGATATTTGATAGGTCCACAGTTTCCAGAAAGAATATCTCAATTCTCAATCTGTGTTCAAGTTTCAATTTTTCTTCCCCAATCTAAATTTTATAAAACCCTAATTAACATCACTACACCTTTTTACGTTTATTGTGGCTGACTTTTTCTCCCTTTTCCCCTAATTTTTTTTCTCTCTCTTCCTCATACTCTCTCAAGAATCAAATTTCGTCCAATTATTGTTCTTTTTCCAGCCAAATCATTTCATCCAGCTTCTTACTCTATTCATCTATTTGGTTCGGATCATCTTCATCATAAATTCTTCATCTTTTACATTATCAATAATTAATATCTGGGTATGCAATATTTTCTCGATTCTTGAAGAAAAATTGTTAAAAATCTCATCTTTTTTTAGTAAGAAAGAAAGATGAAGATGGGTGGTAATATAGAGGTATCTGATGAAATATTGGGGACTTTTGCGCCAATTATTGTGTATTGGGTATACTCTGGTATCTATATGATGATGGGTTCTTTAGATAATTACCGTTTACATTCCAGGAAGGATGAAGATGAGAAGAATTTAGTTTCTAAATCTACTGTTATCAAGGGTGTTATTCTTCAACAAACTGTTCAAGCTATTGTTGCTATTATCCTCTTTGCGGTTAGTATTTTTTCTAAAAATTCTACTTCGTTCTATTGATCTGAGTTTTTCTTATGTTCTTGGTGTTTAAATTGATTGATTTGAATTTTTTTAGAAAGCTATCCTTGTTGATTTGAGTTTAATTGTTTAAAGCTTTTTGTTTGATTGGATAATTTGATGGATATATCATATATGAGTTAATTATGAATTTGTGATTAATTGAAGCTTTATTTGAATTGGGTATTATAAATAAACTTGTTTGTAGTATGATTAAGAGAGTGACTTCAGTCCCTCTTGTGCATACTTGTTCATTAAAGCTTTTATGTCTTGTTCTTCTGTTGTAAAGCTTATTGTAATTTGCACAATCTTGGTTTGGGTTTTGGATGTGTTAAAATGGAGTTTTGATAATGTTCATGGCTGATTCTGGCTTATTTGACCAGAGTGAATTATGCCCTTCAATGAAAATGATAAGTTTATGGCAAAGGACAATCTTTGAGCAATTAACCAGGGGTGCAATTTTGTTTTTTTCAAACTTTTGGAGTCTATAAGTAAGTAATTAAGCTAGAGGAAAGTATTATTAACTAATATTTAAGGCTCTTGAGTTTAGAGAGCCCTAGTCGGACACTTTGGACATGCTTAGAACCACCCATGCTTTTAATTTTTCCTCTTAAGGAATATTTTTTGTGCAATAAAGGGGATTTTATGAAAATTTCTTGTAAAGAGGACACCTAGGAACTTTTGTAGGAGTTTTGATTTTCATTGACGATAAGCTTTGAGAGAATGATTTGTTCAGAAACCAATTACACACACATTATGATTTATGGATTAGAACCAGAAAGAAGGCTATTTTGTTTTTAAGTGTTTACTTTATATTTGGGAAGAATTGTAAATTTTTAGAATATATTTCTCCAACTTCTAATTAAATGGAATTAGGGAACCTGCTAGCTTAGGATCTATGTTACTTGGACTCTTCATTTTTCTTCACGTACCCGTGTCTGATCCTTGATGCTCGGATATTGGTATGACACTTTGACACTTCATTATATGCGTAAAATTGAATATTTAGACGTATATGACACTTGGACACATATCAATATACGACATCGATACCCGAGTCCAAGTTACCTAACTTAGGATAGCATGAAGAGTTGCTTTATGTTGTTGATTTTTGTTTGTAAGTGATGCACATGACAACTGGTATTAGAAAGTGACTTTGTTTGGGCCGAGAGATGATGAACTATGACTAGGAGTAGCTGTTTTACTTTCCATTTGAGGTGGCCTGAAATACAAAATCTGACAATGTTTTTAGAAAGAAAAAGACTTTTGTTTGGGACAACTACTTATTTATTGGAGGACATTCTAAATTTTGATAGTCCCCTACCCCCCACCCTAATGTGCTGCCTTCTCTGTTATAGTAGTTGGCTCCTGTGTTATGCTATGAAAAGGGGACCATGAGGATGATAATGTTATTTCCCGTTTACTTTACATTATAAAGTTGATGAACACGGGAAAGGAAATGGGAGGACTTATGAGTGGCCGATTTAGAGATTTTTTGTAGTGGGGTTAAATCAATTTAAATTTTTTGCGGAGTTTAGTCAATTTTATACAAAATCATTGCATTATTTCAAATATTTTTTTAGGGAAAAAAATTTAATATACTAACTTAAGTTGGGTGCAATTCCACAACCAACTTTGTGGCTCAGCGGCTCAGCGCCCGACCTTTTGAGGATGAAAAGTTGATTGTAGCTTTTATGTCGTATGTAGAGCTTTTTGTTTGAGTAACTATTGAATGAAAATTTCACATTCTTGGCGTATCAATCCCAAATAATGTTCTTGTTCATACATGTCGTGCTTTGGTGTAAACACAATAGTTTGTTTTCTAATGAAAGATTCAGTGGCATTATGATGTCTGGACAGCTGACTATTTGGTACTCTAGTGTATGACATTATGAGATAGAGTTTTAAGTATATTGAGCTTATCTGATCATCTCTGTGATTCTCAGGCTCATTCCCTTTTGTTTCTAACTTGCATATGAACTCTCGAATGCTAAAACGATGCATGCATATTTGTTTTCAACTGATTAACGGCAAGACATATGCCGCCCCTTATTTTTAAAAGGGATATTCTATATGGTAAGCACCAACTATGGCAAAAGGCGAGTTGTAACAATTCTTAAATTTTTTTTCCACAAAATAGCACTCAACTCTTGGAAAATTATCTACAGTAATGTTTCCGTTAAGTTGGGCTTTACATTTGGGATTTGTTAGGGGCATTTATGACTTTTACCAAAACTTAACAGACATTAAACATTTTTGTCTCCATAATGTTACTGTAGTTAATTTTCCAAAAGTTATGTGCTATTATTTGGAAAAAAAAATTTAAGAATCGCTACCACTCGCCTTTTACAATAGTTGATGCTTACCATATAGAATATCTCTTTTTTAAAAGTGTGCTTGAGTGCATGCAACAATTGAAGAGGCACTGACATCAGATCATGAACCAAGATAGCAAGACCATCTTCATCCACACATATTCTCTTCTATTCATTTTAATTGACTACCATATGATCCTAGAAGTGTAAATACATCATATCCCTTCTCACGCCCATCTACAAGTTATCTTTGGTCTTCTGATTCTTTCTTAAAATACCCCGTAGCTCTAACCTTTTGCAATCGTTGTTAATTTTTGTTATCTTCTTAAGGGAAGGTGGTGTCATTTAAATGTGGACACACATGGTTTCATTATATTCTTTCTTCCATGTAGTTTTTTTTTGACTGTAGACTATAGATTGTAATAATTGTTACCAGTGGCTTTTTGTGTATTTTTGCTTATATTTTTCAGTCAGCTGAGTTTATAAGTCTCCCACTATCAAAGTAGTCACCGTAGTTCTCGATTTTACATTTCTATGCCGGAGGTTACCTTCACTCAATTTTGCTAAAGAGAGATTCAATGTCAATCCACATATCTTTAATGGAGTGATTATCCTAGACACTGTGGGGTCTTCCCTTAATTGGAAACCTTGATTGGTAGAATAGATGGGACATGATAATTTTGTTGGGTAATTTACGACTTAGAACTGATTCATAATAAATCAACTCCAACTCATACGATCCCAGGAGCCAAGATTCCACTGTTTGGTTTTCGATTGTAATGGATTCAAGTCTTGACATTATGACAGGATGAACTTTTCTTGTAAATAAGCTGATTGTGTCGAAAATTTTTTCAGCATCACGACTGTTGCATTTTTCCCTTTTCTGAGTAGAACTGCTTTCATGTAGGTGACAGGAAGTGCTGTTGAGGCTTCAAAAGAGCAGCCGAATCTACTTGTTCTCGCCCGCCAATTTATTACTGCAATGATGGTTCTAGATACCTGGCAGTATTTCATGCACCGGTACATGCATCATAACAAATTTTTGTATCGCCATATCCATTCCCAGCATCACCGTCTTGTTGTCCCGTATGCTTACGGGGCTCTTTATAACCATCCCTTAGAGGGACTTATCCTCGACACTATTGGGGGAGCCTTATCCTTCCTTGTCTCGGGAATGACTCCAAGAACCTCCATATTCTTCTTTTCGTTTGCAACCATCAAGACAGTGGATGATCACTGCGGCCTTTGGCTTCCCGGTAATCTTTTCCACATCTTTTTCAAAAACAATACTGCATATCATGATGTGCACCACCAGCTTTACGGCAGCAAATACAACTTCTCGCAGCCATTCTTTGTAATGTGGGACAAGATCCTTGGAACCTACATGCCTTATTCGCTTGAGCCTAGAGACGGGGGTGGATTTGAGGCACGACCGACAAAGGAGTGTAAGGATGATTGATAAATGAGTGCTATATGTGATGTACCACTATTTGCTAGTCCTCTAATTTCCTTTCGAGCTATCTTCGATTTGTCTTTTTAATGTACATGCTGGTTTTTTGTAATCTTATTTATTCGTGTCTATATGAAGTTTTTTGACGCATGAACAAAGAATTAAATCGTGTAGAGTTGCAAACTTCAGCATTACCTTTCCGGGATGGCCTCCCTTTGTTGGATCATCAACAATGTACTAATCTATTAGTTCGAAATGTTCTTGAATAAGGATCATCGAGTCGTAAAATTCTAATTGTTTCATTGTGACTAGAGGTGTTCAATGGGGCGGGTCGACCCAACGGATTAAGGGTCGGGTCATATTTTAACGGGTTATTAGCGGGTCGGGTCAATAATATGGCGGGTCATTAACGGGCCTTGGTGTAAAGGGTCGGGTCGGATAATTATAAGTATTAATTGCGGAAAAAAATTACCATTTTTTTTTTATATTTTTAAATGATATTATTATATACATAAGTGGGTCGATCCATCGGGCCACAAAGTATAATAAAAAAAATTATTTTATGAACTTTTCAAAAAAGGGTCAAATTGGGTCGGATTTAAATGGGCTTGACCCGCCTCAGCCCATTTAACATTTGACATGACCCGCCCCGCCCCGGCCCATTTAAATTTTGACCCGCCTGCCCCGGCTCGACCTGTTGAACACCTCTAATTGTGACTAAAAAAATCAGTTAATGGAAGGATTGTTAGTACTTAATACACAAGTACAAAACTAAAATGGATTCTAACTAGAAGTTTTTGCAGCAATCATACCTTGTTTCAATGTATTGTCTTTTGGTTTCTTCATTCATCATACCCTGACTATAGATTGTCTATGAGCGGGACACTGAGTATGATGATGATTTTTCCTGGTCTAACTTGGTCATATACAAAGTTGGAATTTGCTTGCTATACTATAACCAATTAACCATTTTGGTTTTTTGCAATTTTCTAAGAAGTCACTTCATGCTTGCACAAAGTTATCTTGCAAAGAGCTTTTAAAATCTTAATTAAATAAACTAGTAGTAGCACTTTAATTATAGAAAGTATCTATCAACATAAGCTAAAGTTATCATCTAGGAGGGATGCAAATAAACCTTTTAATTTTTATTTATTCTAAAATTGTTTCAAAATCTGGTTGAAAATTGATGGGTTATAACTTGAAATTTTTGACTCATAACTTGAAAATAATCTGTCCGAAGAAAAGAGAGTTAAATTCAATCGTAATTTGAACTAAATTATTTGACCTGTTTTTCCAATATTCTAAACAATTTTTAGTTTTACGTCATTATTTGTTATTTGATATTCATGATATTCCTAGCTATTTATCTTTTGAGTTTAATATCTTTGTTGAAGTCTAAAAGCATTATATCAATCTTTTTTATTAAGGAACTTTTATATAAAAAAAATTATAAGATTTTTGTGATAAAAAATATTTTAAACCCTATGACCTATGGGATTTATCCAAACCGACAAAAATAAAAAAACTTGTTAACTTAAAGCTAACTCGACTAATAAATATCCTGACTTGAAATCTAACATGGTGACCATCTTAACAAGTCTAGATATGAACCACCTTCATCTATTAATAGAATAATGATATCATGGTATATTATAAGCTTATAGAAAATACTAATCAATCACCGTGATCTATATATCATCATAAAAGATAAAAAATATTCTAATAAAATAAGCAAAATACAAAAAGGTAAATTACAAATTTTAAAATGTCACCTTAACAAACCCCTCCAAATGAGTGTAATTTGCCAAGTTGACAAATAAGGGTTATCAACCTAGAGTTGCTCATAAGCTCAAATATGCAATCCTATCTTATATCTATAAACTTGAATGGGCAAGCATGGACCATTATTAGTACCTTGGATCACATCTTACTAAAGCCAAGGCTATATCTCTCAAGTCTCAAGTATAATTGTTTGTCATCAAATATAAATGAAGAAAGGCATACTTAACCATTTATATTAAACCAATTTAATGAACATTTGACAAATATTCTCTTTAAATTTAATGAAATGATACCCACTTTATTTATTAGCTTTCCTTATCTTTTAGAAATTTGTTTGGCTCAATATCCCTCCACGCACGATCATATGTACCCTCAAAGACTATTGACCACCTATAATAAAATAGGTGATTTCTTGAGAGACCGTTTTTTGTAAAGAGGACTCTTAAAAATCTAGTCCAAATTTATATTTAGAGTTGTAATAATATATATTTAGAATTGGACTGGGCTTTTAAGAGCCGTCTTTACAAAAGACGGTCTCAAGTAAGAATTTGTGATAATAAAATCCGTTAACGATGCACTTTGCCCCGCAGCCCTAATGAGCCGACTTGCTTCATTAACCAGCTCTACTCAAGACCAACATTATAATAATTAGAGAACACGAGAATTAGGTTTTGGGTACCACATTTCATAATAGATTATAGGTTTGATTCTCACCTAATCCTCCCATTCCTTCAGCCTATCCCATATTCCAAAAAAAAATAAAAGAACACAAAAAGAACAAGCATTACACTTGTGTTTTAACAAGTTTAATCCTTTGATTATGGCGAATTTCTATCTTATACTCCTTATAAATATCATTTTTAATTTAATTTTAAAAGTTTATTTGATTTTGGATCAGTTTGAACCAATGAAAATCCAAGAGGAAACTAATGTGTTACATTTCGTACAATACAAAATTACTGACTATTATATTTAATCTTACACATTAATTATTCT
Organism: Amaranthus cruentus; assembly: GCA_019425755.1. Classification (NCBI taxonomy): domain Eukaryota; kingdom Viridiplantae; phylum Streptophyta; class Magnoliopsida; order Caryophyllales; family Amaranthaceae; genus Amaranthus; species Amaranthus cruentus. The sequence continues at coordinate 24,051,461 of CM033453.1, forward strand.
AATATGATATCTAAGTCACTTATTTATTTACTGATAATAAAGTAAATAAAATACAAACAAAATGTATTTAACAATAGCAAATGACCTCTAAAACTTCATAATTGGACACAAATTAGTTAATATTTTCAAATCAAACATAAAAATTTTATAAAATTTATTTTACAAAATTAGTCAAGAATTATGAAGATTAAAACATCTAAGGTTACAAATTAGTTAAAAATCATCATGACAAAATAAAAACACAAATTCTTGTGAGAGACGGTTTCTTTGAGAGACGGTCTCTGATTGAGTCGGCCCATAAAGGAAAATATAGAGTAAGAGTAAGCATTGAACTCTAATGGACTGGGCCTGAGAGGCGTCTCTCAAAAGACGGTCTCCCAGGAGACTTGCTGAAATAAAAAAGTAAATAAAAACATAGACAACAAAATACAATAATCCATAGCTATTGGATATACAAAAGATTATCAGGACTAAAACTTTGTCTTTGTCTTTGTTTATGACCAAATCCACCCAACTTAGTCTCTGCTTGAAACCTTGTAACAGGAGCAAAACATTCTGGAACCTTCTGCATCCTCTGAGTCTCAGATTTCCCTCTAGGAGGTGTTTTCCTATGAACTTCCCTAGCAACATTCACAGATTTCTGGCTTTGGCACCCTAACATATTACTCGAAACTGGTTTATGTACATCTTTATTTACACTCGATTTCCTCGATGTGTTCATCTTTAAGCCCATCTTATGTCGAGTTGATCGTAGTGTGGTACTTCTTTGGTCTTCAGAATCAGAACCAAACGAAAAATCTGCAGCACTAGCCGTCACAACACTCCACTCGATACTAGCCTCACTCGGTGCATACCTAGACGTGGGGGTAACACTCCCATCCGATGGTACCAATCGAGGGGATTGCATTACCGGGTTTGCTGTGCAGGATAGGCACTCGATCTCAAATAAGTCGGAACTAGCATCGCTTTCTGCGTCTTTATAAGTCTCACTAGGAGCACCAGAAGTGTTGGATTCCTCTGCTCTTGGAATTGTATCCCAAGCTAACATGTTTAGTCTCTTTTGTAGACTAAATCTTTTACTCCCCTCATCGAAATCACTAGACCCGAAAACATCTAGTGATTTCCTTGTGTCCTCGCCTTCATCCTGCACCTTTTCGATTGCTGTCAACGAGGGAGAATTCAGGATCGGATACACAAATTGATCTGTGTTGTCGAGTACTCGAAGCTTGTTCATTCTTGTGATCTCAGCTGCATCTAGGCTTGTTTTTATTGATCTTGGTATTGTACCAGCTTTACTGTACCCCGGCCCTAAGGGAACTTCACTGAATTTATCGACATGATCAGTTAACTTTGGATCGATTTCAACCGATTTCTTATCACAACAAGAACAGGTAAAAAAAGAAAATTTTCCTGCACCCTGAAATTTTCGGTTAGTTTCAGTATTGGTGCTAATTCTCGATGGTGTTCTGTGAAATCGTTTGAGTAGTGCACTTTGACTATTCGCACTGCGTTCAGACTGACTACTGCTAGGAGTTCGAGATCGAACCAATTTAAGTTTATTGTTAGACTGCCCCATGTTGTTGACTTCAGCAGGATCTTCATGATTCATTTCCAAAGTTTGATACTTTGTACTTCTTGATAGTGTTGAGTTGGTGTTATAAGGTGTTTCTGTTAAGCCTTTGTTAAAGTACTTATCAGCACTAAAAACGTCGATTTCTCCATCTTCAGCCTTGTTTTGCCTCGAGTTTTGTTGACGATTTTGTTTAAAAACTGATGGGGATTGGCTAGACTCGATGAGGTTACGAATGGACTTTTCATCGGAGTTACCGAGGTGGGAGCAAAAGGAAGCTTCGCGGAGGGTGGTAGTGTTGTTTATGGAAGAAGGCGGTAGGGAGGTGTTCATGGATGATGTAAGTGAAGCCATGTACAAGTTTTTAGATGTGGTTTTAGGCCAATTTTAAGGATTATGAGTAGTTTGGGATAGTGGGAGGATAGTGACTCTACAAAGAATGAGAAGGGAATGTAATTATATACATCAATAAAGGTAATATACAAGTAACCATCAAATTGTAGCAGTTAGATGAATACAAAGAGACTGAAAATGACTAAACATTTTGTGTTGTCTAGGAAAAAAAAGGTAAAGAAAAGGAGCATAGTATCACTAGAAAATAATGGATGATTAAAAAGCTTTATGATTAATTCATTGAATTGTTTGCAAATTTTGTGCATGGAGAAGCTAAGGTGTGAATTCAAAGTTTGTTGTTTGTATCATCCAACTATACAAGCAAGGATGATCTCAAAAGGTCATTATAGTATGTGTACTTATTTATATGAGTTGCATATTTAGAAGGGAGGGTTGCGTATATCTGACCCTCTAAATCTCCCAATGTCATAGGCACTTACACTATATTTGGATAAAAGGAAATGAGGAGAAGGAGAAGGGAGAGATAGCATTTCCTTCATTTCGGTACTAATAGGAAAGGGAGAGAAATTGAGGGGTGGAAATTGGAAAGAGGAGTTTCTTTTTATTTTAAACAAACAAATCCTTCTAACATTAGAAAGATTTGGAATGAAAATACATCAATCTCTTCCTCCCTTCATATTTTAAATAAATAAGAATGTGTTTTGATCAGGGTTAGGATAATCATCCTAGGTTTATGTGAAATATCCCATATGAGCACAACTATACTAGAATTGAACGCCACAGTAAATTAACGTGTAAAATAGAGACCTACCAGTTACAAGCGCTTGTTCGAGTTCTAGCATGCTCATTGGAGCGCCCTACCACCCGATGCTCCTGTAACTTTCTGCCATAATTTGACTTGGTTGTCGTGTTCGAGTGCCTAGATGCCTCGAACAAGTACTATGTCGAGGTACAACTTACATGCCTCATCGCCTAGTACATCAAAATACACACACGCCCAAGCACCAATATGATTACACCATACACTCACGTCACCGATTCTCAAACACCATTTATCAAATACATCTACTCATGAATTTAGTTTAATTAGATTTTGGCAGAGATCTTTAGCCTAATAAGACCATTTTATAAATTCATATTAGAAAATTATTGTCAATTTCTCACATAATTATAACGTCACCTAATATAACAAATTAAAATACGGTACATAAAACAAATATAAATCCCTTAACCTATTAATTTAAGTTGCTTACAACTAATAATCTAATATCACTCACACCCCAATAATATAATTTGATTCGAATAGTTGCAAATCATTAGGGACAAGTTTTTTCAATCCATCTTTTGGCTTTTATCTTACATGGAATATAGAAGTAAGGGCAAAATAGAGAGTAATGCCAATTAAACAAGTGATTTTGGTTCCGACCAAATCTTAAGGTTTGTTGTCACTCTTACTAAGAAAAAACCAATCACATAGTTTCAAAATCTAATTATAGGCCAACGGCCTATAAGGTGTTAACCAGTCATATATCTTGGACTTAAACCATAAACTTAAGCTGTTGGTTAAGTTGATTCTTTACATAATCATAAAGTATACAACATATTCTAAGGCTTTTAACATTATGATCTCTTACTTTTTCAATATAAAATCGTATGAGTTATTGTTAATATTAATTTGAAAAATCATAAAAATTAATACCTTATTTTTTTATTATATACAATTTCTTTAAAAGCTACTCCCTCCGTTCTTTTATATTTGTCCACCTTATTATAATGGGTAGTTTTAAATGTTTTCCACTTTAGAATACTTTTCATTTTTGAAAATTCTTTTTCTCAAATATACCCTCATAAGTCATAATCCCTTTCATTTTTCCCAAATATACTCTCTATATTAATGACAATGATAATTTTCTTTTTTATTTTTTCTTTAATTTATGTCTTTTCTCTCTCATAATACCAATATCATTACTTCACACTACTATTTAATTAGAATAATACCCACTTACTACAAAGATTCTAGTTTTCTTAATTTGTGTGAAAAAACCCATAGTGAACAATATTTTAAGAACGGACGGAGTATCATATATGGAAAAGTATAGTTATTAAATCAATACCTATGATTATACTTGATATTGCAAGCAGTCTCCTGAGAGACCGTCTTTCTGAGAGACGTCTCTCAGGTCCAATCCATTAAAACTTATTGCCTACATTTACTCTATATTTTTTCCTAATGGGTCAATCCAATTAGAGATGGTTTTTCAAAGATACCGTCTCACAAGAATTTGTGAAAGAATATAAGTACAAGTCCACTCCAATTGGCTAGTCACAATTACCAATGTGATAGTTAGTTAGTTTGTTAGTAATAGTATTCTTTTTAGCTCATGCATAACTTTCCATTAATTATCTCTGTTCTTATGTACAAACCATGTATACATTACCATGTTACATATACTTTAGTTGAAAAGACATGCTGAAATAACGCCATTATCAATATGGAGTAGTTAATAATTTTTCTATATTGTTTGTAATTATAGAGAAGCTTCACATGATAATAATGTATTTATGTGGCAACTGAATTGACTGAAAGGTTCGTGAAATCTTGTATCTATTCTTTCCAAAAGGAACACATCATAAGCTTAATTTTTTAACCCCAAGTGGAAGATATTATATCATTTTTGACTAAACTAAAAGTATTTTCAATCGGGTCTTTCTATGTTATAGCCTCGGTCATTTAAATATTTAACATAGAAAAATGTATATATAGACTGTAGTAGTTGAGTTGGTTCAACACATATATAGTAGATATGAGTATTCGGCTTACCAAGAGACGAAACCTAGATTAAAAGTTGAAGGAAACAAATTTTAATCTTTGAACGTGAAATTTTGAATTAAAACTAAGGGGGTAAATATTTGAACTTTTGACCTCTTAGAAAAGTTAAAGAGGCTTCCTGCCGTATAAATCTTTGGCTGCTTAGCTTACCTTATACTCTCTCCTATTCACCATATGTATCTCATTTAACTTTTTATCAATTTTTAGGTAGTCAAATGGGATCACATGTGTAGGAGAGAAAGTTTAATTTATAGTAAGGTTTAACACATGTGTAAGAGAGAGAGTGTAATTTATAGTTAAATGGGACCACATATGTAGAAGAGAGAGCACAATTATGGTAAAAAGAAGATACCCAAATAGAAATGAGACATTTGAGATGACTTCACTCAATATGAAAATGGGACACATGTGCGGAATAGGAGGGAGTATATTAGTATTGTTGGGACTTGGGATGGTTTGTCCCACCTCGTTGAATTAAAGATGGTGTGCACATTTTATAAGTCATTAGAGTCTTTTTTCTCCATAATCGATATGGTTTTAGGATGATATCTTCTTAACTTATGGAGTATATAGATTTTGTATTTTCCGGATAATATGCAAGCATTGACAATAAGTATGGATTGACATTGTAATAAAAATTCCTTGTCAAAAACAGGGAACAAAACTGTGAGTTGAGACTCATATAATTGGTAGACTAAAAATGGTGATAAGGAGGGAGGCCCGCCCCTGGCTCATTCCAAATTCCCATCTGTGCAGCATTGAAAGAGCAAAATTGAATGCATACTGTCATATTTGGGCACATTTCACAAACAGTAATTGGTGAATGGATAGTGATTGGTGTGCATGACTGGGCATCAACATTTTTGGCTTTGCTGGCTCCTTCATGTCCCAAAGCTGCTTTTGTGGTTCTCATTCTTGGACTGTGTTTTTGTGGTAAAGCTTGGTTTTTGTATGGCCTATTAGGAAAATGTTTCAAGGAACCGACCTCAATCAAAGCTTATGATTGACACCTCAATATACACGAGGATTCTTTGGATTAGAAGTATGATTGCAAAACTAATATTACTCATACTTGACGCTATTTTCACTTGAAAGGAGGGGTGAAAGAAATTTGAATCGCAATCAGGGCTATAGTATGTAAATGAACCAATTCAACCAATAACCTGATCATAAAGGTCCTAATATATATAGGCTATTTGATGTTGGTAACGGGTTTCTACTTTCAACAATTGATTTTTACACTTTTACTTCTATATTCTAAACCATTTTGTTCCTTTAGGGCTCATTTTTTATTTCCTCCTAAACCAAAATATTTTTCAGTAACCACCGACCTTAGTTGAATTAAAATTCTCACCTAGATACAGTTTAGTGGTCGGGTATAAATGTATATAAGCTTTACTCTTATGATAGTAATATAAGTTTTTTAACTATTCACCAAACATTTTTTTTTTTACTATTTGTCCAATCAAAAGCGAAAAGCTAAATCCACATCAAAAACCAATAAAAAAAAACTAATTGTCAAACACCCAAAAAAATATCATCCTGACCAAAAAGCCAAACTACCAAACAAAGTAATTTCTCAAATTCTGTTAAGCAATAATCTCCCATTACTAGGTTTCTTTTTCCTTTTAATTTTTTCAGATTGTTCATCAATTTTTTTCCTATAGTATCTTTTTCTTTCAATTCTTTCTATAATTGTATGGGTTTAAGCTTGAAAGAACAAATAAATTATCCATCAGATACATCAATTAGACTAATATACTACTACTGGAAGTCTGTATGCTCATGGAGATTGGACACAGTTAAAATACAGAAATTGACAAATAAATTAGCAGTACACAGAATCAAAAAATTGAGGGGAGTACAGACTCGAGAACAGTGTGAACGAACTGTGACGGTAGATGTTGTTCATGCTAATCAACCTCTTACGCCCAGCAAAGGGAGACTATATATCTATCGCTTTAAATTAATTACTATGACGGGTAGCCACAAGTCGAAGCAGACAAACCTAGGGAGCCATCGAGAATATCATTAGCAGAAGAAACCGATGACAAGAAGTGCGCACATTCAGTAACAGTAGCTGTGATTTTACATTCAGAGCGTGTACTGGTATGATGGGAAACTCGGTGGTAACTTGCAGGTTTTGTTTCAGCTTTGTCATTGAATAGATGTGCTATTACCTCCATCGACAGTCCAGTACTGCTTAACGGCAACCAGTATCTTTTCGGAAACCAAGGGACCGTCCTCATGATCCACCATCCTTGTGTCCCACCTCATACCAGCTACTATCTTTTTCACCTTGACCAACACGTCCACTTCGTCCCGAATAATTACTGCCCCTTCAGGGCGCAAAATACGGTCCATCTCTATAAGAATGTCTTCAAAGTTACATCTGCATTCATCAAATGAAACGATTGAGAAATACACGGACAAAAGATCATGTATTTTTCATATAATTTCCATATTGGATACTCGGATCCACACCCATGCACGTTTTCCATACCCATGTCCAGATAGCATTTGTCGTATATGTTACTACTATTATATAGTTTCCTAAGCTGAAGACTTACTTGCCCTTGTACAGACTGAAGACACCATTGGCGTGAATCAAGTCATAAGTTCTTGGGTACGTAGAGAAACCTTCACACCTGGATGAAGAAAGAGCTAAGTCAATTGAAACCAAGAATAGATGAAGATACAAAAATGTAAAAACGGCAAATTCACTGCACACATCAGGTGTCGCTAGCTAAGAAGTCATCACGCACCAGTCATGATAGATGCCGATCAGGCCTCGCTCAAAGACAACACCCAAAGTATCCTTTTCGGCGATTGTAGGCATGACATTCATGACCCACAGTTTGGAAGAATGGATTGCAGCAGCAAAGCCTCCTAACCCGGCATTCATGTCCATGATGTTCCGGTATCTACCAGTATCAAGTAGGCTATTGATTTTTTTGTAAGCCTTGACATGCTTTTTCCACAAACTATTGTCCTTCAAGTATGCATCAACTGAAACTGCAGGAATAGATCCGCTAGCAATTCTGGGAGGCACCGCATATAACCTCTCGGGGAATGGCTTGACCTGCTCACCAGCGCCATCACTAGGGAATGGTGTGATACAAGTCTCCATTTTCTTGTACCTTGAAACAAAAAGACAAAAAAAATCTCTCCCCAATTATTAACTCACTTTGATTCCACAAGAAATCGAAATGTTTCATTTCTTTTTCTTTTTTTTGGCTTCAATAATTATATTGTTCTCGACTCATAGTTAAGGACAACCTACTGAACTCTCTTCGGATAGCTGACGCTTTTAAAGTATACTTACCCAGAAAGTGATGTGCAACAAGAACCAAAAATATCAAAAAATAGAAGGGGGACATTATCTTTCTTAATAAAGCAGCAAAGGAAATCAAAAGATTTAGCAGAACTCATAAGCACAAATTCCACAAAGCAATACAGAAAGATATAGGGTTAGGGCTCCCTAGGGTTAGGTTCTAGGTGTTTTTGGTAGGCCCATCTGTTTTGGGCTTTTAGGTGATTAGGCGAGTCGGGCTGTGACTCACCTTCAGGTGTATGACCTCTTTGATCTAGGTGTTTTGTACCATACCTTTAGGTAAGATCTAGGTGTATAGTGGCTTGTCCACTATCCTTTAAAAGGGCGCCCTACATCTTATGTTCTCTCAATGGCTTTTTCCCTACGTGGTTTTATATGCCTGAGAGGTGCATTAAATGTCCTTTTAATGTGTTTTAGTCTCTTCTTAGGGACTTACTTAATATATAAATTTCCCAATTTGCAAAAAAAAAAAAATACAGAAAGGACTATCAGTTAAAAGCAGAGACCTAAAACTAAAAATAGAATAGAGTAAAAAGAAGATCGAGTATACAATCAAAGATAGAACAGTACCAAACGTCATTAGGATTAGTGGATTTGCAAATGGTAGCCTGAGAGTCAGCTTGTCTCCTACGACACGAATTGGCATTTCGACTCTTTTGCCAAACGGCAATTTCACCCTTCTCGTGCCTCTTTTCCCAGCAAAGAAGTTTAGCAGTCTTTTCAATATTATCTTGTTCTTTCTTCAAATCCTCCTTAGAACGTTGCCATGATTTGTAATTGTTCTTCCAGTTGATAGGGGGACCCGCAAGAACCCAGTAACCACCCGGTCGTAGAACACGATCAACTTCCATCATATAAATCCCACCTGCAAAACACAAGTACAAAATGTTGCAATGCTACTACCCAAGGAACAACACAACATTCCATTACCTAAAGCCATTAAGTGGCTCCCAGTCCCGTCTACGCGGGGTTTGGGGGTCGGATATACGGAACCTGACCCATGTAGTGATAACAAAGAGATTGTTTCCGATTCAACCTTGGTAGCAAATAACAACCAAGAAAAAATTCTTACCATTTCCACCCCATGGAATCAAGCATCGAGAACAATGGGCCATGTCAAAAGCATTTGATGGATAAGGCATTTTTATTGTTCCAAGAACACCTATAACAGCAGGTACGCCCCGTTCAAGGGCAAATTGAACTTGAGCCTCATGAGAATCTCTAGGTGCAAATGACATTGCAATGACATTTCTGCTCCAAAGGTATGCTCCCCAACTAGCAACCTACACAGCAATTTAATTCAACATGAGAAACAAATATTACAGATTTCATTTCATTTGACGAACAAGTATTGTGTACTAAGTACTAACAAAGGAGATCAATTGAAAGACGAGATATACAACATACCCCACACCCCGTATCAAGAGCTGTCCTAACTGTCCCATTCTTCATCGGAATGACCGAAGCTAGTTGATCAATATATTTATCTGCTCCCTGAGGGAACTGCGTCCCACCACCAGGAAACCTAAAAACATTTCCTTCATATTGAATCCAGTTTTGAATGGCCTTCTCAACTGTCAAAGCTTTGTAAGGCGCATTTGCATACGGAACATAATCACGGCTCTTAGGCCAGGAAAATGGAGTTACATATCCCTTTGGAGCAGGGATAAGGCAATGCAGCTTCTCTTCTTCAGTAGGGCAATGCCTTTCTCTGTAAATCATATTCTCTCTAGGGAACATCATTGCACGCCTTTGATCTTGACACGGAGTGTAATCCGTGTACTTAGCCTTGCACGGCTCAATCATTTTAATGTTAATTTCAGAATCAGCGGTCTTAATCTCCCCGCCATGATGAGTCTCAAAATTCAAGTTCGAGAGAACTGCACAATCTGCCCCACTTTTAGTAATCTCCATAGCAATACTATCTCCCTTCCCGAATCCACTTCTCTGCCATGCCCCCAAAAGATAAAAGAATCCACAGAGACCAACTACGATAAATATTGATATAGAACTCCTTGTCCTACTGTCACCGGATGTTTTGTGGGCCATTCTCTGCCTGCAATTCGTACCATGGATATTTAAGATTATTCTAATGAAATATCAAGTATAATTATAATCTACTAAACACCCAATATAATTCCAAGGGAAATCACCCAAGTTTAGATATGAGTTCTATGAAAGAAGTGGCATATTAAGATGATTCCAACCGGAAAAAGACAGGTTAAGACTAGTTAAATAGATATAACATACTGGGGTACAATCTAAAAAAAAAATCAATCACCATCTGAATAAAATCCTATAAATACTATGAAAACGAAAGATTGATTCGATTAAGAAAGGGAAAAAGGTTGATTCTTTCATCCAACAAGAAAAAATAAAGGCAATTCTTTCATCCAGCAACCCAAAAAAGGAACAATTCTTTTTCAAGAATACTCATCAATTTCATATATGGCAAATTCCGCCTATTTTGGTTTAGGGTTAAGAACTTAAGATAAACCCATTGGCATCAATTAACAATACAGGGAAAATCACAGCTAACCAACCAGATCAAGCTGAAAAAATATCCATTAACCTAAATCAACCAAATTTCCAATGTATACATCAAAAAAACCCAGAAACATACATTTTCGTATTGAATTTATGAATCCAAAAGCAGTGTAGCAATCAACGAACCCATTTTGAAAGCAAGAAAGGCTGATTCTTTCATCCCATAAGAAAACATAAAAGGCAATTCTTTCATCCAGCAACCCAAAAAAGAACTATTCTTTTTCAAGAACAATCATCAGTTTCATATATATGGCAAATTCCGCCAATTTTGATTTAGGGTTAAAATAAATCCATTGGCATCTAATCAACATTAGAAGGCAAATCACGGCTAAACCAATCAGATCAAGCTCAAAAAATACCCATTAACCTAAATCAACTAAATTTCCAATGTAAGCATAAAAACCCAGAAACATGAATCCCCATACAAAATTCGAAATTCCAAACGGTTGATTCTTTCATCCTATTAGAAAACATACAAAGCAATTCTTTAAACCATCACCCCAAAAGAACAGTTCTTTTTCTAGAACAATCATCAATTTCAAATATACGGCAAATTTCGCAATTGTGTTTTAGGGTAAAGATAAATCCATTGGCATCTAACTAAAATTACAAGGAAAATCACAGCTAAACCAACCAGATCAAGCTTTAAAAAAAAACCCATTTACCTAAATCAACCAAATTTCCAATTTATGCATCAAAAAACCCAAAAACATAAAATCCCCATATAGAACTTAAAATTCCAAAAGCAATGTAGTAATCAACAAACCCATTTAGAAACCTCATTGGTGAAAAACAAAAGTGGACAAAATCTAACAATAATTTACAAAAAAGACTAAAACTGACCAAAAGCATCAAAGAAATGAAAGAGAATAACAGTGGAATCTGTCAATTGTGACTTCTTCTGCTACTGCTACTGTCAACCCAGAAAAGGAACCAGTTTTAATAATGAAATTCCTAAGAAAAAAAAAAAGAAAAGAAAAGAAAGATGAAAACTTTAGCTTTATTTGGCTTTTCTTTTGGTTTGTAACCCAACTTTAGATTGTTTTGAGATCAAGAAAAGAGTAGCAATGGCCAATGGGTATTGGGTAGGAGTGTGGGAGTGCAGTGCAATAATAGCAGTGTGGAACAAGAATAATAAGTGGATGGATGTTTTTATGAAGGATGAAATTTAAGCAAGATCTGATATCATATTGTAAGTAGTATTTTTGTAGGTGGGTCCCACGCGTGTATGCAGAGATGGAGATCGGACGGACAAGAGAGAGAGGCAACAGAGGATGGCGGAATCGGAATCAACGGCGTCAGACATGAGTTGTTTTGCTTTGAATTTTGGATATTTTTTTCTTAGTTAAATGTTTGTCGGCCTCACTTCCTATGCTGATTTTCTTCTTTTTTTTCTAACACAAGTGTGATTAATTTACAATTCTTCATTCGATTATTTTTATTATAAAAATTAATTTTCTTAATGGATATATAGTGTTTTTTAAAAAAATTAATTGTGTAGATTGAATAGATAAGAGATTCATGTTATTCATGTTTTCACATTTAAGATTTATAAAAAAAAAATTTTTAAATGTATATTACTATGTCTAATAAATAAAATGTGATTATTGTGATTGATAAGAGTTGTTAGCAACTTAATTTATTGTTAATAACTAATTAATAACAATTATTGCATAAATATAAAAAGAAATTCTT